>JARFIZ010000372.1:0-596204 GCA_036325965.1 Sinopyrophorus schimmeli | reverse complement strand
TTTCGAAATTGGTCAGAATGGCCGTTCTGATGCTTTATAATTATTCATTTGAGTCCTTAGTACACCGAAAAATAATTAAAAAATCTTTCTTGTCTATCAACGAAAGAAATAATATTTTTCCCATCAGATTTGTAAGCATTAAAAGTCAAATTATGTGATTTTCGAAATTGGTCAGAATGGCCGTTCTGATGCTTTATAATTATTCATTTGAGTCCTTAGTACACCGAAAAATAATTAAAAATCTTTCTTGTCTATCAACGAAAGAAATAATATTTTTCCACAGATTTGTAAGCATTAAAAGTCAAATTATGTGATTTTCGAAATTGGTCAGAATGGCCGTTCTGATGCTTTATAATTATTCATTTGAGTCCTTAGTACACCGAAAAATAATTAAAAATCTTTCTTGTCTATCAACGAAAGAAATAATATTTTTCCCATCAGATTTGTAAGCATTAAAAGTCAAATTATGTGATTTTCGAAATTGGTCAGAATGGCCGTTCTGATGCTTTATAATTATTCATTTGAGTCTTTAGTACACCGAAAAATAATTCAAAAAATCTTTCTTGTCTATCAACGAAAGAAATAATATTTTTCCCATCAGATTTGTAAGCATTAAAAGTCTAAATTATGTGATTTTTGAAATTGGTCAGAATGGCCGTTCTGATGCTTTATAATTATTCATTTGAGTCCTTAGTACACCGAAAAAATAATAAAAAAATTTTTCTTGTCTATCAACGAAAGAAATAATATTTTTCCCATCAGATTTGTAAGCATTAAAAGTCAAATTATGTGATTTTCGAAATTGGTCAGAATGGCCGTTCTGATGCTTTATAATTATTCATTTGAGTCCTTAGTACACCGAAAAATAATTAAAAAATCTTTCTTGTCTATCAACGAAAGAAATAATATTTTTCCAACCTTCAAATGATTTGTCCTAATAGCGGGTGAAAAAAGTTTAACATTTACCCCTGTAAGAAATAAACTTTTGCCCCTGCTATTGGGAAAAATGGACGTATTTCGACCGGGTATAAAAAAATCTAAAATACACGGGCCAAAAGTTGAAATTAGCCCTCGGTAGGGCCCTCGGCTTCCCCTCAGGCATATGACGCGCACCAAAATTAACTTTCGGCCCTTGTATGTAATATATATTTTTCCCGGGCCCCCCTTCATTTGCCTCCCTCCTCGGAAAGGGATTTTCCCTCAATTGCACATCTTCGTATTTATCTGTATGCTTTATGAATCATCTCTCGTTCAAATCTTAAATTTAAATTTAATTTATCAAATATCTTTTTTATGTTTAGAAATCTTTTTGGGTAATGATCAGAATGGCCGTTCGATGCTTTATAATTATTATTGAGAGTAACGAAAAATAATTAAAAAATTTTTCTATAACGAAAGAAAAATTTTTTTTTTGATTTGTGCTTAAAAGTCAAAATTATGTGATTTTCGAAATTGGCGAGGCCTTTCCTTTATTTATTTTTTTGGTTTAGACCCAAAAAATTTAAAAAATCTTTCTTGTCTATAAAAAAATTTTTTTTAAATTTGTAAGCAAAAATAAATTATGTATTTAAAGGCAGAACCTTCTGATGCTTTATAATTATTATTTGACCTTAGTAACCAAAAAAATAATTAAAAAATTTTCTTGTCTACAACGAAAGAAAAAATTTTTTCCCTTTTGTCAAAAAGTCAAATTATGGATTTTAAAATTGGTCAAAGGCATTGATGTTTTAATAATTATTCATTTGAGTTTAGAACAAAAAATTTTAAAAAATCTTTCTTGTTATCAACAAGAAAAAATTTTTTTTTAAAGTAAGCATTAAAAGTCCAAATTAGGATTTTAAACTTAAAACCGTATTGAGTTTATAATTATTTTTCGCCTTAGTACACCAAAAATAATTAAAAATTTTTCTTGTTTAAAAAGAAATAATATTTTTCCCAAAGATTTTAAGCATTAAAAGTAAATTTTGTTTTTTGAAATTGGTCAAATGGCCGTTTGATTTATAATTATTCATTTGAGTCCTTAGTACACCGAAAAATAATTAAAAATCTTTCTTGTCTATCAACGAAAGAAATAATATTTTTCCATCAGATTTGTAAGCATTAAAAGTCAAATTATGTGATTTTGAAATTGGTCAGAATGGCCGTTCTGATGCTTTATAATTATTCATTTGAGTCCTTTAGTACACCGAAAAATAATTAAAAATCTTTCTTGTCTATCAACGAAAGAAATAATATTTTTCCCATCAGATTTGTAAGCATTAAAAGTCAAATTATGTGATTTTCGAAATTGGTCAGAATGGCCGTATTGATGCTTTATAATTATTCATTTGAGTCCTTAGTACACCGAAAAATAATAAAAAATCTTTCTTGTCTATCAACGAATGAAATAATATTTTTCCCATCAGATTTGTAAGCATTAAAAGTCCAAATTATGTGATTTTCGAAACTGGTCAGAATGGCCGTATTGATGCTTTATAATTATTCATTTGCGTCCTTAGTACACCGAAAAATTAATTTAAAAAATCTTTCTTGTCTATCAACGAATGAAATAATATTTTTCCCATCAGATTTGTAAGCATTAAAAGTCCAAATTATGTGATTTTCGAAACTGGTCAGAATGGCCGTTTTGATGCTTTATAATTATTTATTTGAGTCCTTAGTACACCGAAAAAATAATTAAAAAAATCTTTCTTATCTATCAACGAAAGAAATAATATTTTTCCCAAGAGATTTGTAAGCATTAAAAGTCTAAATTATGTGATTTTTGAAATTGGTCAGAATGGCCGTTCTGATGCTTTATAATTATTCATTTGAGTCCTTAGTACACCAAAAAAATAATTAAAAAAATCTTTCTTGTCTATCAACGAAAGAAATAATATTTTTCCCAAGAGATTTGTAAGCATTAAAAGTCTAAATTATGTGATTTTCGAAATTGGTCAGAATAGCCGTATTGATGCTTTATAATTATTCATTTGCGTCCTTAGTACACCGAAAAATTAATTTAAAAAATCTTTCTTGTCTATCAACGAATGAAATAATATTTTTCCCATCAGATTTGTAAGCATTAAAAGTCCAAATTATGTGATTTTCGAAACTGGTCAGAATGGCCGTATTGATGCTTTATAATTATTCATTTGCGTCCTTAGTACACCGAAAAATTAATTAAAAAAATCCTTCTTATCTATCAACGAAAGAAATTATATTTTTCCCAAAAGATTTGTAAGCATTAAAAGTCTAAATTATGTGATTTTCGAAATTGGTCAGAATGGCCGTTTTGATGCTTTATAATTATTTATTTGAGTCCTTAGTACACCGAAAAAATAATTAAAAAATCTTTCTTATCTATCAACGAAAGAAATAATATTTTTCCCATCAGATTTGTAAGCATTAAAAGTCTAAATTATGTGATTTTCGAAATTGGTCAGAATGGCCGTTCTGATGCTTTATAATTATTTATTTGAGTCCTTAGTACACCGAAAAAATAATTAAAAAAATCTTTCTTATCTATCAACGAAAGAAATAATATTTTTCCCAAGAGATTTGTAAGCATTAAAAGTCTAAATTATGTGATTTTTGAAATTGGTCAGAATAGCCGTTCTGATGCTTTATAATTATTCATTTGAGTCCTTAGTACACCGAAAAATAATTAAAAAATCTTTCTTGTCTATCAACGAATGAAATAATATTTTTCCCATCAGATTTGTAAGCATTAAAAGTCCAAATTATGTGATTTTCGAAACTGGTCAGAATGGCCGTATTGATGCTTTATAATTATTCATTTGCGTCCTTAGTACACCGAAAAATTAATTAAAAAAATCTTTCTTATCTATCAACGAAAGAAATAATATTTTTCCCAAGAGATTTGTAAGCATTAAAAGTCTAAATTATGTGATTTTTGAAATTGGTCAGAATGGCCGTTTTGATGCTTTATAATTATTTATTTGAGTCTTTAGTACACCGAAAAAATAATTAAAAAAATCTTTCTTGTCTATCAACGAAAGAAATAATATTTTTCCCATCAGATTTGTAAGCATTAAAAGTCTAAATTATGTGATTTTCGAAATTGGTCAGAATGGCCATTCTGATGCTTTATAATTATTTATTTGAGGCCTTAGTACACCGAAAAAATAATTAAAAAAATCCTGCTTGTCTATCAACGAAAGAAATAATATTTTTTCTTCATACCTCGGTCGAAAGTACGTACTTTCGTCCCTAATAGCAGGGACGAAAGTTTAACATTTACTCCCTGTAAGAAATAAACTTTTGTCTCTGCTATTAGGGACGAAAGTACGTACTTTCAACCGAGGTATGAAAAAAAATCGTATACACTACACGGGCCAAAAGTTGAAATCTCAGTCCTGCGCGTCATGATGCCCTCGGCTTCGCCTCAGGCATCATGACGCGCAGGGCCGAAAATTCAACTTTCGGCCCTTGTAGTGTAATATACTATTCTTCCGCGTCCCGCTTCATTTGCCTCCCTCACTCGGAAATGTGCTACTTTTCCCTCGAATGTGCACATCTTCGTATTTATCTGATATGCTTTATGAATCATCTCTCGTTCAAATCTTAAATTTAAATTTAATTTATCAAATATCGTTTTTATGTTTGAGAAATCTATTTGGCATAGCAATGAGGGAAGAAAGCAAAAAGATACCACAATAGCGAGAATGCAAGTGAGAGGGAATGATTAAAATTAATTAACTGAGTTTTCGTATAATTTATTGACCTAAATCATTGTGAATGGTGCTTAAAATCGAGTGTGCACATTCGAGCTCAAAGTGGCACATTCCGATCTCGGGAAAATAAGCGCGCCGCTCCGCGTCGCGCTTCATTTGCCTCCCTCGCTCGGAAATGTGCCACTTTTCGCTCGAATGCGCACATTTTCGTGTTTATAAAATTTATCTTAAATTTATAGGCACGCCAAAGAAGTATAACTTCTAACGCGCGTACATAAAGCACCCGAACTTATTTTACGTCCTTTAATAATCGCGATCGACTTATGTAACACCACGACATCACTTAATTAAGCTTATAAATAAATCGAAAACCAATTAAAAAATCTAAATACGCAAATCGACGCGATTAAATATCCCTTTACGATTCGACGAGCGACCGTCCTTTAAATAAACGAGCAATTTTATTAATAACAACGACATTAAACGCGTAAAAAATGTAGTTTATTAAATTTCGAGTGGTAAACTTCTCGTAAAAGTGCATCTCCAATTAATTAACCATTAAAAAGCGATCACTTTAAAGGCACAATTCATTCAATAAAACAATCAATTACGACCTATAAACCTCTGACGACTTGCATCAGATTATCCCCTTTATTCGTTTCGCCTTTTTAATAAACCATATTCTTCAATCGAAGATGCTCGAATCGTTCTCAAAATAACTCGTGTATACAGGATGTCCCTAAAATGAAATTGACTTTTTACGTGTCGCAGAAAAGCAACCCCATTTTTATATCGTACGATATGTCTAAAAAGAATTAATCAATAAAATAAATTAATGTGTGTGTGTGTGTGTGTGTGTGTGTGTGTGTTGTGTGTGATAGTGGGTCGACGAACTTAGGTTGGCAATACTTGTTGAAAATTTATTCGTAATTATTACGAAAAGGAGCTGCCAGTTATTTTCGATATAAATCAAAAAAAAAAAAACGTGGAAAAGCCGAGCGACTTTTGACACCCTTTCGATTAAATTGAAGCCGAACAACAGGCCATTTAGAGGTTAAAATACAAAAGAAAGAATAATACAGCAAATGTTAAATAGAGATTAGGATCCGAGAGCCGCGGTAATAAAATAAGCGATTGCACCCCCACGCGTCGTTTCGACCACAATAAGGTGTTTACAGATTGCGTGCCTGCTGGACATAACGCTAACGGGGGGGTGGTTTACGGTCGGCGGAAGTTAACGGAATTGTATGGAAGCAGGGTTGGTCTTAATTGATTTATTGATAAGGCTCCTTTCTCGCTCCGATAATGATTAAGATGGGCGCGGCCGCACATGTCTTTTTTTCTGCTTTTCGGAAAAAGTTTTTCCCGAAAAGCGAATCGATCGAAGTCGTCCAAGCCGCTCAATAAAAACGGTGACCCGAGACTAGTTTTCGGTGACCAGTCAATTAAATGAAATTGGTGGCTCCCATATATCAGCAAAGGGGGACCTCACACTTAGATGTATATAAATAATGGATTGCGAGTTGGGGGCGCAGTTCGGGGTGGAGTCCCAACATCTTTCACTCAATGCTTGTACAAAAACGAAGAGGAAACCTTTTAACTATTTATTACTTATGTCTTTACTTTTTCTTCTTCTTCTTCTTCTTCTTGTGGAAGTGGGTGTATAAATTTTGTATACAGTTAATCCTATTTGCATAAATATTATTATAATACACCTCATAAACAATTTTATAACCGCTACTTCCATTTCTAAAGCGGATTTGACTCCCAACGTTTTCCGCCTTTAAAAATTCGCGTGGGGGCTCCCGATTTTTATTAAGGCAAAAATAATTAGATTTGATAGGCATCGGTTCCGAGGAAAAGCTTAAGATTTATGCTTTTTTTTCTTCTCTTCGTTTAAACGCTAAACCCGGACACATTTTTGTGTCAATCTCTGTGACAGACGAGACGCCTCCACGACTTTTAAAGACAATCTTGGGATTTTAAGGGGCGCCTCTTTTATGTCATAATAATGAGGCATTGCTTTTTTAATTATGCAGCTTTCAAATAAATGTATATGTAGTTATTAATTGAGAAGAATCGAATTAATGAAGGTTGATATGTTTTTAGACAAATGATAAAGAAAAATATATGGTGATTGTCCAGAGTGGAAGTTTAAATTAAAATTTAGGTTTTTTTTTCAAAATTAATTAAATTAAACGAAATTACAAGTGCTTTTTTTTGCTAGCTATAGTAGATTGATGTTCTAAAAACTTTTTAAAGGTACATTTCAAAATGAAATCAAAAATTTTTTTAGAGGGTTAGTTTTACTTATTTTATGCGCCATATTTAATTTTTTTAACTCTAAAAAGTTTATTTTTTCTTAACTTTAACACTACCAAGCACTCTATTATTATGTTTAAAAATAACGGCGTTATTTAAAAAGAAAGGTCCATTTCTGTAAAAGGAACTTGGACATATGTGGTTTTTAATAATATTACAGTATAATAGCTGTATCGTTGTTATTTATTACAACAAATTAAATTTAAAAAAACACTTTTTTCTTCTCTTTACGATGGTAAGCTTAGATTTTATCCCTGGGTTATAATTGCGCCGGTTTCGCTTCAAACTTCGTTAAATCAAGTGGGCGGTGTAAAAATTTTCGCATTCACTAAAAAGCTTATTTCGTTACGATTCTAACGATACCAAAGAGTCTAGGAAAATCTTTAAAAATAACGGAGATATTTAGAAAAAAACATTTCTGATTGTAAAAGAGTTTCCACTTTAGTCGGGCTTTTCACTAAAATGGAAAAGTTTTCACGGAAAACCCTATTTGCTAACTTTCTTATTAGTTGAGATCAATTAATTCTGTAAAAACTTTGTATAGGCACTTTTTTGCGTACTTTATGATTATGAAGTCAGAATAAAAATTGGGACCATTATTTGTCCCCATTTCGGCACCAACTTTGTTATTTTAAATAGGGACCTTATTTTATTTTTTTAGAAATAAAACACATTTTTATTTCTGATTTTAACAATATATAATTGTTTTGATAAGTATTCAAAAGTAAAAGAATTATTTACAAAAAACAATAAAATTATTAAAAAATATATTATTTATTTTGATAACTTTTATATTAATTGAGATACAGTCGAACCTCGATAAGTCGAAGTCGAAGAGACACCAAAATTAATTCGAATTATCAATATTTCGAGTTATTAAAAAAGCTTAAAATTTAAATATATATTTGTGCATGTATATATCTTTTATGTGAAATGGTATTTTATATAACGTAATTAGAACTGTAAGTGGTTTAAAGCATACTTTAAAAATCCCGCTTTAAATAAGTCACTGTGATTGGCTCATTTTTGATACACCATTATGGCCGTTAGCTAATTGATCAATCAGAAAGGTTAATTACTTCGTAACCATAGTTATATTAGAATAGTTTCAATTCTACCTTTTTGAAATAGGCATTTTGTCGAGAAACACTTTCCAACTTGAGTTATCAAAGAATTCGAGTTGTGGAGTTATTAAAGTTTAACTGTACATAAAATTTATTAAAGTGGTTAAGCTGAAAATTATCATATTATTTACAACAATTATTAAATGATAAAGAAAGGTGCGTGTACTTATGCACGACCGTGAGAAGTTATACTTCTTGGCATAACTAAATTAAATGTAAAATCATAAATGTAAATAAATACCAGGATGTGCACATTCGAGCGAAAAGTGGCACATTTCCGAGCGAGGGAGGCAAATGAAGCGCGACGCGGAGCGGCGCGCTTCATTTTCCCGAGATCGGAATGTGCCACTTTGAGCTCGAATGTGCACACTCGATTTTAAGCACCATTCACAAAATTTAGGCTAATAAATTATTCAAAAAAATTAAATAAATAATTTAATCGTTTTCTCTCACTCGCATCTACTAAATTCTCGTATCTTTTCGCCCACTTCAACTCATTACTATGGCAAATACGTTTCTTGAACATAAAATTCATATTTACTTGTAATTTTTTGATTTGAAAGTGAAAAGATTAATTAAGGCAAGTCAATAAATACGAGGATGTGCACGTTCGAGCGAAAAGTGGCACATTTCCGAGCGAGGAAGCAAATGAAGCGCGACGCGGAGCGGCGCGCTTCATTTTCCCGAGATCGAAATGTGCCACTTTGAGCTCGAATGTGCACACTCGATTTTAAGCACCATTCACAAAATTTAGGCTAATAAATTATTCAAAAAATAAATAAATAATTTAATCGTTTTCTCTCACTCGCATCTACTAAATTCTCGTATCTTTTTGCCCACTTTCACTCATTACTATGGCAAATACGTTTCTTGCACATAAAATCCTTATTTACTTTTAATTTTTTGATTTGAAAGTGGAAAGATTAATTAAGGCAAGTCAATATATACGAGGATGTGCACGTTCGAGCGAAAAGTGGCACATTTCCGAGCGAGGGAAGCAAATGAAGCGCGACGCGGAGCGGCGCGCTTCATTTTCCCGAGATCGAAATGTGCCACTTTGAGCTCGAATGTGCACACTCGATTTTAAGCACCATTCACAAAATTTAGGCTAATAAATTATTCAAAAAATAAATAAATAATTTAATCGTTTTCTCTTACTCGCATCTACTAAATTCTCGTATCTTTTTGCCCACTTTCACTCATTACTATGGCAAATACGTTTCTTGCACATAAAATCCTTATTTACTTTTAATTTTTTGATTTGAAAGTGGAAAGATTAATTAAGGCAAGTCAATAAATACGAGGATGTGCACGTTCGAGCGAAAAGTGGCACATTTCCGAGCGAGGGAAGCAAATGAAGCGCGACGCGGAGCGGCGCGCTTCATTTTCCCGAGATCGAAATGTGCCACTTTGAGCTCGAATGTGCACACTTCACATTAAGCACGATTCACAATACTTAACTTATTTTCTAAAAAAAATTATTATCCTAACTAATATTATAAAAGCGAAAGTAACTCTGGCTGTCTGTCTATCTGTCTGTTACCTTTTCACGCCTAAACATAAATTAGTTTTTAAATCCAATTGAAGTGCCGCTGTCAAAACATGTTGTAGTATAAAACCTTTTCATAGAATAGACCTTTAAGCAGCAATAACACCGAACCGCACCCGTTCTTAATCCTCTCTCAGGTAGCGTAATTTTTAGAAAAGTTGTAAAATTTAACTTCGAGTCATCGACCTATTTACTAATGGAAACTTGAATTTAAAGAATTGTAAAACGCTTCGACTTATTAAATAATTCGATTTATTGACATAAAAATATTAACGTTGAGATAGGCAAATCTTAGAAAAACAGGTTCGAGTTCGAGCTATCAAAAATTCGTCTTATCGGCGTTCGACTTATGGAAGTTACACTGTAAATTAATTTTCTAAAAATTTTTTTAACGTACTTTTTTGCGTAATTTGCGATTATAGAGTCAGGACAAAGTTGGGACCATTAAATTGACCATTGAAATTGTTATGGCCACCCATTACCTTACTTTGCCATTATTAAACCAGAAAAATTTTTGTACTATCATCTGTCCCCATTGTGGCACCAAATTTTAAATCGAGACTATATTCTCTATTGGCAGAAATCAAAATTTTTGTTCTCACTTTAACACTACAACAAAAATTTAAAAAAAAATAAAGGAGTTATCACAGAAAACAAAACATTTGTTGATGCATCATATATCTACTTTTTTTCCAAATTTTTTGAAAATTTTCTACTATTTTTATTTAAACATATCTCAGACAAGGAAGCCTACGAATTTCAAATCAGCAAAGCTGTGAAAATCGACCATCGAGGTAGTTATAAGTTTTAAAGATGCGCAAGCGAGCTAATGAAAGGATTAAAAATCCCCAAGAGAGGAGATCAATCAGAGGGAAGATCAGGAATCGATTTATCAACAGAAAGGAGTAGAATAGGGTCATTAAGGCCAACTCGGACGTTATTTTGTGGTATTTACCTACCTGGCGGATTGTGAGCTACTGTTTAAAATACCGGGCGTGTTTTCTCTGTGGGGTCCGAGATGTTTAGGTATTTTGACCCCTACGAAACTTCCTACTCTCGTTAAATTAATTCGAAACGATGCCCGGACATGAACATTTCGTCCGTAATAATCTTTAATATTTCAATTATTGTGTATCGTTGGCCCCCGTAATATTGGTCTTTACGGTAATAACCGTGGAGCGGAAGTTAATTCCGTAATTGCCTTTATTATTATTAGGAATAAAATTAAGTTATTTATCGTTCGAAGTTATTATTGTTATTAGTCTTGCGTTTCGATTATTCGAATTATGCGCCTGCTTTGTGTGGGGTCCCTCTTCTCGTTATTATTTCTAATTAAAAAAAAATAATTATGCGCCGCTAATTAATGTATTCGCATTAATTTACCGGACCGGTATGGAAATTTATTAATACACCTCTTTCCTTATAATTCCGCCATCTACATTCTTTTTTATTTACGGTGAGAATTTTCACCTTTTTTGCATTTCTTATCGAAATTTTCAAGCCTCGATAATTTAATTACCGCATAGAAATAATCGATCCATCAAAGTGATACGAAATTAATAACCGTTTCGAGCAAAAACGTTTCTTAAGTACGCCCGTTTTCGTTCCCATAATTAATTTCCTTTTTGCCGTATCGATACTCGACCTTTCGCTGTTCAAATTAATTTCATTTATTACTTAGTACGGGCCCGAAAAAAAAATTAATTTGAATTGAAATTGATCGGAGGAAAAAATGCCAAGGCAACGGGCGGCGACGGAAAAGCTCCATATGCATTTTTGTATTATATGTTTATTTTTTTTTAAATGGATGGCGTCTTAAATTTTTATTGCATGGAAATTATTAATCTGTTTTTCTAATAGACCGAAAGAATAATTAAAAAAATTTAGTTACCCCTAAAACAGCAGGGTAGGCACTAAAGCAATTCAAAGTGTAAAATTTAGTGTTCCTATGCAAAACAACATCATATTTTAAAATCAAAAATTTGGAAAAATCATTTTATGGGCAATATTAATTAATGTTTTTAATACACCAGAAAAATAATTAAAAATTTTAACTATCCCCAAAAAAACAGGAAAGACATTAAAGCAATTCAAAGTGTAAGAATTTAGTTTTCCTATATTAAAAATCATAATTTTTTAAATTCAAAAATTTGGAATAATTATTCTATGGAAGATATTATTTAATGTCTTTAATAAACCAGAAAAATAATTAAAAAATTCTAAGTACCCCTAAAAAAGCAGAGAGGACATTAAAGCAACTCAAAGTGTAAGAATTTAGTTTTCCTATATTAAAAATCATAATTTTTAAATTCAAAAATTTGTAAAACTTATTTTATGGACAATGTTTATTTGTGTTTCTAATATACCAAAAAAATACTTAAAAAATTTTAACTGCCCTAAAAAAGCAGGAGAGGCATTAATTTAATGCAAAATGTAAGAATTTATTTTTTCTATGTTAAAAAACACAATTTTTTAAAATCAAAAATTTGGAAAAATTATTGCATGGACAATGTTTACTGTTATATTTAATAAACTATAAAAATATTTCAAAAATTCTAACTACCCCTAAAAAAGCAGGCTAGACATTAATTCAACACAAAATGCAAGAGTATTTTTCCTATATTAAAAAAAACAATTTTTTAAAATCAAAAATTTAGGACAATTATTGCATGGACGATAATAATTTGTGTTTTTAATAAACTAAAAATTTAGGTAAAAAATTCTAACTACCTTTATAAAAGCAGAAAAGACAATAAAACAATTCAAAATGTAAAAGTTCATTTTTCCTGCTAATAAACACAATTTTTTAACATCTATAATTTGGAAAAATTATTGCATGGACGACGTTTATTGGTGTCTCTAATAAACCATAAAAATATTTAAAAAATTTTAACTACCCCCAAAATGGCAGGGCAGGTGTTAAATCAATTAAAAATGTAAACCTTTAAAATGAGGTGCTTTCAAATACGTATAAACTATTGAGTTTTGAACCATGCTTTTATTATAACCTATTAACTTACAAAGTATAAAATTTGGATAGTAAAAAAAATTTACCATAACTTAAAATCTTAGTTGAATGGCTTTTATGATGGAATGTTCAAGTTACCTTTTGCTTAGCTGCTTTAGCTCGTTTGATTCCTCTTCGTAATCGTTTTTTTTTAAACTTTCAATAATCGGGTGACTTAAAAAAAAACTCATTATGGTACTGATGCTTTTAATTATTTTTTACATAACTTCTTCTTTCGGATTTTGCAACGTTTGATTGCAGTAAATAGGTACACGTTCTTAGCTATTTATAATTCTTCTTTGATTTACTTACAATATACAAGTACATTATAAATTAATATAATAATAATAATAATAATAATTAATAATCGTAATAATAATATAATTAAATTTTCACAGACACTTTTATAAGACTATAATTTTTTATATAATATGTATGTATAAATATTTACAGATAAACTTCTCTTTTATTTATTTTTCTTTTGCAATTTACAAAGTCCTACTCACTTTTCTCTTATTTATAATTTAAATAAATATTGCTCGCATTCTTAAATTTAACCCAAATACTTTGGGAATCTGCTCTAATCTATTTGCTCCGTTTCGTTGCTCAATTTAAATAGGGCGCCTCAGAAACGTCACAACTAAATCGCCGCCATCAAACACGTAACTGTGGCAACGAACGAGTTATGACGCGCACACCTTCTCGAAGCGCCAAATTCGAAATAAATTAGAGATAATAACTATTTACAATTTGCTCGAGTAAGAAAGAAATTAAATGGAAGAAAAAGAAGTTGGTTCGGCTTACTAAATTATTTAATAAAATATTATGGCACAAAGTAACACAAAAAAGATTAACGAAGAGCACGTAGTTTGTACCTCACAGTTTACGATTGTGTTTAAATGAACGTTTACATTAATTCGTTCGTTCTTTTTTTCTTCTTCTTCTTCTGCGGCTCGCCTCCGAGAATTGTGGAATTAAATATAAACAATGTGGCTCGTCCAGAAACGAGGCTCGAAAAACTTGTCGAACTTGTAATTCTTTCAAAAGGAAAAGTGGAACGCACTGACAACTTTACTCCCGATCATTTTCCGTCGTGTCGAAGTCTCTGTCAGCGCTTAACGATTTTAAATTATTTTTGGAAGCATCGAAAATTATCACCGTCAAAATAAACGTCACACGCACATCCACCGACGCACACACAAAAATCCACGGGCACACGCACCCATCTCTATTTATCCATAAAAAATCTAATAATTTAAAGCGTTTTGATTGAAATTGTCCTATGACGGTTTGCTCACTTGCCTCGAATTTTGTAACTCTTGCAGTTCCTCTTCCTCTTTACTCAAAGGAATGGTGGAATGATTGTACAACCCCTGCGCCATCAGCTGCAGCGCGAGGGGGTTCTTCTGGCCCGAAGCCTTTTTGATTTTTGCGCGCTTATTTTGAAACCATATTTTTATTTGGGCCTCGTTCAGGCCCAGCTCCTGGCTGAGCTGCTGGCGTCGCCTTTCGGTCAAATAGCGATTTTCCGCAAACTCGTGCTTCAGCCTCGCCAATTGCGCCCCCGAAAAGGCGGTCCTCGGACGTTTCTCTTCTGCGTTCCCGACCACCTTCGTTCCCGGCTTTTTCACCCTTCGTGTCCGCGGACCTGCAATTAAAATTATTCTTTCTTACTCCGTTTTTTTAAAATGGGAAATTAATTTAAATTTTCTTTCAGACGGGGGCGCAGCTGGGGAGCTTTTTTGAGGAGGGAGGGGGGCTGATCGGCTACCGCAAAATATCAATTTTGATTTTTGTGGGGCGAACAGTCTCCACACGTGCCCCTCGAGCTACGCCCATGGTTTCGGGTGACTTGAACCAGTGAGCCGACCTCTTTTGCACGACAACCTGGACTTTAAGGTAGGATTTTTGATTATTCGTATTTATTTGTGTTTTGAAACGAATGTTTTTGGGTCAAAAGTAAATTGAGTTCTAAAAACAAGAATTTAAATGGGTTTTTCTGCGGCCATTCCGGTTTCCTATTGTTTTTACGAGCAGCCTTTTAAGATTTTTGACTGTATAAATAAACAGCGCTCGAATGGGAAATTGAAAAGACTTAATCCAAAAAGACAACGGCCAGATTTTAACGAACGCAATGCCACTCTTTTATTGGCAATAAAAAGCGAATAAAATAATTAGCCCGAGAATAAACAAAACTTGGGCGGAAACACATGCTTTTTAGATATACAAACGATGTGCCATGTGAAAATAAAAAAAAAAGTAAACCCAAATTCCTTTCGCTTTAACAGATTAATTAATTATTTAATTGCTTCATTAATTGCGAGAGTTCTCATCGACAAAGCAAATAAATATCGATTTTTCAAAAAGAAACATCCAATCAAAAGTGCACTAGTTTTTAAATAAGTCGAGCTTTCCGAACGAATAAAAGCTCCATAGAAATCACATTATTATTGTTATTGCACAAGAAGAGAACATTAAAAAAAAAAGTAAAATTGGAGAAGAACGAAGTTCTCTTTCGTTCTTTTTCAAAAGTACAAAGGGAGAAGATGGCGTATTTGTGCAAGTCATCTTCATCACTTAAGCGAAAGACGTAAAACGTGCAAAGAGGGTTCACTTCTGAATTAAGTTCAACCCTGTCATTAATCATTTCTGACTAAACTCTTCGATAGTCTTCAATGCGCCAACTTTCCATGTTAAATAGTTGTTTTTTTGTCACTCTTTCGATGATGGATTGTGCCCTCAATTTTGTACAAAAGCGACCAAAAAATCGATTTTAGGCGCCAAAAATGTCTAATTTGAAAAAAAAACCTGTAAAATTATTTTTTTTTAAACGAGTCAAAATCGAAGTAATTTCGAGTTGGAAATAAATAAAATTTTGGCGAAAAAGGTAGACACATTCACGCACGCATAAATAAACCCGAAAGAATGGCTCGTAATTTTCTTGCGGCGAGTTTTATGAATTTCGAAAGACGGATAGGTGTGCCTTAAAGGCGTAGATCATTCCTTATAACCATATAATAATTCAAAGACATGACTCGTGACAGTTATTGGTTCATCTTAAGACAATCGTTGACGTAAATGCAATTAGCGAATCGGGTTGACAGTAGTTAGGGGAAGCACTTGATTAGTTTCCATTCTAAACAAACGGGGTGCAAATTATCCACATCGCCATTTATCGTCTTATGTAATAATTTCGCTTGTCTCTTACGTTCTGTCGCATTTTAAATCAAAGCCAAAATTGAAAATCAAAAATTACTTTACATTTTTGAGCTAGAAATTTAATTTAGCAACATTGAAATGTTTTAATAAATATGGAATCAAACAAAATTACAAAAAAAAGTGACACATGAGTTTTTATAAAGAAATATATTTTTTTTTGATCTCAAAAATTATAAATAATTAATAATATATTAATACATTAAAAACACCCTATTTTTGTGCATAAATCTAAATTAAAATCCAAAAATTAAATTTTGAAAAATAATAGGAACAGTTTTAGTTAATTGCAACCGTTCTGACAATGAAAAAAAGGCTTAAATTTTTTAACAATAAAATGTATGCAATAGTGCAATAATAAAGTACTTAGAAATGCAATTAATGGCTAAATGATAAACTTGTTATACGTTTATGAACAATAGTTATCTATAAATCAAGTTAATGTTAATTTCAAAGAACCCACATTAAAATAAAATTCGAGTTAAACAATTTTCCTTTTATAAAATCGATCTGTTTCACTTTCACTTTAGGTTGTCCTATTCTTCATCTCTCATTATTTCAATAAGGAACATTGCAATACTGCTTTTTGACTTAAAATTGCTTTGATTATAAATTATCGAATTATTAAAATTTTTCTTTTAAGAAAAGTAACTTTCTTTTGACGAAACATATTGATTTTGTATTTAACTAAAATCAATACAATTTTAAATCTAAATTATAATTATACGGGATGTCCAAAAAGTAGGGCACTAAATTTTAAGAGTAGACAGGGGCTGAAATTTTGAGACGAAAAGTCCTTTAGTGTATTTGCACCTGACGCACAGGTACTGAGTTATTAATTAATTTCGATATCCAATCAGAAGCAAGCTATACCGATAAGAAGAGAGTAATATTAATTATTTTTAAGATATTTTTATCTTACGTAACATTTATAATATTTTTCTACTCTCTTCTTACCGCTATACAATCAGAAACAGGTCTTCTTCTAATTGTATATTGAAATTAATTAATTAATAACTCAGTACCTATGCGTCGGGTAGAAAACTTTTGGTCTCGTATTTTTAAAATACTGTATATACTTTTTTATATAAAAGCGACTCTAATTAATTTTCAATTTTCTTTTGAAAAACATTTATAATTCTTGTTTGATTAAAGCTAATAAAACAATTTTCTTTTTAAATTATGAACATAAAGGTTATTATTTTCTTTTTATTTAAAAATTTATCAAACAACTAATGGCAAAAAATTGCAAGAAGGCACTACACAAAATTAATTTACTTTTTAAGAAAAACACATAATTACTCTTCTAAAATAAAATTTATCTAAAGATTGCATTTTTAACACTACCCATCGACAATTAAATCGTTCTTCTCAATAAAAAAAAAAGTTAACCAAAAGAGTTCCAAAAAAATTACACCAAGCCACTCTTAACAATATTCCTACTTTTTATTCTATATTGTTCTTAAAAAATTTAAAAGGACACTAATACAATTTTAATGAAAACAGATTTATTTATGCGTGTGTGACTGCTGTAAATCGTGCATCAAAAACAAAAGTGTTGCTTTTTGTCCTTTTGGGCCCAGACCCTTTCGATCAACTTCGAAGGACCACACCTTTTTTTTTTCTTTCAAAATCGGCCCTCGATCGCGAGCCACCACTGCCAACAATAAACTAAAAGCAATCTCCTCAAAGTACGTGCAGAATGTTAATTAAAACGAAGAAATATAAGTTGGGTTAAAATCCATAAAAAAAAAGTAGTCTGCACAAGTTTTACATGGCAATGGCAGCCATGTTTTCTGCAAGCATTTACCTCACCTCGTGAACTTAAAGAAGAAGTACCAAGAATTGCATTCTCTTTATTTATTGCACGAGAAAACGCTTCCTTTTTGCATAGATGCTCAATCAAAAAAAATTAAAAAAAAACCAAAACAAAAAGCTCCTGCAATAAAAGCCAAGTGCCTTTAAGTACTCACGTATGCGTATCGTGCGGAAAATCTCAAAAGAAAATAACATAAAAACAATAATAATAATAATAATAATTTTCTCACTATTTTTGCTGCAAAGTCGAGTAGTCTTGTGGAACTAAATTTACTTACTTCGTCCTATAACAAAAAGAAAAATAGAAAATTAGCAAAAAACATAAAAATCACAAAGTAAAAAAGTAATAAGGCGGGGGTGCTTAAGTTTGGGGCAACTTTTCCTAAAATTACATTTTCGGTCAGAATTAAGATGGGGATCGCTTTTTCTATATAACTGTGTGTTGTGTTGTGCGGACGTTAAAATATTTGAAATACTTCTTAAGCGATTCCGTAGCTAATGTACTGTGTATAAAACGCATCCCTTTTATTGAATTTTACGATTTCTCGTTTTCATGGTTGGTCTGAGTCGGTAATTGCGTACGGCCGGCGGCGCCCCTTTCGGCCCGAGGGGGATATAAATAAATAATAACCCTAATCTCTACAAGAAGAAATCTGTTAAGTTGATCCCCCCTGTTCGGAGCGCGACGCTGAAGCCGTTTAAATTAATGTACTGGCGTCGAGAAGTGTTGACATTTCCAATATTGCAACCCCTAAGTGAGTCTATAAAACAGTTCCTTTCGGAGCCCCGTTATTACGAGGTCTCGCTTTCAATTACCCAACTGAACCACTACGAGTGTTGGATCCAGATAACAACCGGAACACATCCGGAATTCATATTGGATTAAATAAAATCCACCCTCGAATTTAGCTATTTTAAGATTTCATCTCACTTCGCTTTATTTCTCCTCGTTCAACCCGTTTTTTTTTCTTCTAACATATCAAGTCGCATTATTTTCGAAGTTATACTTCTTTTGACGCTGAAAGTAAAATTTTTGGGAGGCAACGGGAGATAAACGCGCACAGTTAACGAAAATTTGACATTTTTAAAATTTATACTTATATATTAAAATAACTATTTTTTAACGTTTTAATTATATACAGTCGAACCGCGATAAGTCGAAGTTGAAGAGAAACTAAAAATAATTCGACGTCCTAGGGAAACAGGTTCGGGTTATCAAAAATTCGGTTTATCAAAGTTCGACTTATGGAGGTTCGACTGTAATTATGTACTTTATAACTATATTAATATAGTATATAATAAGTAGTATATGTTGACATATATTTAAATTATGTGAACTCTATATATTTCAAAATTATATAATGTTTTATAAATTGGCATATATTACAAGTACAGTAAAACCTCAATAAGTCGAACCTACGGGAGAAGCAAAAAAATTGATTTATAAAGGTTCCAACTTATAATTTAACACTAGCTTTGGTAGACCCATACAATTTATATTTTAACTATATTATAATTAAGATTTCAATCTATTAAGAAATTTAAAAACAACTAATTTTATTTTGAAACTACATGTATATCGTGAAGTAAATTTAATTTTTAAAATCGCAAAAAAAACGTTTAAACAACGACTGCAATAAATTTCACAGTGGTGCACCAAAATGCGAAACACCTTGTATATAATTTTTTTATGATCTTTAAACAAAACCCCAATAATTTGCTTTAATTTTACAAAGTAAGCGTCAATTCCAAATTAATTACGTGCAAACGCAAATTCCATTATAAAGGGTGTTTCGAATTAAAGCAGAAAATATTAAGATTTTCAAAAATTGCCAAAAACGATAGTTACGAGGCTTTGTAATTATTTATAAGAGATTATTATTACAAACCGATAAACACGTGTGCCTATTTAAAAACCCAAATGCACGATTTCGGAAAGCGCGACAACGTTAACTTGCAAATGGCCAAAAGTCATAAGTAAAACAAAGGAAAATGAATTTTGGGCCTCGCAACTAACATTTTGGAAAGCCATTACGACCAAAAAAACCGCGATTTTTGAGAAAGGTGGCGTAAAAATTTTTAAAGTATTATTTGTGACTTAACAAAAACGACAAAACATAGAATATTTAAAAATAAGCTTGCAATTCAGATTTATATACAGGGTGTACTTCGGAGAGTTTCAAAACCCTTTGGTAAACACTATTCTGTTCCACACAAACACTAATTAGGCAAAATTAAAATTTTCTAGAACGTTCTTAACACTTCAACGTGCGATTCACAAGTGGGGTGCGGGGGGAGAACGATGTATGCTGTTTGCAACATTATCCGTTTATTTCAATTTTGGTATATGTTAAATACGATTAAGAAACTTTCTAAAAACGGTCGTACCGATGTTTTATAATTATTTAGAAGTTTGTACACACCAAAAACAATTAATGTAACTAATTTAAATCAACTCGTGCGAGCCATCTACGGTACACGCACTAGTTTAAATTGATTTATAAAAATTCAAATAAATAATACAATTAAACACATATTTGCATTTTTAATTTTTAAGTAATGTATTAAAGTCGTTTAAAAAAAAATGTTTTAACGACTGATATAATTTAAATTTCCTAATTATTCTTTGAAGCACATATGTTACATTCAAAGCACGTTGTATTCAAACTGCCTATGTATAAGTTATGGAAAATGTGGGTTAGTAAAGGGGCGGAGTTTATGTATTGATTTTTCACGAAGCCGTTCACGAAGCACTTCGTATTGAAGCTTCGTATAAGTTAAAGCACATTTGCGCAGTAAAAGAGCGGAGTTTATGTATTGATTTTTCCCAAAGCCTACAAAGTATTGATTTTTAGATATGCCAAACAGGTAGTGACATCGCCAAACATTTCCAGTGGTTACGTTATGTTTAAGGTCAACGACCTGTGCGTTGCTCATAAACAAACCTGCGTTCGACGCTCTCTGCCACGTAAACTGGCACAAATTAGTGTTTTAACAGTGTTTAATTAGTGTTTTAATTGTTCACGAGTGCGAAAAAAAGAGACTTATGAGTGTCGGAATCGGTTTGGAATGAAAGTTCGCACAAAGTTCCAAATTCGAGACGGTCGCCGGAGCCCTGATATTTACCCGACCACTGCGCAAGGGTGCCTTAGTGCGGTCGCAGCATCGGCTTACGGGTTTCCAGCCGAGCGAATGATTTAGTTTGCGGTACGTCTACTTTGCTTGGGTCAAACGACCGAGCATCGACGTGCACTCATTAAAGCCGGTGAGTGACTTATTGCTATACAATTAAAAATTATGTTAAATGCAAATAATTGGAAACTATCCTAAACGGCCCTAACGATGTTTTATAATTATTTAGAAAGCCATACTATAACGAATAAATAAACGCATATGCATGGGTTCAGAAAAAGTGCGATAACGTGAACCGGCAAATAGCCGAAAGAGCTTCGTCGTTTCCGTCGCGTAATCAAAGTCAGAACAAAGCAAATGCATTTCGAGTTTTGCAATAAATATTTTACAAAGCCATTTTAACCAAAGAGGCCTAATTTTCCGAGCAAGGTGATATTTATATATACATATAAAGCTTTATAATAAAATATATATTATTTTTATGCGGGCCCCTTTAATTAATAATATTTATTAAACCTCCTTTAAAAATTTTTTTAAAAACCATTTCTTAATCAAAAAAAATTTTTTAACTCAAAGATTTATTTTTAAAAACCCATATATTATTAAATTAACTTATAATTAATCAAAATGTGTATTTTGGGTACCATCTGCTTCGAAATTGTTATTAAAATAAATCCGATTGTTGGACGTCGAAAGAGCCAGATAAGAAATCATAGATAAATGGACGCAAGAAAGTTATGAAGGTATTAAAAGCGCGATCTCAGCAAACGGGGGCCATTAATTAAAAACGATTTACGTAAGAAATAAATGGGGGGTATATTTTTGGTAGCTTTACAAAAGTCGCGGTAACGTTTACATGCGCGATAATTCTTCGTTAATATGACTTTTAATTATAGTGGCGAGCATAGCGGAGACGGCAAATAAATTGCGTAAATCACAATATTAAAGCGTCTCCTCTCTGATCTTTTCTTAAATATAATTCTCTCAACATTTGTCTCTTTGGGTGGGCAACTCGTAAACATAACATCGAATACCGCCGTTTTCTTCGACAATACTCTTACAAACCATTATTGTTGTTACGGCTTCTTGTTCTGTTATTGCCTTGTTAAAAGACGTGCAACGTCTTATTTTTCTTTTTTCGTACCACTCGCTTTATTATCGTCATTACTACTGTTCCCACTCGAAATTTACATCGACAAAATCTCCATTTGCTCTTCGCATGTTCGCGTTTATCGATATTAATTATTTATTAAGATCTTCGCATGACTAACCGGTTAAGAATTCGTGCCTTACATTTTGCCGAACAAATACACCACACAAGACCTGATTTTAACTCGGCTTCTTTTGACTCTTATTTTAAAATAACAAGCTGAAATCTTCGAAAACGAGAACGATTTAAAATAATTTAGCTTTAGTTTGTTAATGTTTCGATTCTTTTTGGAGCCTTATCTAAAGTAAAAAAGCTTGTAGATTCTAAATCGGCTTCGCTTTCGGAGATATCTTTTGAAATAATTGAGATACAGAAGTTAAAAGCAACGATTTTGCGGTAGGATTTAATATAATAAATAAATGAAGGAGGAGGCACAAAATTTCTATAAAACAAAGTATTAAAAGAACTGTTTATTAATTTTTTCCGGGCCTATTCGCAGAGATACAACAAACTGTTGTATATAACAAATGTCAATGAAAGACCTAATTAAACGGCCCTTGCATTAGATTTTAATAATTTTGAAAAAAAAATTTTGGCTTTTTTTCTAAAATGTAAAACATAGCACTGTTTATTATTTTTTTCCGGACTTATTTGCAGAGATACAGCAAACTCTTTTATATATAAAATGTTACTGAAAGACCCAATTAAACGGCCCTTACGTTAGATTTTATTAATTTTAGAAAAAAAATTTTGGCTTTTTTTACATAGAAACTGTTCATCAATTTTTTTCGGGTTTATTCGCAGAGATACAACAAACTGTTCTATATATAAAAAGTCATTGAACAACTCAATTGAATGGCCTTAGCGTTAGATTTTATTAATTTTGAAAAAAAAATTTTGACTTTTTGTATAAATTGCAAAACAGATAGAATTGTTTATTAATTTTTTCCGGGCTTATTTGCGGTGCTACAACAAATTGTTTTATATATAAAATGTTACTGAAAGACCCCATTGAACGGCCCTTGCGTTAAATTTTAATAATTTTGAAAACAAATTTTTAGCTTTTTTTACAAAATGCAAAACATATAGAACTGTGCATTAATTTTTTCCTGCCTTATTCGCAGTGCTACAACAAACTGTTCTATATATAAAATGTCACTGAAGGACCCAATTGAACGGTCCTTAGGTTAGATTGTAATAAGTTTAAAAAAAAAATTTTGGTTTTTACAAATTGCAAAACATCTAGAACTTTTCATTAATTTTTTCCGGGCTTATTCGCGGTGCTACAACAAATTATTCTATATATAAAATGTCATCGAAGGACCCAATTGAACGGTCCTTCCGTTAGATTTTAATAACTTTGAAAAAAAATATTTGGTTTTTGTCCCAGAATGTGAAACACATAGAACTGTTTATTTATTAAGATACAACAAATTGTTCTATATATAAAATGTTACTAAAAGACCTAATTGAACGGCCCTTGCATTAGATTTTAATAATTTAAAAAAATTTTGATGTCTTTTTTAAAAATTATTAACCCTCCGCATACTAGGTGACTAAATGTCGCATGCCATACTAGGTGGGGTTTGCCATACCCCGATAATAAAATGAAATAAAATCCACAAAATTGTAGGGAAGTCTTTCCGGGTATGAGACAGGCTCCACATATGAGACAGTCAATTATTTTCATTATGCAATGTCAATATGGCCGATCTGATTACTGTCAAGTACTTCTTTGGTCATCAGTCAGTTTTGTATTAACACTAAAATGAATCGACGCATTGCTTATATCAACTGCAAACATCGTATGTGAAATTGCAGGTTAAAGCGTTTTTGATTTTTTTCAAAATGTTATTTTTTTCATGTAAATCAATTGAAAAAGGAAAGCATTTAGTGTTTTTCTTATATGTTACGATCCTATATTGGATTAGGCCAAAATGTGGTTGGAAAACAATTTTTTTTTAAATTCTCAAAATGTCGTCATTGTCCGGGTATGAGACACAGCTTATTATCACCACCCAAAGGTTCCAAAGCAAAAACATCATTAGTATAAAGTTGTTGCCGAACAAATTGAATGCTGTTAACAACATCAAATGCAATATTTGCAAGCGGCCAGTTCTTTTGAAGTGCGCAAACACGTGTGCAAGCATCTACACATGCAAACATCGCGACCATTATGAAGAGGAAAGTGATAAATAAAAATTATGGAAAGCATAAAAAATTATAATTTTGAAATAGATATGAGGTTTTTGCTTTATATTTTACAATTTTTAATGTATTTTTGTAGGTGTCTCATACCTAGATACAAATTTTTTTCTTGTCAAAAAACTGTCACTTAGAAAATTGGTCATTAACATATTGGTCATAAAATTTTGCATGTTAATGGAATCACAAAACTTTCTGCGGATAAAAGTTGTGTATTTTCATTACCTTTCCAACAATGAATAAAACACCCGACTTTATTTAACCAGGAAAAATTTTTGGCTCATAAACAAAACCCGTCTCATACCCGGGTACACTCCCTTACTTTATGACAATTCAATGACAAAAAATATATTTTAATAATTAATAATTAATAGGTTTAAGGGGTTATGCCTACTTAGGTTAGGTATTTTTTTTATTGCATTTTTTTAATCTTAAGAATATTTCTCCAACATTATATAAAATTGGGGCACAGGTACAAAAGTTATAAGTTAAAAAAAAAACAGTTATAAATAAAAAAATCAACGACTTCAAGCTTTAAACGCGATTATCTCAATGCTGTTTTTTTTGCGGTGACCTAAATATTTTAAAAACTATTAAGCCGATCAAACTAAAATTTTATGTGCTTATTTTTATTACAATAGGCAGGGCCTGAACGAAGGATTTTTTGTTTGGGTTAAAATTGTGTTTTTTATTGCAAAAAAACCGAAATCAGTTCGTTTCAAAACTTTGACTTTTTCGTAAAATTGTTGCATTTTTGTAAAAATCAAAACTTTACGAAACCCTTCGTTCAGGCCCTTTGTAATGCAATATACTATGGCAATATTTTATTTATTTTGATTTCACATAAGCCGTTCTGAAGATATCTTGGTCACCGGAACTGATAAAAAAAAACGGACGTTCTAAGAGAAGAGTTGTATTTCATCCATTTTTAAATATTTTTTCATAAAAAAATTTGTACATGTGTCTTGAAATAGGCATTTTTTGATAGCATTTTGCGAATTTCAATAAATACTTATTAAAACAGGAAAAAAATGTTTTCAAAATCACGTAAATTTCTCGATTCCAAGAAGGCATAACCCCTTAAGTAAAACACATTGTATCTTTTCGCTCCCTTCCACTCATTGCTAAGGTAAATATGTTTTTCGAATATAAAATCGATATTTACTAAAATAAATTAAAATTTTTGATTTAAAGATGATTATGTGAATTATATTAAAGTAATACATACGAGGATGTGCGCATTCGAGCGAAAAGTGGCACATTTCCGAGCGAGGGAGGCAAATGAAGCGCGACGCGGAGCGGCGCGCTTCATTTTCCCGAGATCGGAATGTGCCACTTTGAGCTCGAATGTGCACACTCGGTTTTAAGCGTGATTCACAACGATTTAGGTCAATACACTAGACGAAAATTAAGTTAATTGATTTTGTTCATTTCCTCTCGCTCGTACTGTCACTATTCTCGTATCTTTTTGCTCCCTTCCACTCATTGCTATAGCAAAAACGTTTTTCGAACACAAAAACGATATTTACAAAATTTAATTTAATATTTTGAGTTGAAAGGCCGAAGAATAAAGTAGACAAATCGAATGAATACGAGGATGTGCGCATTCGAGCGAAAAGTGGCACATTTCCGAGCGAGGGAGGCAAATGAAGCGCGCCGCTCCGCGTCGCGCTTCATTTTCCCGAGATCGGAATGTGCCACTTTGAGCTCGAATGTGCACACTCGGTTTTAAGCGTGATTCACAATAATTTAGGTCGATAAATTAGACGAAAGTTTAGCTAATTGATTTTAATCGTTTTCTTTCACTCGTACCTTCGCTATTGCTGTATCTTTTCGCTTCCTTCCACTCATTGCTATGGCAAATACGTTTTTCGAGCATATAATCAATATGTGACAATAAATAATAATAAAAAAAATAAAGTTATTTATTTTAAATAAAATAAATATTACTTCGTATTCAATTAATTCAATGTAAGTAATAGAGCATCCTAAAAATGTTAAGCATTTCATTTAGTTACAAAATAACCTTTTCTAAAAAAACTTCAATTTAATGTTTAATATTAATTCCATAAATAAAATGATAAATAATTTAATACTTGAATTAATTTATTAAAAATATAAAAAATTTAAATCGAATTAAACTTACTAACATTAATACAGTAAAACCTGTTTTTGGGCGGTGGATAGGGACCGCATAAAAAAAGTCGCACTTAGAAAATACATCAATTATTTACGAAATAAATGAAAAAATGCTTTCAATTAAATTAAATAATTAAATTAGACCTGGAAAAATTGTAATAACATTTAATTGTTCATTGTACATATACATTGAGAAGTTTTCAAATTGTACATTAAATATTTCGCTGCTATTCGTTGTAATCTAAAACGCGTATCTTCTTGAGATAAATTGGACCAAAATCGCTTTCGTCGCTTGAAGATAGGATTTTAATTAATTTTTTTGTTTGGTACCATAAAGTCAGTGCCAACGCCGCTAAGATTTATATACCGCATAAAAATAAATCGCACAAAAAAAATTCCACAAAAAAGATCGCACAAAAATAAATTCGCATAAAAAAAGACCGCACAAAAAAAGGATTTACTGTACTAAATATACATAAATATATTGAATAACCAGCTCAATTTATTAAATGTTTAATTATTTCAAGCAATGCCTAGTATTTGCCATTATTAATTGTAATATATTTAATTGATATTAATTTAACGACTGCGTAATTTGTAATTAATTTTTACTAAACTTTTTAGACTTGTCAATAATGCACCCATTTATGTTATTGGTTTCAAGTTTATATATTTATTAATAAATTTGATAATATTAATATTAATAAATTAAATTATACAAGAAGAAACATTGATAAAAACGTAAAACGCAAAAAAATCGATTTTATTAATTTGAAATATGTCAAAAAAATACAAAAATTTAGAAAATTAGTTTTCATCGTTTCCCCCCACTCGCACTCCCGCTATTGCCCTATCTTTTCGCTCGCTTCCACTCATTGCTATAGCAAATACGTTTTTCGAGCATACAATCAATATGTGACAATAAATAATAATAAAAAAAATAGTCTAAATAAAAATAAAATTATTTATTTTAAATATAATCAATATTATTTCGTATTTGTATTTTGGTTTGAGTTCAATTAATTCAAAGTATGTAATAGAGCATCCTAAAATAGTTAAGCATTGCATTTAGTTAGAAAATAACACTTTTTAAAAAAAACTTTAATTTACTATTTAATGTTTAATATTAATTCCATAAATAAACTGATAAATAATTTAATTAATTTAGTATTTCTAAAAAGTTTTTCGAACACAAAAACAATATTTACAAAATTTAATTTAATATTTTGAGTTGAAAGGCCGAAAACTAAAGTAGACAAATCGAATGAATACGATGATGTGCGCATTCGAGCGAAAAGTGGCACATTTCCGAGCGAGGGAGGCAAATGAAGCGCGACGCGGAGCGGCGCGCTTCATTTTCCCGAGATCGGAATGTGCCACTTTGAGCTCGAATGTGCACACTCGGTTTTAAGCGTGATTCACAACGATTTAGGTCAATACACTAGACGAAAATTAAGTTAATTGATTTTGTTCATTCCCTCTCGCTCGTACTGTCACTATTCTCGTATCTTTTTGCTCCCTTCCACTCATTGCTATAGCAAAAACGTTTTTCGAACACAAAAACGATATTTACAAAATTTAATTTAATATTTTGAGTTGAAAGGCCGAAGAATAAAGTAGACAAATGTAATAAATACGAAGATGTGCGCATTCGAGCGAAAAGTGGCACATTTCCGAGCGAGGGGGCAAATGAAGCGCGACGCGGAGCGGCGCGCTTCATTTTCCCGAGATCGGAATGTGCCACTTTGAGCTCGAATGTGCACACTCGGTTTTAAGCACGATTACCAAAAATCCCGTTTTAACAAGAAAAAAATTGGTCACGTTAGTTATACCCCACCTCGTACACGGAAGGTTATGGCGCCCACATTTTGGGCATCTCTGATTTACGCAATAAGCTTGTAAATATTTTATATCCTTTCATCTTAAATTAGTCTAATGCCTTCCCAAAGGCAATAACTCATTAATGAGCGCCTTTAACAATCCCATAAAAATTGACCGGGCTCTCCTTTCCGAATCGAAAAGATCGGCACAAAAATAAAATCGAAAAGGGACGCGAAATCTAATCGTTTTGAATCGCAAATTCCATGTTATTATATTTAGATTTGCCAAATTAAGCTGCTCACTAAACGAACTCGGAGTTGCGTTCCGGCCGGAGTGAAAAAAAAGTGGCCCGTGGCCGCGCCGAAAAAAGTCCAATTCGGGCATCTCTTTCGGGCGAAACGGAAAAACGGGTCGAAAAGGAGGAAAAGAGCAGGACGTAAGGGAATTTAAATGCAACATGTAGTTTACACATATAGGAGGTCCACCGGCAAATTAATGTGCTTTACATCCTTAATTGGTGGTCGGCCTTTTCGAGTTGTGTGGCCTCTTGCCTCTCGCTCGCGTCCGTTAAATTTGGCAGCTGTCCGTCTTCGCCTAACTCGCGGGTAGTCCGAGCTCGCTATCTTAGACACAACCGTGGACAAATATTAGATAAACGCCGACTTAATGGGACCTTTTTGTTTAAACATAAGCTTTAATGACCGTGCTTGCCTTTTTTTGATAGGCGAACTTTTTCAATTCCTTTCCTAACGAACGTCGATCTCTCTCTTCGCTCCTTTCCATATTATTATAATCAATAAAAAATTTCGATAGGAGAACCGATTTTGGAAAAGGCAAGATCGATTTGCCTCCAATTGCTTCATTTAAAAAAATGAAATATAAAGGTAATCGATCGATTTTGATTTTATTGGCCCACAAATTCGAAGAAACTAATTTTTTACAGCTTCCTGAACGTTTACGGGTTTTTAATCAGAGATAAAAGTCGTTCGTTTTTAACGAGCAATGCCAAAATGGTCCAAAGTGGAAATTTTTGGTTGTTGTAAGATCGAAGTTTATGGGCTGGCCCATTAAAAAAAGGAATTCTGCTTAAACCAGAAGCTCGGTTTTTTTTAAACGAAGAGATGTTATTTTTACGGAGAAGATTTATGTTACCCGTATACCTCGCTATACGGCCGCTCTTTATACGGCATTACGCCCTTTTTTAATTTTGGCCCTTTTTCGATTTGCGGTCCTGCTGGGGAATGCCCTAACGGAACCCGACTGGGATTGTCTCGTTGGGACCTAATTTTCATCCGGTCTAGATTTTTGAGAAAAAAGGCCATAGGGGGATAAAAATGCATTTTGTAAATATCTTAGTGATATTCTATGGATATGTAGACACTACAAAAATATAAAGATCCTGAAAATTTTAGATCTTAATCCAGTGGTTTCTAACCTGTGGGGCGCGTCCCTCTAGAGGGGCGCGAGACTGTTGCAAGGGGGCATGCAGCTGTTTCCAAAATATAATTTTTGAATACAAACCAAAAAATTCGAATAGATATCAAAAAATGTTTATGTATATTTTTACATAATATTGTATATTATTTTGTAGCCCATTAAATAAATTATAATATCAGTTGAGTATTTATGAAATTAGATTGTTAGAAAAATTAAGGGGGCGCAACAATTTTTTTTTAAAGGGGGGCGCATGTACAAAAGGTTGAAACCACTGTCTTAATCTATATTAGTTACTTCAAAAAGTCTAAATAAGTAAAAATTGGTAAATAATTTTTTTCTTTGGATTGAGTGAATCAATTATTTTGAAAATTTAGTATATTATGCAGGCAATAGAAAGCTTTTACAAACACCATGGACTAATTTTTAGCTTAATAAATTGGTGATCAAAAAAATTATTTTCTTTTACTTTTTCAATTTTTATTATGATCCTTTTTGAGCAAAATTATGATTCTATCATTTTTACATTTCTTAAAAAACCTATAATCACTCAGAATTTTTTCTAAATTTTTTTAATGATACCCTATAGTTAAAAAAAAATAAAAACTATTTTTATTACTAAACAAATCGAATTTTTTAACAAATTCTACCTAAATAATTACAAATTATACTATTATTATTAAATAAATAATAAACTGAAATAAATCTTTTACATTAGAAATTAAAAAAAAATTGTTCTTACAATGAAATATAACGCCTATTAGAATTTAATAAAAATATAATTTGAAATAATTTGTAATTCAACTTTATTATAATTATATTTCAGCGTATTATTTATGTAATAATAATAGTACCTATAATTTGTAGTTATTTAGGTAGAATTTGTTGAAAAATTCGATTTTTTGGTAATAAAAATAGTTTTAATTTTTTTTAACTATTTTTTTAACCATTAAGAAAATGTTAAAAAAATTTTGAGTGATTATAGGTCTTATGCAAAATGTAAAAATGATAGAATCATAATTTGCTCTAAAAGTATCATAATCAAAATTAAAAAAGTAAGAGAAAATAATTTTTTTGATCATCAATTTATTAATCTAAAAATTAGTCCATGGTGTCCGTAAAAGCTTTCTATCGCTTGTATAAAATACTAAGTTTTCAACATAATTGATTCACTCAATCCAAAAAATTATTTTCCAATTTTTACTTATTTAGACTTTTTGAAGGGACTGATATAGATTAAGGTCTAAAATTGTTATAGTGTCTACATATCCATAGAATATCATTAAGATATTTACAAAAGGCATTTTTACCATGCTTATCCCTCTATGGCCTTTGAACAGTGCGGTTTAAAGAAAAAAACTTATGTACGAGCGTTAGAAGTCATACTTCTTTGGCGTGACTGAATGAAATATGCTCACATGTAAAAATTAATATGAATAAATTCAAATAATACGAGGATGCGCGCATTCGAGCGAAAAGTGGCACATTTCCGAGCGAGGGAGGCAAATGAAGCGCGACGCGGGCGGCGCGCTTCATTTTCCCGAGATCGGAATGTGCCACTTTGAGCTCGAATGTGCGCACTCGGTTTTAAGCACGATTCACAATAATTAATCGACTTATTAGGTGGCTAACTTCATACTGTCGAATGATTGTTAGCTGCGCGCGCACAACTTCCATCGCCTTCTAAAATTTTACTCTCGACGCGTCAAAAGAAGTATAAATTCAATAAAAAAAAAGAACGTGTCTAATATTTAAACATTAATTTTAATAACTCTATTAGAAATACAAAAACTGATATAGGTATATAGATTAAGGTCTAAAATTTTCAGAATCTTTCTATAGTGTTTATATATCCATAGAATATCATTAAGATATTTACAAAAGGCATTTTTACCATGCTTATCCCTTTATGGCCATTGAACAGTGCGGCTTAAAGAAAAAAACTTATGTACGAGCGTTAGAAGTCATACTTCTTTGGCGTGACTGAATTAAATATGCTCACACGTAAAAATTAATATGAATAAATTCAATTAATACGAGGATGCGCGCATTCGAGCGAAAAGTGGCACATTTCCGAGCGAGGGAGGCAAATGAAGCGCGACGCGGAGCGGCGCGCTTCATTTTCCCGAGATCGGAATGTGCCACTTTGAGCTCGAATGTGCGCACTCGGTTTTAAGCACGATTCACAATAATTAATCGACTTATTAGGTGGCTAACTTCATACTGTCGAATGATTGTTAGCTGCGCGCGCACAACTTCCATCGCCTTCTAAAATCTTACTCTCAACGCGTCAAAAGAAGTATAACTTTAATAAAAAAAAAGAACGTGTCTAATATTTAAACATTAATTTTAATAACTCTATTAGAAATACAAAAACTGATATAGGTATATAGATTAAGGTCTAAAATTTTCAGAATCTTTCTATAGTGTTTATATATCCATAGAATATCATTAAGATGTTTACAAAAGGCATTTTTTACCATGCTTATCCTCATATGGCTTTTCTAAATTAATCTTTGAAAATTCATATATTGATTATTTATCAAAATATCTTCAAAAACGATCCCGATTTAGAATCCTCGCACTTTTCTCTGCAAGAAAAATTAAAAAAAAAACCTAAAAGGCTTGCTTCGGAAAAACTTTTCCACAACGCCAAATGTGGCGATCTCCTTCAAAAAAAAATCGAATATCTTTGTGACGTGTTTAAAAAAATATCAAAAAAACCAATCACAACAAGCAACACAATTTAAATATCGAAAACACATTAATAAAGGTGTCATTCAATCGACGCAAAATAAAAGAAAACCGAAATATTTGGAAGCATCGAACGCTTACACTTTTTTACATCGTAAAAAGAGCCCCAACAATCTTGTTAAAGTTCACTAACTCGTACTTAGGTTGTGTAAACACGTCGACTTAAATTAATAAAATAATCTCGTACCAGAAATTCGATACTTTCGTCTCAGGTATATGTTCTGACCAATTTGTATATTTTTCGTCGGGGAACACATCTCGACTTTTTTTTTCCGACGAAAAAGATCGTGTTACCGCCAACAGAACTATCTCCTTTTTGTAAATTAATAACAGCTTTGTAATATATCCTTAATTAAAATCGTAACGCTTCTTAATTTCTCGACCACAAAATTTTGTACTCATGCAAAATCGGCCACGAAAAAAAATTCTAATTACGCTGCGGAGAGCTCTCACTAAATTTTCCCATATAGCCTTTTTTTTTCTCGTGTCGCTCCAAAGGCCTCCGGCCGCGCCGTCCTTCTCTTTCGCATGCTCGGCCGAGTGGGTTTCTCTCTGTCTCGAGGACCTTTGACGTCATAAATTGTTCCTTGATGAAGACATCTCAAGCTGGCAGCGATGTGTGTGGCATTTTATATTTCATTCAATAAAATCTGACTTAACGTTCTATTTCTGTCCTCGTCCGCCCCGCTTTTCGACTTTACAATAGAAAAGGAGGCCGGTTAATTCGCTTAGAAGGAAAAAAAAAGGCGACGAGCCGAGTCCGAGACTTTAGAAAAACCGGTATGCCTCATTTTGATATCAAAATAAACGGTAGTTGGAATAGTAAGCGTTTTCAGCTTTTAAATGGGTGTGTGTGACTTTGTAAAAATAACAATGATTTTGCTTTTTGACGTTATACTTCTTTTGGCGCGCAGCGTGAAATTTTAGCGGGCGACCGAAATTCGACGTCTAAGGAAAGTAAATTAATTATTGTACGCGTGGGAGTAGGAAATAAAAATTAAAATTAATTAGCTAAATTTTTGTGTAAGTTATTGTGAATCATGCTTAAAACCGAGTGTGCGCATTCGAGCTCAAAGTGGCACATTTCCGATCTCGGGAAAATAAAGCGCGCCGCTCCGCGTCGCGCTTCATTTGCCTCCCTCGCTCGGAAATGTGCCACTTTTCGCTCGAATGCGCACATCTTCGTATTTATTGAATTTTGTAAATTAAAGTTTTTCTTAAATCAACAAAGTTAATTTAGTTTAATAAATATATCGATTATATATTCAAAAAACGTATTTTTACTATAGCAATGAGTGGGAGCGAGCGAAAAGATACGATAAACTCATAAGTACGAGTGAGAGGGAATGATAAAAATTATATACTAATTTTTCGTTGACAAAATTATTGCTAATAATGCTTAAAACGGAGTGTGCGCATACGAGCTCAAAGTGGCACATTCCGATCTCGGGAAAATGAAGCGCGCCGCTCCGCGTTGCGCTTCATTTGCCTCCCTCGCTCGGAAATGTGCCACTTTTCGCTGGAATGCGCACATCCTCGTATTCATTCGATTTGTCTAGTTTAACCTTCGCTTTTTAAATCCAAATCGCAAATTAAATCTATTAATATTGATTTTATGTTCGATAAACGTATTTGCTATAGCAATGAGTGGAAGGGAGAGAAAAGATACGGCAATAGCGAAAGTGCGAGTGAGGGAAAATGACGAAATTAATTATCTAAATTTTCCTATTTTTTTAACATATTTTAAATTAATAAAATCGTTTTTTTTGCGTATTACGTTTTTATCAATGTTTCTTCTTGTATAATACAATTTATTAATATGAATATTATGAAATTTAATAATAAATATATAGCAACTTAAAACCAATAATTTAAATGGCTGTATTATTGACAGATCTAAAAAGTTTAGTAAAAATTAATTACAAATTAATATCAATTAAATATATTACAAATAATAATGGCAAATTTTAGGCATTGCTTGAAAAAATTAAACATTTATTAAATTGAGCTGGTTATTCACTATTTTTATGGATTTTTAGTATTAACGTTAGTAAGTTATCAAGTTGATTAAAATTTTTTTATATTTTTACTAAATTAATTAAATTATTTATCAGTTTATTTATAGAATTAATATTAAACATTAAATAATAAATTAAAGTTTTTTTTAAAAAATGTTATTTTCTAACTAAATGAAATGCTTAACAATTTTAGGATGCTCTATTACATACTTTGAATTAATTGAACTCAAACCAAAATACAAATACGAAATAATATTGTTTATATTTAAAATAAATAATTTTTTTTTATTTAGACTATTTTTTTTATTATTATTTATTGTCACATATTGATTCTATGCTCGAAAAACGTATTTGCTATAGCAATGAGTGGAAGCAAGCGAAAAGATAGGGCAATAGCGGGAGTGCGAGTGGGAGGAAATGATGAAAACTAATTATCTAAATTTTCGTATTTTTTTGACATATTTCAAATTAATAAAATCGATTTTTTTGCGTTTTACGTTTTTATCAATGTTTCTTCTTGTATAATTTAATTTATTAATATTAATATTATCAAATTTATTAATAAATATATAAACTTGAAACCAATAACATAAATGGGTGCATTATTGACAAGTCTAAAAAGTTTAATAAAAATTAATTACAAATTATGCAGCCGTTAAATTAATATCAATTAAATATATTACAATTAATATTTGCAAATACTAAGCATTGCTTAAAAAAATTAAACATTTAATAAATTGAGCTGGTTATTCATTATTATTATGTATTTTTAGTACAGTAAAACCTTTTTTTGTGCGGTTTTTTTTGTGCGGTTTTTTTGTGCGATCTGTTTTGTGCAATTTTTTTGTGCGATTTATTTTTATGCGGTATATGAATATCAGCGGCGTTGGCACTGACTTTATGGTACCAAAAAAAAAAACAATAAAAATCCTATCTTCAAGCGACGAAAGCGATTTTGGACCAATTTATCCCAAGAAGCGCGTTTTAGAATACGGCAAGTAGCAGCGAACTATCTAATGTACAATTTGAAAACTTCTCAATGTATATGTACAATGAAGAATTAAATATTTTTACAATTTTTCCAGGTCTAATTTAATTATTTAATTTAATTGAAAGCATTTTTTCACTTATTTCGTAAATAATTGATGTATTTTCTAAGTGCGACTTTTTTTATGCGGTCCCTATCCACCGCACAAAAACAGGTTTTACTGTATTAATGTTAGTAAGTTCAATTTGATTTAAATTTTTTATATTGTTACTAAAGTAATTCAAATATTAAATTATTTATCAGTTTATTTATGGAATTAATATTAAACATTAAATTGGAGTTTTTTTAGAAAAGGTTATTTTGTAACTAAATGAAATGCTTAACATTTTTAGGATGCTTTATTACTTACATTGAATTAATTGAATAAGAAGTAATATTTATTTTATTTAAAATAAATAACTTTATTTTAATTTAGATTATTTTTTTTTATTATTATTTATTGTCACATATTGATTATATGCTCGAAAAACGTATTTGCCATAGCAATGAGTGGAAGGGAGCGCAAAGATACGGCAATAGCGAAGGTACGAGTGAAAGAAAACGATTAAAATCAATTAGCTAAACTTTCGTCTAATTTATCGACCTAAATTATTGTGAATCACGCTTAAAACCGAGTGTGCACATTCGAGCTCAAAGTGGCACATTCCGATCTCGGGAAAATGAAGCGCGCCGCTTCGCGTCGCGCTTCATTTGCCTCCCTCGCTCGGAAATGTGCCACTTTTCGCTCCAATGCGCACATCTTCGTATTTATTGGATTTGTCTACTTTATCCTTCGCTCTTTTAAGTCCAAATCGCAAATTATATCTATAAATATTGATTTTATGTTCGAAAAACGTATTTTTTATAGCAATGAGTGAAAGGGAGCGAAAAGATACGGCAATAGCGAGAGTGCGAGTGAAAGAAAACGATTAAAATCAATTAGCTAAATTTTCGTCTAATTTATCGACCTAAATCATTGTGAATTGTGCTTAAAACCGAGTGCGCGCATTCGAGCTCAAAGTGGCACATTCCGATCTCGGGAAAATGAAGCGCGCCGCTTCGCGTCGCGCTTCATTTGCCTCCTCGCTCGAAATGTGCCACTTTTCGCTCGAATGCGCACATCTTCGTATCTATTGGATTTGTCTACTTTATCCTTCGCTCTTTTAAGTCCAAATCGCAAATTATATCTATAAATATTGATTTTATGTTCGAAAAACGTATTTTTTATAGCAATGAGTGAAAGGGAGCGAAAAGATACGGCAATAGCGAGAGTGCGAGTGAAAGAAAACGATTAAAATCAATTAGCTAAATTTTCGTCTAATTTATCGACCTAAATCATTGTGAATTGTGCTTAAAACCGAGTGCGCGCATTCGAGCTCAAAGTGGCACATTCCGATCTCGAGAAAATGAAGCGCGCCGCTCCGCGTCGCGCTTCATTTGCCTCCCTCGCTCGGAAATGTGCCACTTTTCGCTCGAATGCGCACATCTTCGTATTTATTGGATTTGTCTACTTTATTCTTTGCTCTTTTAAGTCCAAATCGCAAATTAAATTATAAATATTGATTTTATGTTCAAAAAACGTATTTTTTATAGCAATGAGTGAAAGGGAGCGAAAAGATACGGCAATAGCGAGAGTGCGAGTGAAAGAAAACGATTAAAATCAATTAGCTAAATTTTCGTCTAATTTATCGACCTAAATCATTGTGAATTGTGCTTAAAACCGAGTGCGCGCATTCGAGCTCAAAGTGGCACATTCCGATCTCGGGAAAATGAAGCGCGCCGCTCCGCGTCGCGCTTCATTTGCCTCCCTCGCTCGGAAATGTGCCACTTTTCGCTCGAACGCGCACATCATCGTATTTCTCGAATTTATTCATATCAATTTTTACGCGTGGTTATATTTAATTTAGTCGCGCCAAAGAAGTATCACTTACCGCGCGTACGCCACTACACGCACCGCTTTTTTATACTTTTTCCGATCTGTAACCAAATACTTTTGGAACTAAATAAAAACCTGTGAGGTCCAAATGTTTGTGTATAATCGAAAGTGATACCTCGTTATTTTTTTTCCCTTCGAAGAGCTCGAAGGTGACTCCTTTTTAGTCTCCGCGCATTTTCGTCTCCGATTCGAAAAAAAACAACGCGCTTTGTTTTAATTTTAATTTTAGCACGAAACTTTTCTTATTAAAGGAGAGACCTCAGAGTTTTGGCTTCGAAAAAAAATACGAGACTTATAAAGTCACTTTGACCACTTCTCGAGGACGTTCTTGAAACCGAACACCTTCAAAATGTGTTTGCTTAACAATTAGCAATTTTCGGCCTTTTTTTTTCCTCGCATTTTTATCCCAAGAATTTTGGTTCGGTGGAAAGACGTAAACAATGAGACGGCGCTTACGATTATTTTTAGTTTCGATCGAACGAAGAATGATTTTTTTTGGGGCATTCCGAGCCCCGAAGTAGGTTAATAAATAATTAAGCGAATCAAAAGAAATGATATAAGATTTATAAATAAAAAAATTAATGGTCGTTAGCTAATAATAATTAACTTTTGGACCACACAATTCGCGTATGAACTAATTCCAAGTCGTTTGGTGTCGTGTTAAACAATTTTTAAGGGTTGGCTCAAGGGTGGCGGGCCTTATTTTTATAAAAATTGTGTGCGGATCGGAAATTGAAAATTCCAAACAAAGTCAGTGGGTAAAGACCTTAATTTACCTACAGCAAAAGGATAGGTTTTCGTTTTTCAACGTAATTGGGTTTAGGGGTTTGATTATTGGGGATGTTTCAATAAGTTCGATTTGTTAAAATTTTTAATTCGAGTGTACCGTTTCTGTGGCGAGGCACTACGATTCACCTGCGATAAAACTGCAAGCGTTTCTTATCGTTATGAATAAATTAACTCGAGCGATAAAGCATTTGCCTTTAAATAATTTTATTCGATTTTGATTCTTATGGCTTTGTATTTTTGGTTTAGTATCGAAGCTTTTTGAAGACGAAGGTTATTTGATTTTTCGACTTCTACAATTTTGTGTGCATCTATTTGGTGTTGCTCTAGTTGAAAGTGCGTTGTATTTGTTAATAATTATTTAAGTGACGTTGTTTTAATTAATTGTGGTGTTCGAGAAAGAATTGAAAAATTGATCAAAAGACGGGGTGAGTTTTATAATTTTTTTGTAGCTAAGTTTCGTACTTTGGTTTGATCAATAAAAATAAATGTGTTTTCGTTCGATTATTGAGGGTTATTTTATGAATACATTGTGATCGGTACTTTACTTTTTTTATTGTTTATTTAAATAATGCGCAAAAATCGCCTTTAATCAATTTATTATTATATCTTCGTTAATAACTAAATTATTACGTTTTAGAATTTCGTGATTAACTAATTGTTTATCCGAATTTGTTATAACACAACTCGTTTAATGACCTTTAGGATTAGCTCCAAATCAGTTTAATAAATATTTCGACAAATTTGAAAGGTACAAAGGTGTTAAGCTGCCCCCAAAGCTTTTTTGCTTGATCGGCTGTTTCAATGTTCAAATATTATGAGTTTTAATTTTTTTCAGCTCTAATTAAAAAAGATGGAACAAAATGTTTTGTATAAAAGTTGTAGGCAAAATTAAGATAAATTTATAAAAAAATTTACAGGTTTATCCATAGACGTTTAAATAGTGCTAGGGACCAAAGTTACCTTTTTTTAAATGGAAATCCCTAATTTTCTTTTGCTTAATAAATACCCCTACGGCTCTTAATTAATTTAAATAGCACATTTGTATGACTAAAACCAGAAATAAAAAAAAATTTAAGCATTTTTTTAAAATTTCGGGTTTGTAGCATATCGGGCATTGGTATCTCTCGTAGAACTTTAGAAAAAAAATCGTAACTTCCTTTTGGCTCATCAGATTTAAACAATTTTTTTTTAAATGATATTCAAAGGACCAGTTTAAGTGCATATGTAAAAAATTTTGGGCTAATATTGTTAGTTTTTCTTAAAAATGTCTTTAAACTTAAAGGTTTTTTTACATGTAAAAATATCCTGTTTTTTAATATTATACTTAAAAGCAACTACTTTTTAATTTCTACAGCTTTAATTAAAAAAATTAGAGCAAAAAGTTTTATGTAAAACTTGTAGGCAATAATAAGACGAATGTTTAAAAAAATTACCGCGCTCATCCAGAGGCGTGCAAGTAGGGCGGGGACCAAAGTTGCCTTTTTTTAAATAAGAACCTCTACTTTTTCGTTGCTTAATAAATAGCCCCAATGCTCCTGATTAATTTAATATAACATATTCCTATGACTAAAATCAGAAATAAAAAAGATACAAGCAATTCTTTAAAATTTCGGGTTTGTAGTATATCGGGCATTGGTATCTCTCGTAGAACTTTAGAAAAAATCGTAACTTCCTTTTGGCTCATCAGATTTGGACAATTTTTTTTTAATGAAATTCAAAGGACCAATCTAAGTGCTTATGGAAAATATTTTGGGCTAATACTGTTAGTTTTTCTTAGAAATTCCATTAAACTTAAAGATTTTTTTACATGTAAAAAAAATATACTGTTTGTTTAGCATTATAAATACTTAAAAGCAACTACTTTTTAACTTCTACAGCTTTAATGAAAAAATTAGAGCAAAAAGTTGTATATAAAACTTGTAGGCAATAATAAGATAAATGTCTAAAAAATTAACGCGCTCATCCAGAGGCGTGCAAGTAGGGTGGGCGACTATAGTTGCTTTTTTTTAAAATAAAAACCCCTACTTTTTTGTTGCATAATAAATAGACCTAATTCTCCTAATTAAATTGATATAACTTATTTCTATGACTAAAATCAGAAATAATAAAGATACGAACAATTTTTAAAAATTTCAGGATGGCGTTTATCGGGCATTGGTATCTCTCGTAGGGCGTTAGAAAAAAAATCGGAACTTCCTTTTGGCCCATCGAATTAGGAATTTGTTTTCTTTTAATTAAAGTCAAAAGACCAATCAAGATGCTCAAGCAAGAAATTTCAAGCTAAAACTTTTAGTTTTTTTCGAAACCTTTTTAGAATTAAGAGCTTTTTACATGTAAAACACCTAAGCTTTACTTTTTGGTATTAACCTTCCGCAGGTGACTAAATGTCACATGCCATACTAGATGGGGTTCGCCATACCCCGAAAATGTATTTTATGACAGTTCAATGAAAAGAAATATATTTTAATAATTAATAATAAATAGGTTTAAGTAAAACACATTGTATCTTCTCGCTCCCTTCCACTCATTGCTATGGTAAATACGTTTTTCGAATATAAAATCGATATTTACTAAATTAAATTAAAATTTTTGATTTGAAGGAGCTTATAGTGATTTATATTACTGTAATAAATACGAGGATGTGCGCATTCGAGCGAAAAGTGGCACATTTCCGAGCGAGGGAGGCAAATGAAGCGCGTCGCGGAGCGGCGCGCTTCATTTTCCCGAGATCGGAATGTGCCACTTTGAGCTCGAATGTGCACACTCGGTTTTAAGCGTGATTTACAACGATTTAGGTCAATATACTAGACGAAAATTAAGTTAATTGATTTTGTTCATTTCCTTTCGCCCGTATTGTCGCTATTGTCGTATCTTTTTGCTCTCTTCCACTCATTGCTATAGCAAAAACGTTTTTCGAACACAAAAACTATATTTACGAAATTTAATTTAATATTTTGAGTTGAAAGGCCGAAGAATAAAGTAGAGAAATCGAATGAATACAAGGATGTGCGCATTCGAGCGAAAAGTGGCACATTTCCGAGCGAGGGAGGCAAATGAAGCGCGACGCGGAGCGGCGCGCTTTATTTTCCCGAGATCGGAATGTGCCACTTTGAGCTCGAATGTGCACACTCGGTTTTAAGCGTGATTCACAACGATTTAGGTCAATACACTAGACGAAAATTAAGTCAATTGATTTTGTTCATTCCCTCTCGCTCGTAGTGTCGCTATTGCCGTATCTTTTTGCTTCCTTCCACTCATTGCTATAGCAAAAACGTTTTTCGAACACAAAAACTATATTTACGAAATTTAATTTAATATTTTGAGTTGAAAGGCCGAAGAATAAAGTAGACAAATCGAATAAATACGAGGATGTGCGCATTCGAGCGAAAAGTGGCACATTTCCGAGCGAGAGGCAAATGAAGCGCGACGCGGAGCGGCGCGTTTCATTTTCCCGAGATCGGAATGTGCCACTTTGAGCTCGAATGCGCACACTCGGTTTTAAGCACGATTGCCAAGCGTCCCGTTTTAACAAGAAAAAAATTAGGCACGTTAGTTATACCCCATCTCGTACACGGAAGGTTAAACAAAATAATTAATTATTACAAAAACAAAAACAATAAAACTTTTAAATAAAAGTTTTACATTACAATAATAGGAATCTTTCTTAAAAAAAATTGCATGGGCGTAACTAAGGGGCGCGAGTGGAGGGATCAAAATTTACTAATTTCCTCGCAAATCGGAAGTAAAGAGCGTCAGCGAAAGAAAGAGACGCAAATAAAGCACATGTCTGTCTAGAAAAGTAATTACGCATCGACGTAACTCGAAGAAAAATGAACTAAAAGAAGGTTTATGCTCGTTACATCTGTCACAATCGTCCAGATGTCTAATGCGCTCACTTTTTATCCACATATTCGATCCATAAACTGAGTACCCACATCGGTATTTGTTTTATTTACCCTTTAAAATTCAAGGTGGGTGGTAAAATGTAATGTAGATATATACGTCAAGTCCTAACATTTCAAAACTATATTTATGTCGTGTAGGTGGGGAACTTGAGTAAATATTTTAAAGAGATTTGAAAGAACCAAACTCGTAACTTCGTTATTTCCGATGAGACCTACGTCGAAACATTTTAATAAGCCATGGGCATTAGTTTTCTATTCTCTCAAAAAATCCAAAAATTAGTTTGACACACTTTCCCAATTATTGCAATTTAAAAATCAAAGAGCTTATAACAAAATCTCAAATTAAAAAATCGTATACAGACTTAGATTTTTCGGACTTTTTGGCATGAGATTAAATCAAAAAAGCACAAAAAAGACGTAGAAATTAATTTAAAATCAAAAAGAAAAATTTTAATATTTTCTTTTATTTTACTTTTCAAAAAAATTTTAAATAAATTTATATTTCATTTATTTTTACAAGACAGATTTAAATATGCGCAACTTTTTAGCATAAAATTAAGTTTAAAAAATAACATTTTCTATTTAATAATTTTGTCAAAATGTTTATCGAAAACTTTGGTCTATATTGTTATTTACAAAAGATGGTTTTAGACGATTTCTAGGTCACTTATTTTAAAATTAATATTACTAACGGCATAAACAAAATTTTGTGATTTTTCTTCAGTCAGATAAATTAAAAAATTGATAAATTGCTTTAACAAATTTCAATAAACCAACTTTTATAAACTGCAATTGAAAACTTCAATATTTTTGCATATACGTCCTTGTTTTTAGCTTGAGAAAAACGAATCAAAAAAGGTTTTTTTTATATTTTTATTCTGAATAATTGGGCTTAAAAAATTTGTCATCAGAGAATTCCTGTCGGAGAAAATTTTGCGCTTCCCACTCGAACAATCAAAAAAACACACATCACTTCATTAAAAAATTTTTACCTCGGTTATTTTACAAGATATCTTTAAAATTAAAAATTTTTGAAATCTACACATTCTCTTTAACTCTGCTAAGTGCAAAAATCATAAGCCTTAAATATCTAAAATTTTTAGAAAAATTGAATAGGAAAAAAATCATTAATTTTTGATACCATTTGTAATATGTATTTTTTTTTAATAATATATTTATGTCGTGTAGGTGGAGAACTTGAATAAATATTTTAAAAAGATTTTAAAAAACCAAACTCGTAACTTTGTTATTTCCGATGATACCTATGTTAAAAAATTTTAATAAGCCGTGCCATTATTCTTTCGAAAAAAACCAAAAATTAGTTTGCAACACTTTCCGAATTATTGCAATTTTAAAATCAATCATTTTTTAACAAAATCTCATATATAAAAAATCGTATCTCGTTAATTCTTGACGTATCTTTAAGAACTGTAAAAAATCAAAATTTTTATACTTTTTGTTAAAGAAAAAATCACATAAAATACGTTAAAAAAATATTATTAAATTAATTGAATAGTTTATAAATTAAATTCAATCAAAAAATCGTATTTTGGGTATTTGTTGAGATATTTTAAAGAATTTAATTTTTTTTTTGAAAGAACACTTAATAAGGTTTCACGAAAAAACGCTATGGGGGAGCTTAAAAATTAATTTATTCGTCCCCAAATCGACTGCAATTAAATCTAATTATTCTCAACAATCGTAATTAAAAACAATTAAAATTAAAATGAACTTTTTAGAATTGAAAGTTGGACAGGTGCGTCAAGTTTTCTAATGACTATATCGCCGGTCGACGCATTACACGAAATGTGTCGTGACAATCCCAGAAGTTACGCAATTAACCGTTCGATATTTTCGTTAAAACACTTCAACTTTTCCAGGAAGTTTTATGCCTTTCCTCTATTGTTCCTTTATTGATGTCTTTCATTAACTTTTGAGTCCATTAAACCGCTTATCGCTTCCTTTCCTTTAGTAGGACGTGGCGTGACAACGAATAATATGTTAATCAAAAAAAATTAACAGCCAAAAAATTAGAATTTTATTCCCGAGTCGAGATTAAAATTTTTTTTAAATAAATCAACGACGCCCCCGCCGTTCACTTTGCGCACGTGAAAAGGCGACCGTCACTTTGCGACCATCCTGTACATTAAGGTGGCGCAAAAAAACCGACTATTTTTTTTGTGTTTCGAGTGAAAAAATGTTAGTTTTGATATTTTAAATTTTTTTTCTCGTTACAATATAATTTTCTGAAAGTTTCAATTTAAAATTTGAGTTTTAAAAGGTCGCTCAGAATTTTTTTTTATTTATTTACTACATCACTTTGGATTATATCCCAATGCTAATAAAGCAAATTTAATACGCACTTTAACAAAACAATAAATTACAGTCGAACTTCCATAAGTCGAACGCCGATAAGACGAATTTTTGATAGATCGAACTCGAAACTGTTTCTCTAAGATTTGCCTATCTCAACGTTAATATTTTTATGTCAATAAATCGAATTTCTATAAATCAAATTATTTAATAAGTCGAAGCGTTTTACAATTTTTTAAGTTCAAGTTTTCATTAGTAAATAGGTCGATGACTCGAAGTTAAATTTTACAACTTTTCTAAAAATTACGCTACCTGAGAGAGGATTAAAACGGGTGCGGTTCGGTGTTATTGCTGCTTAAAAGGTCTATTCTATGAAAAGGTTTTATACTACAAGCTGTTTTGACGGCGGCACTTTAATTGAATTTAAAAACTAATTTATGTCTAGGCGTGAAAAGGTAACAGACAGATGGACAGACAGCCAGAGTTACTTTCGCTTTTATAATATTACTTAGGATAATTAATTTTTTTTAAAAAATAAGTTAAGTATTGTGAATCGTGCTTAATGTAAAGTGTGCACATTCGAGCTCAAAGTGGCACATTCCGATCTCGGAAAATGAAGCGCGCGCTCCGCGTCGCGCTTCATTTGCCTCCTCGCTCGGAAATGTGCCACTTTTCGCTCGAATGTGCACATCCTCGTATTTATTGATTTGCCTTAATTAATCTTTTCACTTTCAAATCAAAAATTACAAGTAAATATAAATTTTATGTTCAAGAAACGTATTTGCATAGTAATGAGTGGAAGTGGGCAAAGATACGAGAATTTAGTAGATGCGAGTGAGAGAAAACGATTAAATTATTTATTTAATTTTTTGAATAATTTATTAGCCTAAATTTTGTGAATGGTGCTTAAAATCGAGTGTGCACATTCGAGCTCAAAGTGGCACATTCCGATCTCGGGAAAATGAAGCGCGCCGCTCCGCGTCGCGCTTCATTTGCCTCCCTCGCTCGGAAATGTGCCACTTTTCGCTCGAATGTGCACATCCTCGTATTTATTGATTTGCCTTAATTAATCTTTTCACTTTCAAATCAAAAAATTAAAAGTAAATATAAATTTTATGTTCAAGAAACGTATTTGCCATAGTAATGAGTGGAAGTGGGCGAAAAGATACGAGAATTTAGTAGATGCGAGTGAGAGAAAACGATTAAATTATTTATTTAATTTTTTGAATAATTTATTAGCCTAAATTTTGTGAATGGTGCTTAAAATCGAGTGTGCACATTCGAGCAAGTGGCACATTCCGATCTCGGAAATGAAGCGCGCCGCTCCGCGTCGCGCTTCATTTGCCTCCTCGCTCGGAAATGTGCCACTTTTCGCTCGAATGTGCACATCCTGGTATTTATTTACATTTATGATTACATTTAATTTAGTTATGCCAAGAAGTATAACTTCTCACGGGCGTGCATAAGTACACGCACCTTTCTTTATCATTTAACAATTGTTGTAAGTAATATGAAAATTTTCAGCTTAACCACTTTAATAAATTTTATGTACAGTTAACTTTAATAACTCCACAACTCGAATTCTTTGATAACTCAAGTTGGAAAGTGTTTCTCGACAAAATGCCTATTTCAAAAAGGTAGAATTGAAACTATTCTAATATAACTATGGTTACGAAGTGATTAACCTTTCTGATTGGTCAATTAGCTAACGGCCATAATGGTGTATCAAAAATGAGCCAATCACAGCGACTTATTTAAAGCGGGATTTTTAAAGTATGCTTTAAACCACTTACAGTTCTAATTACGTTATATAAAATACTATTTCACATAAAAGTATATACATACACAAATATATATTTAATTTTTAGCTTTTTTAATAACTCGAATTATTGATAATTCGAATTAATTTTGGTGTCCCTTCGACTTCGACTTATCGAGGTTCGACTGTATATTAGTCTAAATAAAATTAAAACCTTCAAAATTTAAGATTTGTTATTAGAATTAACAACAAAGTTTATTTAAATATTGTTAAAATGTTGTAGGTGATTAAATAAAATTATTGAGTTTTAATAAAATTACGTTTTTTTGTCATTTGTTTCATTTTTAGTTCATCTCGTGGTTTTGTTGATTATTTTACTAAATAATAGAAACAAAATGTATGAAATTTTAATTTGAATATTAAAATGTCGCTCGAAAAAATCCAAAGTAAATTTAAAAAATTCTGAGCGACCTTTTAAAACTTAAATTTTAAATTTAAACTTTCAGAAACTTAATTTTTGTTTGTCTACAAAATTATACTGTAACAAAAAAAAAAAATTTTTTTAAAAATTCCATTTTTGACGGATTTTGAAATTTTTAAAAACTTTGAGCGACCTCTTAAATTTTTTTTTTGAGCTATTCTTTGGAGGTAGCTCTTAAAACATCAAAACTAACATTTTTTCACTCGAGACTCAAAAAAAAAATAATCGGTTTTTTTGCGCCACCCTACTGTACATGAATCGATCAATTCTGGGTCGTCTTGTATTTATTTACAGTTCGCCTTCGCTTTTTAATTGTTCCCGTGGCCGTAAAACGCTTTAAAAAGTAAACAAATTAACGGAAAGATTGAACAACGAAATATCGTAAAGGTTGTCCAAATATTGGCGCGTGTAATGATGCGTGTAATTGAAAAGGTTGTCTAATTTTAATAATGGACTGTCAATACCTCGTTTTTTCTTCGTTTTCTAAACGGCCCCAACCTGTAATTTTAGTGTGATAAGGCCGTTATTTATTAATAATAGCTTTTTCGACGTGGAGCAGCGAGACTTTCGAATTGTGATTTTTTTTCGAGAGAGGAGACGCTCCAAGGCGTCTTGTATTGTCTTCGATTTTACAATGGTGCGTGTCCTCTGCCGGTCGGAATATTTTGTCAGTCAAAAATTTAAGGTGTGTCAGGTGGTTAAAAGGAGTTTAAGAAAAGACCCACCCAATGAGCAGAACGCCTTTGGTCGTTAAACGAGATCTTATAACGATTATGATGATTAAATTTACATACAAGTGTAATTTTACATCATTACATACGACTATACGCCCTTATTTGTATTATCTCGTTCGCCGTTTTCGCTAATCAAGTCATAAAGTTATTTTTTATCAGCTTTGGAGCATTGCTCCTGTTGTAAACTTGTCCTGTGTTCGGCTTCCTTTTTTTTCCTGTTAAAAAATTCAAAATAGAAAATATAAAAGACGTTTTCAAAATCCTTTTCGAAAAAACTCGCGTTGTTAAATTTAATTGAAAGAATTAAATGAAAAATTTAAGTTTTTGTGTTCAATTCGTTACTATGGCTTTATTTTGGATATATCTTCAAATTCTGAAAGGGCTTTAACAGTGGATGAGGTTAGGAAATTGCTGGGGTTATTTTAAAAATTAATTTAAAATTAAAAGTGAAAATTCTATAGTACATTTATTCTCACTTCATTAAAAATAATATAAAATTATTTAATTCTAAGGATATCGTTACAAAAGGCACAGATTTGAATTTTTAAATTTTTGGTATAAGATTAGGTAAAAAAGCACGAAAGAATAAGTAGAAATTAATTAAAAAAAAAGAAAACTTTAATATTTATTTTTGTTTAACTTTTTGAAAAATTATTTTAAACATTTATATCTCTTGTATTTTTGGAATTATCATTACCAAAGATACAAACTTAGATTTTTCAGACTTTTTGGAATGAAATTAAATCAAAAAAGCACGAAAGAAGATGTATAAATTAATTTAAAATCAAAAGAAAAATTTTAATATTTTTTTTATTTTACTTTTCGAAAAATTTTTAAATAAATTTATATCTCATTTATTTTTGCAAATATCGTTACAAAAACACAGATTTAAGTTTGTTCAACTTTTTAGCATAAAATTAAGTTTAAAAGAATCAAAAATTTCTATTTAACAATTTTGAGAAAATGTTTAGCAATGACTTTGGTCTATATTGTTATTTACAAAAGATGGTTTTAGAAGATTTCTAAGTCACTCATTTTGAAATTAATATTACTAACGGATAAACAAAATTTTGAAATTTTTCTGAAGTCAGATAAATTAAAAAAATTGATAAATTGCTTTAACAAATTTCAATAAGCCAACTTTTATAAACTCTAATTGAAAACTTCAATATTTTTGCATATACGTCCTTATTTTTAGCTTTAGAAAAACGAATCAAAAAAGGTCTTCTTACATTTTTATGCTAAATAATTGGGCTGAAAAAAATGTGTCAACAGAGACTTACTTTCGGAGAAAATTTTGCGCTCCCCACTCGAACAAACAAAAACACACATCACTTGATTAAATTTTTTTTACCTCAGTTATTTTACAAGATATTTTTTAAAATTTTTAAAATTCATATATTTTCTTTAACTCTGCTAAGTCAAATTAAATTAAATTAAATATCCAAAATTTTTAGAAAATTTTAATAGAAAGAAAAATCGTTAATTTTTGATACTAAAATTTCTAATATATTTTTTTAATAATAATATACATTCATTTTTACTTATGTGATAAAATTAATAAAATAACACTGTTTTTTTAATAAAGCACTCGTAAAGCTCATAGAACCCCGCTTCGAACATAATTCTTCGTGTAATTACTTTCAAAGACAAACAGTAAATTATTTAATCAATAATTGGCTTGTTATTTAACGATAATCGCTTGTTAGAAGTTCTCTATTTGAATATTTAATAGCAAAAACATGTCATTATAATTGTATAGGTACCTCCATAATAATTCCCATTTTATTCAGTTGCTCAGAACAGAAATTGTTTGATCGTTATTGCCATACATTTTCAAAGGAAACTATTTCAATTAATTAATTATTTATTAAAACTCCCATTAGGCCTCAAAAGAAATAATTAAAAAGCAATAACAAAAATCTCTAAAAAAATATTTCCGCGTCGACTCGCCATGTAAAAAAACCGGCTGCGTTAGAAGTTATACTTCTTCGAATCACGCGTAGAAATTAATACGAGGATGTGCGCGTTCGAGCGAAAAGTGGCACATTTCCGAGCGAGGGAGGCAAATGAAGCGCGACGCGGAGCGGCGCGCTTCATTTTCCCGAGATCGGAATGTGCCACTTTGAGCTCGAATGCGCGCACTCGGTTTTAAGCGCGATTCACAATGATTTAGGTCGATAAATTAGACGAAAATTTAGCTAATTTATTTTAATCGTTTTCTTTCACTCGCACTCTCGCTATTAACGTATCTTTTCGCTCCCTTGCACTCATTGCTATGGCAAATACGTTTTTCGAGCATTGAATCGATATGTGACAATAATAAATAATATTAAAAAAAATAATCTAAATAAAAATAATGTTATTTATTTTAAATATATATTTTAAATGGATTTTAAAGTGTCAATTTGATCCGACAAAGGCTTTTTTCAATTTTTTTCAGTGTTTTTGATTGTACCTGTACACTTTGTGACCAAACCATGGCACACTCGGTCGAAACGGTTTAAAATTAATTTTTAAATGTCAACACGATCGGACGTTGGATTTTTTTAATTTATAAGATGTTGTTTATTGTACCTGTACACTTTGTGCACGAATCAAGTGTTTGGACACTTGAAAATTCATTGTTATGCGTCGACTTGCTCGAAGTAGAGATTTTTCAGTTTTTTAATGTTTTTGATTGTACCTGTACAGTTTGTGAACAAATTGAGGCACATTCGATTCAAAAGGTCTAAAATTCATTTTTACATGTCAGCTTGATTAACTTTTGGATTTTTTGTTTATTAGATGTTTTTGACTGTACCTGTACACTTTGTAAACGAATCATGGCACACTCAATGCAAACGGTTTAAAATTAATATTTATCTGTCAACTTGATCGGCTACAGATTTTTAACATTTTTTTGATGTTTTTTTATTGGTTTATAAATATTACTTCGTATTTGTATTTTGATTTGAGTTCAATTAATTCAAGGTAAGAAATAGAGCATCCTAAAATTGTTAAACATTTAATTTAGTTACAAAATAACCTTTTCTAAAAGAACTCCAATTTACTATTTAATGTTTAATATTAATTCGATAAATAATTTAATAATGTAATTAATTTAGTAAAAATTTTAATCAACTTGATAACTTACTAACGTTAATACTAAAAATACATGAAAATAGTGAATAACCAGCTCAATTTATTACATGTTTAATTTTTTCAAGCAGTGCCTAAAATTTGCCATTATTAATTGTAATATATTTAATTAATATTAATTTAACTACTGCGTAATTTGTAATTAATTTTTAATAAACTTTTTAGACCTGTCAATAATACACCTATTTAAATTATTGGTTTCAAGTTGCTATATATTTATTATTAATTTTGATAATATTTATATTAATAAATTGAATTATAAGGTAACGGATCCCAAATAAGACCCATCTTAAGTTTATAAAGGCATAATTAATGTTTTTGAAAAAATGCATCAGTACTTCGAAATCAAAATATTTATTTATATTAAAGTACAAAATAAAAGTAACAATCTTTCTCTTGTAACATAGGTATACGTGCTTTCACAATAATTCAAAATCAGGAAGCGGAAGATTTGAAAACTGGGCTTTATTGGGCACCGGACCTTATTTGGATCAGTTACCTTACAAGAAAAACCATTGATAGAAACGTAATACGCAAAAAAATTGATTTGTATTAATTTGAAATACGTTAAAAAAATACGAAAATTTGAATAATTATTTTTCATCATTTTCCCCCCTCTCGCACTCCCGCTATTGCCGTATCTTTTCGTTCCCTTCCACTCATTGCTATAGCAAATACGTTTTTCGAACATAAAATCAATATTTACAAAATATAATTTAATATTTTGGTCTGAAAGGATGAAGGATAAAGCAGACTAATCTAATAATTACAAGGATGTGCGCATTCGAGCGAAAAGTGGCACATTTCCGAGCGAGGGAGGCAAATGAAGCGCGACGCGGAGCGGCGCGCTTCATTTTCCCGAGATCGGAATGTGCCACTTTGAGCTCGAATGTGCACACTCGGTTTTAAGCATTATTCGCAACAATTTTGTCAACGAAAAATTAGTATATAATTTTTATCATTCCCCTCACTCGTACGTATAAGATTATCGTATCTTTTTGCTCGCTCCCACTCATTGCTATGGTAAAAATACGTTTTTCGAATATATAATCGATATATTTACTGAAGGAAATTAAATTTGTTGATTGAAGGGAAAGTTTAATTTACAAAAATCAATAAATACGAAGATGTGCGCATTCGAGCGAAAAGTGGCACATTTCCGAGCGAGGAGCAAATGAAGCGCGACGCGGAGCGGCGCGCTTCATTTTCCCGAGATCGGAATGTGCCACTTTGAGCTCGAATGTGCACACTCGGTTTTAAGCATTATTCGCAACAATTTTGTCAACGAAAAATTAGTATATAATTTTTATCATTCCCCCTCACTCGTACTTATAAGATTATAGTAACTTTTTGCTCGCTCCCACTCATTGCTATGGTAAAAATACGTTTTTCGAATATATAATCGATATATTTACTGAACGAAATTAAATTTGTTGATTGAAGGGAAAGTTTAATTTACAAAAATCAATAAATACGAAGATGTGCGCATTCGAGCGAAAAGTGGCACATTTCCGAGCGAGGGAGGCAAATGAAGCGCGACGCGGAGCGGCGCGCTTCATTTTCCCGAGATCGGAATGTGCCACTTTGAGCTCGAATGTGCACACTCGGTTTTAAGCATTATTCGCAACAATTTTGTCAACGAAAAATTAGTATATAATTTTTATCATTCCCCTCACTCGTACTTATAAGATTATCGTATCTTTTTGCTCGCTCCCACTCATTGCTATGGTAAAAATACGTTTTTCGAATATATAATCGATATATTTACTGAACGAAATTAAATTTGTTGATTGAAGGGAAAGTTTAATTTACAAAAATCAATAAATACGAAGATGTGCGCATTCGAGCGAAAAGTGGCACATTTCCGAGCGAGGGAGGCAAATGAAGCGCGACGCGGAGCGGCGCGCTTCATTTTCCCGAGATCGGAATGTGCCACTTTGAGCTCGAATGCGCACACTCGGTTTTAAGCATGATTCACAATAATTAATTTGCTTTCTCAGATAGCTATCTTCAACTGTCAAATTTTCGTTATCGGTGCGCGCGCAACTTCCCTCTCTTTCGCGCTAAAAGAAGTATAACTTCAACAATTTTCGTATAATTTAAGTATTGAGTAAAAGCAAGCTATTTTGGACGCCGAAATGATTCATGGCTCGCCTTATGTACCTCTTTGTTGTTAGCCACACGAAACAGTTACATTATAATTATAAATATGCATAAAATGTTGCTCCAAATATTTCTAAAGATGTTTGTGTGGGAGTCGCAAAAGTTAAAGACCCGAACCCGAAGACTTTGATCTTCGCTCATTTCAATTAAAAAATTAAAATCAAACGCCGCCGTTTTCGCTTTCAATTAAATCACTTCGCTTTTGTAATTTTTTTAAACCAAAAAAAAAAAAAAAATCATTTCACGAACGAATTCTACGAGAACGCACATTTCAAAAGTGCGTAAAGGACTTACGTGCCGAATTTGATAGATCGTGAAATCTATTGGCAATTTAGAAGAAAGACGCTCTCGACGACTGTCAAAATACCCATTTTTAAATAATGGCTTAAGCACCGCACACACTGCCACCACAACAACGGCACTGAAATGGTCGATTGTGTCGTTCCGCTTGCGCCTTTTCAAAAAGTAACGTTATTTAGCCATTATTCGTTTTCAATGGGCGCGAGAGAGACGCGCTTATACGATTTTCCGCGTAACGCGGTGCGATAGAAATAGAGAACTGTTCTCGCAGACCTACCACAGTGCCGGTGACAAAGTGGACAGATGACTGCATTTTGAATGTGTATATTAAAAACATACCCTTCGGTGGTATATATTACGCACCCTTCCTCCTCGAACCTCTCCCCCCGGTTCGTTGCACCTTCGCCACTTCACAAGCGGGTCTTGATTGCTAATTACGAAAGACGTTTTAATTTCGAAACGACTTTTTTTTTGTAAAATTTCTTCGTCGAGCTTTCGGTTGGGGGGGCAGAGGGGGCAAAGAGTTGCGCAACGCTCTCTTCCCACGACTGCGCGTTTTCCGATCCGAAAAAACGGGGCATTAAAAACTGTGGCGAATGGCTCTAATTTTTTTTTTTTTGGTTTCGATTGTGTGCATCTTTTATTGTTATTGAATTAAGATTTATGAAGGCCGGGGTTCGAAGATTAATTTTTCTGAATCGAATCGCGTTTTTATCGAGTTATTTTTATGATAGAAATTTTCGACGCTTATAAAAGATTCGTGCGTAAACTATTCTTGTGATAGAATAATCATTTCCTTAATAGGAATTATTTTATTAATTTATAGCAAGTCAGCAGACACACAAGCACCTTGATCCGAAGGATTTTATCGTTTTAAGGCTTTTGCGTACTTTCTTATGGACATTTTATAGTTATTAAATTGGCAATAGCGGAATTGATTTTTTTTAGTAAGCAAATTATTGCCAAATTGGAAAAGTTGGGTTATGGTTTTTTAACGCGGAACACCCTGTACATAAGTGCTTGCGATTAGATCAATTATTTCGCCTTTGGGATTTAATTAAAGAAAAATTTTCTTTGGAATTGAATCAGAGTCCTTAATCGATTTAATAGAAATACTGTTACAAACGATTTAGTTGTTTTTTTTCTTTCCTAAATGTCAAAGTAGTTGAACGTTCTTGAATTGCCGATCTTGTTAACGTAATAACATGTCATTTAAGTAAATCGAAAAATAATTGAGACCTATTTATTTGCCATAAATATTTATTCTTATTAAGAAATTTATAAAAACGTTCTCATAATTACGACTTTCGAATACGAATCTTAGTCCTTTCGAACGGAACGAATTTTAGAACGAAGAAAAAGCGCAACATGATTAAAATTTGAATCGTAACTGCTCAATTTGAAAACGAAACAATTTAAGGTGGTTATGGTCTTAAACGTAAGATATGAAAACTACTTTGTGTACATTAATTTCGATGGATTAATTGGTTTAGAAATTTTGTACGAACAATTTAGAGTCATTAGAAAGCTTATTTACCAACACAGTAAGACCCCGGTTATCGCGGGGGATGCGTTCCAATTAGTTTAAGCGCTAAACTAAACAGCGTTAAACGAGATCATCTTGATATGTCCAAAAATCGTATAGACTTTTAAATATAAAAATAATTAAAAAAATCATAACTCTGTAAATCAAAGAGATATCAATATGTGGTTTTAAAATTTTGTTTTCTAAAGCCCTTTTACATAAGTGTGGTCATTTTGAGCAAAAATTTCGGCCAGAAATAAATTAGATATTGGATGTCCAAAAATCGTATAGGTACGTTTTTAAAAATCTCATATTCGTAATTTGGTTTCTGAAATTATAAAAGTGTTTTTCTCCATGAACCGTTTGCTATTTTTAATTTAAATTTATTTTCTAATTTGTCCAATTAACAATAACTTATAGGCATTGTTTCCCTAAGAAACTACCCCTAAACTTAAAACACTCTTTAAAATGATTATATGAAATGTAGTGAAATCCATGTTGAAATAATCTGATTTTGAAAAAAACTATTATAGGGTTAAACTATCCCGCAAATCTATTTTATAATAACTTAGTATAAAGCAAAAAAGTAATTAAAAAATCTTGCATAACTAGAAAGTCTTAACGCGCATTTTTAAAAATCAAAAATATCTAGTTTGGATTATGAAATTGTAAAATATTTTTCTAAATGAAGCCTTTGTCCTTTATTGTTTAAATTTATTTTCTTAATTATTATAGTTAGCAATAATAATGTGCAACTGCATTGCCTTAAAAAACTACCCCTAACTTAGAGAAATCTTTCAAATAATTATTCGAAATGTATTAAAACTCATGTAAAAACAATCTGATTTTGAAAAATCTATTATAAGGCTAAAGTGTCTCTCAAATCTAGTTTATAGCAACTTATTATAAACCGAAAAAATAATATAAAAAATCTTACATAGCTGGAAAAATTTTGACGTGCAATTTTTAAGAATCAAAAATTTCTAATTTTATTTCTGGAATTATATATATCTTTTTCTTTATGAATCCTTTGCTCCAAATTTATTTTCCGTCACTACAATTAGTAATAAAAAATTTGCAGTGGCGTCTCCGTATAAAACTACCCCTAAACCCCCTAAATTTTTCAGAAATATTAAAAATCCACGCCTTTTTTACTTAATTTGAGTGAATCGCATTTAAAATCGAGGCAGTTTAAGTTTTCTCAATTTTTTAAAAAAAATTTAATGTAATTTTAATTAAACAATTTACAACTCGATTATTTTTTCATTAATCAATGCGAAACAAAAAAATACTGGTACGTGTATGTACGTATAGAAGCGCGTTGAGAGTTATATTTTTTTGACGTAGCTAAATTAATTTTAATCGTTCCTTTCCCTCGCATTGACGAGATTGCCGTATCTTTTCGCTCTCTTCCACTCATTGCTATGGCAAATATGTTTTTCGAACATAAAATCGATATTTACTGAATTAAATAGAAATTTATGATTTGGTAACGAGGGGATCTATTGATCATTTTTCCGAGATCGGAATGTGCAACTTTGAACTCGAATGCGCACACTCGATTTTAAGCACGATTCACATTCATTAATTTACTTTCTTAGATGACTAACTTTAACAGTCGATTTTTGGTTAAGTGTGTGCTAATACTTTACTCTCAAAGCACCAAAAGAAATATAACTTTTTGGCTTTAATCAAAAGACAAAATTTTTAAGGGGGCCAAAAAAAACCCGAACAATTTTAGGTTGAATAAATTAAGAACAAACACAGACTAGTTTATTAAATATTAATTAAATTATTTGCGAGTAAAAAATGGATGTGTGTCAGTAAATAGCGAGTGTTGCGAAAGAATAATGAAGTCGGTAATAAATTACGGCGTGTAATTTCCTTCTTGGTGGGTACTATTAGAAAAATCTAAAGTAATACGTTATAAATATTAATCAAAGATGTATGTTTATGTAAAATAGATTTAATTTCGCTTTTTGCTCCTTTGTACGTTAATTAACAATATCGTTAAAAAAGTGGACACGTGAACAAAAGTCCGCTGACCAACCAACCAACGGACAACCCGACCATAATTTTTAATGACGGCCGGGACGAAACGTCCACCGAAAAGTCGCCTTTCTCTATTTAACGCGTTGGGAAAAATCGAGCGACGAGACGCACGTACGCGAAAAAGCAACAATAAGGGCATTGTATTTACATGAACATGTCTATCTGTAAGTCATATTATGCCGTTTTGCAGAAAAGCATGCCGATTTTTATCTTTCTCTCATAAACTGCAACTTGTAATGGGAAAATAAAGGATAAAAAGTTAACGTGCTTTATGTTTTATTTAACAACTTCTACGTGTGTGGTCTTACGGCACGCGATATACTACCGAACTCTCTTGTTGATTTAGTCGTTTCTTCTACAAAGAGTCTTTTAAAAATACGCTAAACTCTTTCTGTTCGTTCAACTTTGCGTTTTAGTCACAGCTTTGGACGCAATTCGTCCCGCGAATTTTTTCCTAATTTGCCTCTTCCTTGGCGCGACACTTCGCAAAGATAACTTTTTCCGACACGCCGCTTTTTTTTGATTGTGCGCTTATTGCTTCCTTTTTTGGCCACTTTTCGGGTTTTTGGAATTAACGGACGGCGCCCCTTCCTTTTAAATTAATTAATTTGTATTTGTAAAAAAAGACAAAGACATTGATTTCTTCAAATAATTTACAAGCTTTGACACTAATTTTTTGGGTTTTTAAGCCGAGAAGTCGGAGAATTATGAATTTTTATAGTTTTCAAAAATATTTGGGCAAAAAATCGAGTTATGAATTTTTTAAAATACACTTGTGAAAAGTGTCCACGTTTTAGAAAAGAACGTCTTCAAATTGTTTTGGTATAGGCATTGTTTAAATTTTTGAATTTATTGTAGCCTACATTGACTGAGAAATATGAATTTTTATTGTTTTTAAAAAATATTTTTCCGAAAAATCAAGTTATGAAATTTTTTGAAAACACTTTTCTACGTTTTTAAAAAGACCACCTTTAAATTGTTTTGGGGTAGCATTGTTTGAATTTTTAAATTTATTTTAGCCTACAATGACTGAGGAATATGAATTTTATTGTTTTTAAAGATGTTTTTCCAAAAAATCGAGTTATGAATTTTTTTTGAAAACACTTCTAAATAGTCACTATGTTTTTAGAAAGACCACCTTTAAAGTGTTTTGGGGTAGCATTGTTTGAATTTTTGAATTTATTTTAAGCTACAAATGACTGAGGAATATGAATTTATTTTGTTTTTAATAATCGTTTTCTAAAAAATCGATTTATAAATTTTTTTAAAGCTAACTTGTGTACAAAAACGATATTGATCAATGCAGTCATCATTTAGGACGAGCAAGCACATAAATTTTGAAATTTTTGGTTTACAAATTGCAAATTGACAACCGTTTAGCGATTAACTCTTCGAGAAATCAATTTTCGCAAATTGTTGCGCTCAAAAAAATTGAGAAAGCCCTTTTCAATTCTCCGACTTCTTAGGCTAAAAAGCCAAATTGATCGAAATTAACTTCAGACCAATATGGAGCGAAATAAAGCAATGAAATGTAGTCGGACTGTATTAATTATCGGACAAAAAGGCATTCATCCGAAGAGCTGGCGAATTCCGAAGAGAACGCCGTTTTCAACGGTCGATTATTGTCCTCGACGTTTATGAGGACGTTTAAGGCTTAAGCGTTCGAACGTTTACGTGTCGGTTAAATAGTTTAAATTGTTGTTTAATTGAAGTGGAATGTCGGTCGAATAGATTTTATATCAAAGAGACGTTTAGGCACTAAACACTTTGTAGATGCAAGATATGGATGAATACTAATGATTTCCTATCCACGTCTCTGCCGATGGACGTAGAGAAAAAGGACCTCCGCGTCGATTCGACAGGAAAAGCTTTGAATGACCCTCTGCCACCTGTTTATAGAAGTTATACTTCTTTTGGCGCAGGGAAAGTAAAATTTTAAAACCGCATATTGATATCTCTTCGATTTATAGAGTTATAATTTTTTTAATTATTTTATATTAAAAGTATATACAATTTTTGGACACTCACTAACTAATTTATTTCTGGCTGGATTTTTTTGTTCAAAATGACCACACTTATGTAAAATAGCTTCAGAAAACAAAATTTTAAAACCGCATATCGGTATCTCTTCGATTTGCAGAGTTATGATTTTTTTAATTAATTTTACATTAAAAGTATATGCGATTTTTGGACACTCAATATATAATTTATTTCTGACTGGAATTTTTTTCTCAAAATGGCCACACTTATGTAAAATGGTTTCAGAAAACGAAATTTTAAAACCGCATATTAATATCTTTTTGATTTGCAGAGTTATAATTTTTTTAATTATTTTTACATTAAAAGTATATGCGATTTTTGGACACCCAATATCTGATTTATTTCTGGATGGAATTTTTTGCTTAAAATGACCACACTTATGTAGAAGGGCTTGAGAAAGCGAAATTGTAAAACCGCATATTGATATCTCGTCGATTTACAAAGTTATGATTTTTTTAATTATTTTTATGTTAAAAAAGTATATACGATTTTTGGACACCCAATAACTAATTAGTTTTTGACTGGAATTGTTTGCTCAAAATGACCACACTTATGTAAAATGGTTTCACAAAACGAAATTTTAAAACCGCATATTAATATCTCTTTGATTTACAGAGTTATGATTTTTTTAATTATTTTTATATTAAAAGTATACCTATTTGAAAATTTTTCTAGTTATGCGGGATCTTTTTTAATTATTTTTTGGTTTATAATAAGTTACAATAAACCAGTTTTGAGCAATAATTTAGCACCATAAAAGACTTACAAAAATACATTATTTCCACACGGCTTTCACTACATTTCATATAATCATTTTAAATATTGCTCGGAGTTTAGGGGTAGTTGCAATTTATTATTTACTAACTGTAACAACTAGAAAATATATTTAAACAATAAATAGCAAAATAGAAACAAATTTTTGATATATCAAAAAACGGAAATCAAACAGAAAAGTCAAAAGTCTTCGAACGATCAAAATGGGACAAAACAAAGCTCCAATTATGTTCTTAGCGTTAATTTACAACTTTCGAGTTATTTCTTAATTAGAATTACGTCAGCTCTTTCATATATCTTGTTTAAGGCTCTCAAAACCGAGGCTAATCAATCAAAATCCCATATCCTTCAAAACTAACGCCAAAATACGTTCGAAAAGCGAGGTCCTTTGCGATCCGTCCAAATTTCGCTTTCGCCGCGCGCAACCCCCCAATTCTCAGGGCTCAAAAACTAAAAAAAAAATAAAAAAATAGAAGGAAATTCGGTAAATTAAGTCATCATTTTCGACAGGACCGTGGAGCCGAAGGCAATAAAAGTAAATTATGAATATTTTTTGTTGAGGCTCCGTATGAGTCACCGAGGTGTAGTATGCTTCGAAGAATTCCCATGTGGTGGTCCCGAAGTATAATCAAAACGCCATGCAACTTTATAATGGAGTCTTTAAACCTTTGACCGTGTTATTCAGGTAGATGCGACTCCTTAATTGAAAATACAGCGCGTACGACATTCGAACGCTGAAAACGCAACGGCCGCGCGTTCAGGAAATAGATACAGTCGAACTTCCATAAGTCGAACGCCGATAAGACGAATTTTTGTAAGCTCGAACTCGAACCAGTTTCCTTAGGACTTGCCTATCTCAACGTTAATATTTTTATGTCGATAACTCGAAATTTAATAAATCGAATTATTCAATTAGTCGAAGCGTTTTACAATTCATTAAATTCAAGTTTCCATTTGTAAATAGGTCGATGACTCGAAGTTGAATTTTACAACTTTTTTAAAAATTTCTCTACCCGAGAGAGGATTAAGGACGGCTTGGTTTGGTGTTATTGATGTTTTAAAAGCTCTATTGTTAACTACGAATAAAAGGTTTATACTACAAGAATGTTTTGACGGCGGCACTTCAATTGGATTTAAAAACTAATTTATGGTTAAATGCCTTATGAACAGTTATAAATTTTTGAGATGGTTTTACCGTTTATTTTACAAAAAAAGAAACTATTTTTGCATTTTAGTTTTCTATTTGGTAGTTATTCGTCGACTACGAAGACTAACAAATGTGTTTTACGTTCTTTATAGTTTGTAACAGAGTATAACAAAAAATCTAAAAAAGTTTAATACTTTTTCTAAAATTATTTACGTATTAACATGGAGCGTAAACGAAAATTAAAAAGTTTAACCATAAGGGAGAAAATTAATCTTATAAAAAAAGTGGAACGTGGGCTTAAAAGAAAAAAGGATATAGCTAAAGATTTTGGTATTCCCGCAAACACTTTATCAACCATTTTAAAAAACAGAGACCTAATTGTAGCTGCTGAAGATACAAATGACAAATGTCAACGTTGATAAAGATTTGGAAGTTGCTGAAATTCCTAGCGATGAAAGCATTATAAGTAGAGTGCTAGAAGAAAATAAGAAAAACTGTGAAAGTGAAAGTGAATATGAAAGTGATACAGGTGTTACAGTAAACATCCCTTCAACAACTCAAGTTTACAATGCAATAGATACTATTTCTCTATTTCCTATGTGCTCAAGAAGATGTTCCTACAGATATATTATTATCGGTAAGATCATTGGAAAAATTTGTAGAAACGCAACATTTTGGAGCAATGAAGCAAAAGACAATTTTAGATTACTTTCAATTTAATAGTAAATAATATGTAAATAACTTTATTTTATAGGGTCTTAATAAAAATAAATAGTGTTAATGATTGTAGATCAATTTTGGTTATTTTCTATAAAAAATGAATGATATATATATATATATGCGGAAGTATTTAACTGAACTTCTTTTGGTAACTCGAGTTTTCGATTTGACGAATTATTTTTGCTGTCCCTTTGACTTAGACTTATAGAGGTTCGACTGTAATTTATTCGACTTTTAATTTTTTGAATTGAAGAATAAAATAATAATATATGCAAATCCAATAAATACAAAGATGTGCGCATTCGAGCGAAAAGTGGCACATTTCCGAGCGAGGGAGGCAAATGAAGCGCGACGCGGAGCGGCGCGCTTCATTTTCCCGAGATCGGAATGTGCCACTTTGAGCTCGAATGTGCACACTCGGCTTTAAGCACAATTCACAATTATTAGGACAATCAAATTGACAAAAAGGTAGTTAAATAATTTGTATCATTCCCTCTTATTTTTTAGAGTCTTAATAAAAATAAATAATGTTAATGATTGTAGATCAATTTTGGTTATTTTCTATAAAAAATAAATGATATATACCTATATACGGAAGTATTTAACTAAACTTCTTTTGGTAACTCGAATTTTCGATATGACGAATTATTTTTGCTGTCCCTTTGACTTAGACTTATAGAGGTTTGACTGTAATTTATTCGACTTTTAATTTTTTGAATTGAAGAATAAAATAATGTACGCAAATCCAATAAATACGAAGATGTGCGCATTCGAGCGAAAAGTGGCACATTTCCGAGCGAGGGAGGCAAATGAAGCGCGACGCGGAGCGGCGCGCTTCATTTTCCCGAGATCGGAATGTGCCACTTTGTGCTCGAACGTGCGCACTCCGTTTTAAAGGGTGGTTCACAATTTCTGATTTAGTGCTTTTAAACAAATTTACTTTGTTGCCATTTTATTAGCTATAACATCATAAATTTAAAATCCTCTTCGCTCTTTTCACGCGCGCCTAAATCAAAAAATCGTCAACGCACAAAAAACGCAATCGATACCCCAAAAAGCGATAATCATCCGAAACCGATACTGATTTATTTGCGTCAAAAAAATCGTAGCGCTCGGCGAAGCCCCAAAAAGCCCGAGCAATCGAAACGCAACGATACCGGCCCAAAAACAAAGCATGGACGAAGGCCAAAAAAATTAGCTCAAAGTAGAAAATAATTACGCGCATTTCTTTTCGTCGAGATACGATCGCGGAGATGAGTCAAGTTCGAAATTAAGTATCGAGAAGCTGGAGGAAGATCCGTCAAGTCAGATCAGAAGGATCACAATTCATCAGGGGCCGTGGGTTGCTATGTTGTATTCATTCATGGCATCGTCTTCGGCGACCTGGGTGGTCTCGGAGAGGAGTTCGCGGCTCGCGCGAGCCATCCACGTCCCGAGACCTCTTCGCCCGTCGTTTCGAGCTCGACCTCGCCCATTAATCTCGGAAAAATCGCGCAATTATTGCTCGGCGATTTATTGCCCCCTCTAACGTGTTTCCGAAATTCGCGAGAAAAGTCGGCGATCGAAAAATGGCAACACGGTCGGCGCCTTTTAAAGGAAAAGCAATCAAGGATGCGAAAGAAGGATTTAATATTAATCAGATAATATTGTCGCTGGTTTATCGAAGATATAAAACGTTTTTAATGTGGCAGTTTTGCAATTTGTCACGCAGGAGAATTTTTTCCCATTTTCCCATAGAAACGTTTAAGGACATTTTTTTTCATTCGAACAACTCGCCGAGAGAAATTTAAAATGACCAATCCATTACGAACACTTTTGGTGCCCGATCGATGCCCGTACATGGCGAAAAGAGAGGTGGTGGGGGGCGAGGCTGAAATTTTTGCCTTGGCACAACGAACGCACCGCGCATAAATACAGTCGAACCTCGATAAGTCGAAGTCGAAGAGACAACAAAAATAATTCGTCATATTAAGAACTCGAGTTACCAAAAAAAGTTCAGTTAAATACTTCCGTATTTATATGTTACGGTAAAAGTAGATATTGCGGCAAATGTACACATTTTCCGGTAAATGTGCACATTCGCCTCCTCGTTTGGGTAATGTGGATTCAACTAACATTTACAATTTCAAAGAAGGGAAATGTACATTGAATTCGTATTAATTGAATTTGTTTTTGTTAATTTTTGATTTTAAAAAGAAAAGAGTGATGTGCTCAAAAAAATAATAATGCTAAACCCCGTTTTACTGTGAAGATAAGTTCCTCAAAAATTTATAAATGGAAAATACATATAGGGCAACCTGTTGTACCTTGGTTCCGTTGTACCTAGGGCAACTTTATTTTGCTTAATATTTGTGGACTTTTGCGACCCATAATTTTCGATATTTCAAATGCCACATTGACAGACATTAACGTAAAGTTAGCAGCAGCTGGCCAATGTACTTTGTTAATGTAAGGTAACTGCGGATAATAAGGCCTATCTAAGGGAAATTGGAAATTAAATGAAAAAACATCGAATTTAATGAACAGATTTTAATAGTAATCATTTTTAAGATTTAGTTACTATAGTAAAATCTAAAGGAAAAATAGCAACTTTTACCATAAACAAAACCAAAATTTAATATTTTTAAAAACCTTGCCGGTAGGCCTTATTATACTACTGAAGGGTAATAAAGCCTACAGCTTTAAAAAATTTAAGTAATTAAACTGGACATAATATATTTGATAACTAACTTTAATAAATACATGAATACAGCAATTGGTATAAAAATTTTTTAAAAAATTATAAATTGCTTCTCGTAACAGTCATTAGCGCACTCAAAGTTGTTAGTATAATCCACTGACATAATTTTTATTACCTAATAATGACTTATCGTAAGCAGGAAAATTATTTATTAACGTTTGCATAGTAGTAGTCTGATTTTAACACAACATAAGCTTTAATTTTATTCTTGTGATGATTAAACATCAAGGGCCGGTGTGATGTACCTCGGTCATTGTTGATCAGTTGTATCTTGACTCTAGGATCAACGTGTAATAAATAAATATGTAGGAGTATATTTGTTATATATTCTTTTTTATTTTATTTTATTTTGCTTCAGATAATAAGCCTAGCTAGTCAAATCAAAAATTATTTTTTTTTAAGTTTTTGAATAGTTAAATTTCAGTATACAAAAAATGTTTTGTTAATTTTTGAAACAATTTTAGTGTTATATCAAAGCAGAACATTAATAGTTCGTATAATCTAAAAATAAATAATAAATATATACTTTTCATGAGACGGGTCTAGGTACATCACCCCTGTTATACCTCAGCCATAGTTCCACGAATTTTTAAATCTTAAAGCAATGTGAATAAGCAGTTGCTAATGCTTATAATTTTTTTTATGAAGTGCACCTTATTATTGCTCCAATACGGTGCAAATTATTTTATTAACAAATTGTTACATATACATTTTAAAAAAAATGACAAATAAAAAAAGAGTCAAGGTACAACAAGTTTCTTTACATATTTATATCCGTAAGACCTTAAAAGTAATGTAAAATGCATTAGAAAACAATTAAACTTTGATACAAAAAGTAGGAGTATAATAAGGCCTATGGTTAAATTTAGTAAGCTTTAATAACCGCCGACCACGTATGTAAAAAAATTAAAATAAAAAATATTTGGTCCATGATACGTCATTCAAATATTTAAAATCATCGAAGCTTGAATGAATAAAGAAAATAAATGTGATTTTACGCAGCTAAGTGAAATATTTCAAAAAATACTAACGATTGATTCCGACCGATTTTTATTATTCGTGTTGCCTCGCCGCGTTTTACGACATATGATGCTACATTTGGGGCAGGAAGCGAAATATGCCGCCTCCACAAACTTGTAGAAACATATTCGTTCAATAGGTGTTTGTGTGTGTGGCCTTAAGCCAAAGCGTATATTTTAAATACGATTTTTGTTAATTAGACCTTATTAGCCGACAGGCCTTATTACCCGCAAGTACCTTATGTGAAATTTTAGTATACTAGAAAAGTTTTGTTAATTTTTGAAACAATTTTAATGTAATCTCAAAGAAGAACATTTGTAGTTCTTATAATTAAAAAATAAATATATAGTTTTCATAGAACAATGGGTTTTATTTTGCTTAACGTGAATAGAGCCAAGGTACATCACCTCTGTTATACCTAGGCCATAGATCCACTAATTTTTAGATCTTAATACAATTTGAGTAAACGGTTGGTAATGGTTTCAAATATTTTATGATGAATACCTTATTAGTGCTCTACTACGATGCATTTTATTTTATCAACAAATTGTTAAATATACAATTTAACAAAAATTACAAGTGAAAAAAGGACCAAGGTACAATAGATTCCTCTACAGTTTTACTTCGTTATTTTATTAATAATTCAAAAAAATTAATATGACAGATTCAATAAATACGAGGATGTGCGCATTCGAGCGAAAAGTGGCACATTTCCGAGCGAGGGAGGCAAATGAAGCGCGACGCGGAGCGGCGCGCTTCATTTTCCCGAGATCGGAATGTGCCACTTTGAGCTCGAATGTGCACACTCAGTTTTAAGCGTGATTCACAATGATTTCGGTCAATAAACTAGACGAAGATTAAGTTAATTAATTTTGTTCATTCCCTCTCGCTTATACTGTCGCTATTGTCGTATCTTTTCGCTCCCTTCCACTCATTGCTATGGTAAATACACAAAAACCCAATAAAATTTTATTAAAAAATTTAATTTACATTTTTACACGGGGGGGTTATTAGTTTATTAGTCGTTACTCGCGGTTAAATAGCGAAAGAATTTCGTGTTTTTTTATTATTATTTTAAAAGTGCCCGTAAAAATAATTCGCCTTTGACTCGTCCACGAGAACGTCCAAATAAATATGCGAAATAAAATAAAATTTTATTAGCAAGAAGTTATAAAATAAACAACGCTTAAAGCATTAACGCAGAACCGTAAAGAGTCTCGTTAGTACGAACGTAATGCCATTTTTTATGCGTTAATAATTTAGGAGATTAGCGGCCACCCACACTCGGCATTCCTCCATTTCGCGCCCCCGAAACTCTCCCTTAAGATTTTTTCCGAAGAGGCGCAACGTTACGCAAGCTCGATGGGCTCGCAAAGGACCTCACACACCTTTTCCAATATTTATAGTGCTTCCACTTAAGTCGCAGCCAACGAAAATAGAAAATAAGTTAAGCCCAGATGATAACTGGAACACACACAAATACGAGTACTGACACATATTTTATCTTCAAAAAGAAAGATGTAAGCGCGAGATGACAAACATTTACAGCAGTTATGTTGCAGGATATCTATATATGTTTCTGTGAGCTTTTTACCTCTAATTTATGCGCGAAAAGCGCGCCTTTTTCTCTTATTTTTCCACGTATGTTTTTTGGAGTAATGTCGTGTTTACAAATTGCTCTTTAACCCCTTGACATACGAAAAAAACCGAATTTGATGAGTCCGAAAAAAACTATTAATTAGGCTCAACTTAACTGTTATGAGCATACAATAAATAATTAATAGTTTTAAAATATTTTGAAATATGTAGAGCAGTGTTTCCCAATCTTTTGTTAACATTCCCCACCTAAGTCATTCTAAAATTTTGATGCATATAATATATAACATATAAATATTTTTTTATATTTAAAAATTGAATTATTTCATAAATGAAGCCTTTTTACAACTTGTTCAAGACACAAGATTTAGGTTTTAGCAAGAAATCACTAGAAAATTATTAAGAAAAAGAAACAATAAGTAAATTTTAAAAACATAAACTAACAAATATTTTTATATCGATTGCTCGAATTTTTGATAACCCGAATTATTTTTAGTTTCTCTTCAACTTCGACCTATCGAGATTTGACTGTATTTAATTTTATAAATTTAATATTTCTGAACAATTAAGATAATTTATTGATTGAGTTTTCCCCAATATTAATTTTATTTGCCTAAATTAATGATCTTCAAAGTTTTTTGAAAAACCACAAATTCTGTATTTACTCTTTTTGAGTTTTCTGAAAATACATAATAATTTTTTCATCAAAATTTCCTTTTAAATTTACCGAATAAAGTATTGTTTTATTCAATTTGTGTTATACAAACAAAATTGATAATTAAAAATTTCTAAAGTTCTTAAATATATTTTAAAAATTTTCCAAGTTATTAATTTATTTAATTTGAGTTATCTAAAAACTTAATATAATTTATTCTTCGAGTTTACTTTAATAATTTTGCCAAAATGTTTAAAACTGAATTTCATTTATGTAAAAAAAACCGGTGCATGTACTTATGTACGCACGTTAGAAGTAATACTTCTTTGGCGCGACTAAATTAAATATAACAACGTGCTATGTTGCGCTTGTGTATAGCTAGACCAGTGGTTATCAAACTATATGTTACTGCGCATATGTCGTTTTATTTGAATACATTGCTATTTTTTTTTTGAATCCAAAAAGTAATTTAAACAAATTGAATAATTACGAAGATGTGCGCATTCGAGCGAAAAGTGGCACATTTTCGAGCGAGGGAAGCAAATGAAGCGCGACGCGGAGCGGTGCGCTTCATTTTCCCGAGATCGGAAATGTGCCACTTTAAGCTCGAATGTGCACACTCCGTTTTAAGCATTATTAGCAATAATTTCGTCAACGAAAAATTAATAAATAATTTTTATCATTCTCTCTCACTCGTACTTATGAGTTTATCGTATCTTTTCGCTCGCTCCCACTCATTGCTATAGTAAAAATACATTTTTTTGAATATATAATCAATATATTTACTGAACTAAATTAAATTTGTTGATTAAAGAGAACCTTTAATTTACAAAATTCAATAAATACGAGGATGTGCGCGTTCGAGCGAAAAGTGGCACATTTTCGAGCGAGGGAAGCAAATGAAGCGCGACGCGGAGCGGCGCGCTTCATTTTCCCGTGATCGGAAATGTGCCACTTTGAGCTCGAATGCGCACACTCGGCTTTAAGCACACTTTACAAGAATTAATTTACTCTCTGGACAATTCGCAATAAAATATTACAGAATTATATTAATAACAAAATTCCCAAATCGCCAATTTTGTGCCTTTTAACAAAATTATTGTTGAAAACAAACCTTTTTCGGAACATAAAATTGAATACAGTTCTTGACGTCTTAGAGACGTCAAAATCTACAATGACACGCTAAACGATTGACGTCTCCTAGACGTCATTGTGTCTTAAGGGGTTAATTATTTATTGCATCAGAAGACAATATTAAATTGAGTAATAATTGAGAAATAATATTTTGGTGGTATGGTAAAGAAATTTATAACTAAGGGGTGAATTAAAATGAATGGAAATTCTGCGAGGAAGTGCTTAAATTTTTCTAAATCGAAATTAATTGCCCAAATCGATTTGGTGCGTAATTTATTTTTATGCAAAATACAATTGTTCGTATCAGTTAAGGTGAACTTTGGGGTCGAGCGATATGATTAACAGAGCCCCATATCGAAAGGCCTAAAGACTTTAGTGCGCCAAAATTTTTTATTTTTATTTAGTTTAGTGTGTTAATTTAAAGCGTAAGGACGTGTTCTAAACGAGTGCTTGCTGATTTTCGTGGAAAACAGCCCCCCAAATCTTAGTTACGTTTGTTTAATTATTATTTTCTTTAATAAGCGTTTGAGCAACGATTGTAACTAATATTTTTTTCTGTTGGTTTCAGATTATCGAATTTGGAAATTCTTAAGCGGTCCTAAGGCTACTCAATCAGAGGACATCAAATCTGGGGCCGAAGGGATGATTTCGTCTTCTTTAAGGTAGAATTTTTTAATATGAATCTAGGATTGCAATTGGAATCTTGCAAAAGTGACAACAATTAAAATTTTTGTATTTCAATTAAGCCAAAATTAATTTTTGCATTACCAAATTTATTTTTAATAACAATGCAAAATGTGAATTGTAAAAAAAAGGATCGGCAGTTCTACAAACGAGGTTATAATCGGTTTTTCTAAATGCATTATTTTTGCGTTTAAAAACATTTAATGGGATTGGTTTTTGAAAATCGGATTGTAGTAAAAGAACTCTTAATTCGGCTCGTTTTTGATTGAGAACCGGACCCCTAAAGTTTAAATCTAAAGTTACATTTATAGAAGTAGTACTTGTTTATTAAAGTTAAGAGCTTTGCGTAAATTTTGTAATTATTTTTTTATGTTGTTTGACATAGTTTTATAGAAGGAGATCAAAATTGAAGTGCATCAAATCTAAGAGTTTTTGATTTCTTATTTTGTACCATTTATGCAATTTACTTTATTTGGATTTAATAGATTTCGGCTTAAAAGGCTACGTAACATTGCAACGCCGTGTATATAAAAATTTTAAATAAAATTTTAAATTTAGCTTATCGAAGATAGAGAGTTCCAGAATTTCTTATCAACTTTTGCATGCGATTACTCAGACTGGCCTACGTGACTATTTACATCATGCCACTTTCTACCTGTGGACGATACGAATGTTATTTAGTTGCTAAGTGTTGTGTGTGCGAATCAAACGCAAAAATTTTTGGCGTAAATGTGCATTGCAACGGTACGCAATTTTAATTTTGTATTTACATAGTAAGCTCAAGATTTTTACATTTCTTATTGTACTTTATTTAGTTTTATTTCAATGTAATTTAATTTTTAGCAAATCCCGAAATTTTCGCAGTCCATGGATTTGTTTCGGCCTTGTTTAATTTGATTATTAACACCGCTTTCTTTGCAGCATTGCTTATCGCAGATTTGTTTCACGGGCGCTCGGCGCTGAGGATCCGGCAACCGACCGCTCGCTCGCGATCCGAGATGTCATCCGGCTCCCCGGTCTTCTGTGCTCAATTTCGACGCCTTTCCACGGGATCGCCACCAAGGAAAAAACTAATTATAATTTTCTTTCAGAATAAACAGATTGGATGCTGCTTCTTTGCAGGATACAGTCTGAATGAAATTGTCGAAAGAAGCTGGCCCCTTTTTTCGGCTAATTTAAGGCCTCTTTTTCAGATCGATACAGGCCCGCGTGCCTCGCTTTTTCGCTGAAAATCGTCGCGTTTTGTAGTGAATTCAATTAACGTCGTCAGTGAGTGCGCGAAAGTCGTTTTTTGCAAAGTCGTAGTTCTATAACCGTTTCGAAGTCCTCCCAGTAAAAGTAAAAGTCCCTTAAACAATCAGATCGCGCGTTTTTTAAAAGTGGCATCCTGTTCCTGGTGTGCGGGAGTTTCCGGATGGGGCTGTGGGGGTTCGAGGAGGACGCGGAAGCCCGCACTTTTGGTCAGCCAAAACCCCAAAGTGCGAAAACATCTGTAACTGGATGAAGGTAGGTCCCTCCAGCGTTGGGACGTTGGAAGAGGAGCAACGAACCGCTTTTCGATAAGTCTTTTTAATTACTCGACCCCCTTTTAACCTTTTTATATGTAAAAAATTGCAACTCTTCTTAAAACATTTTCTTAATTTTTCTATTTTTCCAAATTAAATATTTGATCGGCGAAAAACACAGAGGTCTGCTGTTGTATTGTTGTATTTTTTTTTCTTACTTGTTTTCAGCACACATACACACTTATTTTTGACAATCAATTTTTAAATTAACATTTTATTTCCAAAAAAGAAAATTGTTTTTTTGAAATTTAAATTATTTTAACGCTAACAACTTAGATTTGTTTTCATAAGCATTATTGTATTTAATTAATTTTTTTAAATCTAAAATTTGTCAATTTGTTTTTCAATAATTATAAATTTTCAAAATTCTAAATTCAAACACACAATATTTTAACTAGGAGGCACCGATCGCAAAGGACCACCAGCCCAGGACTTGTATCCTTTAAAAATCATACTTTTAAATGGCTTACAAAAACATGCAATCATTCAGCAAATTTAAATCATTATCTTTTTCAAAAATTGCAACACAAAACATTGAATCGACTTTGGATCCTTCACCAAAAGACTTCAACAAAGGACGAAGAGCACTCATCCTTCACGTTTTGGACATCTGCATCTTTTAATAACGTTTTTATTTACTGTTTAAAAAAAATGAGAATTATTTATGGTACCACTGTTTTTTTATTTAAAGCAGACTTTTGTGTTGGGTTGCAATTATTTTACATTTGTTTATATTTTGTTGTATTTGTGTGTCTTTCCCAAACAGCTTACCGTATCGCGCCCTAAAAAAAAACAACGTAGGGCAAAACTTGTTTAAAAGCCAACAATAATTATTTTAAGGTGAGTCACCGCCATTTCTCTTTATTTATAAATTTATTTATGAGTCCCCTTTCCCAAAAATAACTAATTAACCTCTTCGATATCTCTCGACGATCCCCCTCACCCCTTCCTTCTAATTTATGGGAAAAAAATGAACCTTCTTCCATCGAACACGAAAACCGAATTAAAAAATTGACTCACAAATGAAGCCATCAACTTAGTATGTTAATCCGAAATCGGCTAATTTAAAAAAATAATTTTTCTCTTCGAAATCACTTAGGCGAATTCACGCATCGAAAATCGCACTGAAAAGAAATCGGTTTGCGTTTCGTGGTGTTGCAGGAAAATATTTACCCTACGAATAAAACGGGCCTAGTTGCGGTTACTGCGAACGCCGAACCATTAAGGGCCACAATTGCGCTCTTCTCGGGCCCCATAGAAATGCTAAATAAAAGTTTTAAACGTCATTGTTCGGGGGTCGGATGGGGACGTATTGTCGAAACGGATTTAACAACGCTGTCGATTTCCCTACAGAAGTCATCCTTTTGTTGATGCGACAACCGAACGCATTTGTGGATTGCATTAAATCATTTAATTACGCACAGACACATATGCCAGTGGCGTAGGTAAAATAAGCTAAACGCACCGTCGAGCATAGGTTTTAATGAGAATCGAGCTTTTTGCGTTTTTGATCATTTTTGTTGTTGATTTTCATTGAAAATTTTATTTTATTTAGTTGCGCTTTATTCTTTGAATGTTTAATTTTTGAGTAATTAATTGAAATGGAAAGTTTTGAGTTTGTTATGGTTAAAATTAAGATTTGCTTTTTGCAAAATTAAATTAAGAGTTTTTAAATTAATTTTTTTGAATTTTAATTACAGTAGAAACCGTTTATACCGACATCGGTTAGTGCGGCGTATCGCTTATAACGACCAAATCGAAGCCATTGGTTGATTTTCTACTTTTCCTATATAAAAAATATCGTTTAGTACGACGCCCTCATATCGTTTATAACGACGAAACCGGATTGTATGGCGTAATTTTCATAGCAAATTTGATTTGAAATATTGGATATAACGACTTGTGGTCTTTTCGTTATTGCTACGCGTTTCAAATAGCCGCTAATTGAAAAAAAATCACAAAAAAAGTTTAAAAGTGAAACAAAAGTTTCAATAAACTAAAAACCGACGCGTGTACTTATGTAGACGCATAGAAGTTATACTTCTTTGGCACAAATAATTAAATATAATCACGTGTAACCATTAATATAAATACATTCAATAAATACGAAGATGTGCGCATTCGAGCGAAAAGTGGCACATTGCCGAGCGAGGGAGGCAAATGAAGCGCGACGCGGAGCGGCGCGCTTCATTTTCCCGAGATCGGAATGTGCCACTTTGAGCTCGAATGTGCACACTCCACTTTAAGCGTAATACACAACAATTATTTTAGTTTCTTAGATGGCTAACTTCATACTGTCGAATTTTCGTTATCTGCGCGCGCACAACTTCCCACGCCTGCTAAAATTTTACTCTCTACCTCCAAAAGAAGTATAACTTTAAAAAAATGTTTCATTTTTCATTTTTTTTTAAAAGCCATTTACAACGACGATCGGTTATAACAACTAAGTTTGATCGGTCCCTTCATCGTCGCTATAAACGGTTTTCACTGTATTTTAATTATTAAAATATTTTTTTAAATATTTTCATTCAAAAATTAATTGTTTGAACATTGAAAAAGCTCAAAATCTGTAATTTTCAACCGCAAAAATGGTGTTTTTGATTTTTTGATTGTTTTTAAACCAATTTTACATATCTCAACTAGTGCAATTTTATTTAAATTAAATTTTCTTATAAAAACAGCTTTTAAATAATTTCTTTTAAAAATTAAACCGGTCTACAATTTTTCTTCGACGATATTTTCTCAAAAGTCTTCGCCGAATGGTGCCCCAAAGGACAATTCAAAAATCCCAATCGACTCACAAAAATGTACCATACTAAATTTTCCATTTTCTTTTTTCTGTTGCGTCAGAAACAATTTCCAATGCAGGAATCTAACGTTCGAAATACTTTAAAATTTCAAATAAGGCTCGGCTCGTTGTTTTTTTTTTCTCTCCCCAAACGAAATCGCTAATTCCCGATTCGTACGCAAGGCGACGCTCGAGATCGATTTAGATGCGCAAAAAAAACCGGTTCTTCGCAATTTCTTTATTTCTCGAACTGCTCGACGACGTTTCCGCGATTTTAAATTTAATTCCCAGCCGCACTTGGCGCATTTTTTGCGTTAGCTGAGTTACATAAAAATTAAAATGCCTTTCTTGCGATTTTTTCCCGGTAAAAATCACGACTTCTTCCTCGAAGAGCTTCACTTTAAAGCTATCCTTTTTTTTTGCGTCGAGCTTTGGGGGTCGCAATCGGTTTTTCGATATGTGTGTGTGTGTGTGTGTGTGTGCCGCCATGTAAATTCGTTAAATTCGCATTTCGCAAGCATTAAAATTAGAAAGGGCTCCACATTAAATTACAAGAGATTTATACGGTTACAAATTAGTTGAAATTAATCACCCGTTTTCATGTATTTACACGGTGTTCGAATTAAATGTTCGAAATTCCTTACACTAAATTACCTACTTTTGTTAGACAAATTGCTATATTTGTTTCTATAAGTCTTCTGATTAATTTATTTGTTCGAAAGTCTAAATTTAGCGAGCGAACACTAAAAGTTGCAAATTGAGGGGGCTTTTTCAAAATTACCGGCTCTAAACGTAGGTTTACGATTAAATCTTTGATTTTGTTTTTGAAATTCGATTAAAATCGTTTTAAAATTAAACAAAAAAAAATTAATTAAAAAATAAAAAATTATAGAAGAGCGCGGGGGGAGGGGGAGGAGTAGTCGATTTAATAACAATAAAATTCGGACGGAATTGATTGAATCAAGATCGGATCGTTTTAATAAGCAATAAAAATACCGAAACACGAATTATTCAAATCTAAGCAGCCATAAATAAGATATTAATTGTTATTGCGCTTATTTAAATATAAATTGTATGATTCCGAATAAATTTGCATAACTCGCCGTTCGACTAGCTCAAATCTAAATCATTTAACAATATGAAATACGACAAAATAATAAATCTAAATTTTCGTATAAATCAATTAGACGAAGAGAGGCCTTAATTAAAATTTACAGTTCTTTTGGATTGCTTAAGACTTATCGTTATGCACGCTTTCTTTGTGAAGTTATGCTTCTTTTGGCGCCTCGAGAGTAAAATTTTGTAGTAGGCGACGAAAGTTGCGCGCGCCGTGCCACTTTTCGCTCGAACACGAACATCTTTGCGTTTATTGGTTTTTTTCTACTTTATCTCTCGCTTTTTAAAATTCAAATATTAAATATTGGTTTTATGTTTAAAAAAGTGTATTTGCCATAGCAACGAGTGAAAAGAGCGAAAAGATACGGCAATAGCAAGAGTGCGAGTGAGAGAGAATGATTAAAATTGTTTAATTAAACTTTTTTCTAATTTATTGGCCTAAATTATTGTGAATCATGCTTAAAACCGAGTGTGCACATTCGAGCTCAAAGTGGCACATTCCGATCTCGGGAAAATGAAGCGCGCCGCTCCGCGTCGCGCTTCATTTGCCTCCCTCGCTCGGAAATGTGCCACTTTTCGCTCGAATGCGCACATCTTCGCGTTTATCACATTTATCCAAATTATCATTTGCTCTTTCAAATCAACATATAAAATTAAATTTAGTAATAATTGATTTTATGTTCGAAAAATGTATTTACCATAGCAATGAGTGGAAGAGAGCGAAAGGATACGGCAATAGCAAGAGTGCGAGTGAGAGAATAATTAAAATTGATCAACTAAATTTTCGTCTAATATATTGACCTAAAATGTTGTGAATCATGCTTAAAACCGAGTGTGCACATTCGAGCTCAAAGTGGCACATTCCGATCTCGGGAAAATAAAGCGCGCCGCTCCGCGTCGCGCTTCATTTGCCTCCCTCGCTCGGAAATGTGCCACTTTTCGCTCGAATGCGCACATCTTCGTGTTTATCACATTTATCCACATTATCATTTGCTCTATCAAATCAATATATTAAATTAAATTGAGTAAATATTGATTTTATGTTTGAAAAACGAATTTACCATAGCAATGAGTGAAAGAGAGCGAAAAGATACAGCAATAGCGAGAGTGCGAGTGAGAAAGAATGATTAAAATTGATTAACTAAACTTTCTTCTTATTTATTGGTCTAAATTATTATGAATCGTGCTTAAAACTGAATGTGCACATACGAGCAAAATTTAATATAGATTTTTTTTAAAACGTCCGAAAAACCCAGTATCGAAACGCCTAAAAGGCCTAGTCCCAATACCAGAACAATAAAATCAGTCACTTTTTAATCTAAAGATGATATTTATCTTAAAATTAATGAACTTACACAAAATAGAATAATAATAAATAAATTATAGTAGTAATATAATTATTTATAAAAACATAATATATAAAAATTCGTTTTTATTATTAAGTAGGTACTTATTAATTAAAAATATAAATTATTTTAACAAAGCACTTAGCAATAAATAAAACTATATTTTTTTTTATTATTCTATTTTTTTTATTTATTTTTCTGTTCTTTTTCCAATTTCTTTGGTCCTTGAATTAATTTATTTGGTTTTTTTTGCGTGTCAAATCTCTTCATTTTACTATTTTCGATTTCTAAGAGTTTTAGCAACTTTTCGTTCATTTTCTTGTGTGACTTTCGGTTTAATTTTTGTATTTTTGAATAAAAAAAGGTGCACAATATATCACGTGGGCATATTTAATTCAGTCACACCAAAGAAGTATAACTTCTAGCGCGCGTACATGCACCGATTTATTTTTTTTAATAAATTTCTTGGCGATTTTAAAGCAATTTTTTTAAACCCTTCAATTTTGATTTTAAATTCATCAAAAATGCAATTAAGCGTTTAATAACGAAATCCTTTTCCCATGCTTTCGTTTGAATGGATTTTTTTTAATTTTGCCACTTATTTTTCTCGAAGGAACTGTACCATTAATTCAAACGCGTTTTTTATAGTTTAATTCCCAAGAAATATTGTAATTAACAAATCCTACATGTGGGAGAAAACCGATTACTAAAACTAACAACAAGAATAATTATTTATTTAGCATTTCTGAGCGCTTTATGTTTTAATTTTAATAATTCGTTGTCGGGAATCGTATAATACAAACGCGAGCAGAAGAAAAATTGAAAGAAAAGAAGCAGACGTTATTTTAATCAACGTTTACCTTAATTTGCAACTAATTAAAGCGGATTAATTAATCAAACAAGCTGCACACCTTTTATATATAAATTTCTTTCAAACATCTAACAACAAGTTAATCGACTTCATGAATATGTTAATCGTTTTCTGTGTTTATAAATTTTTATTTTTGTCCTTTTCCCGTAAGCGCGAAGCCTTATCAGAAAATTGTTCCTAATGGCCGATTTATAAAATGGAAAGAAATCGTTACCTTAATTGCCTTATTTTTCTAATTCGAACCTTCCGCGTTTTAATTTCTCAACCTCTGATCACTTCGCACTCGAAAAAAATGCCACCAACAGCGCTTCGGAATTGATACTATTTTATATTAAAAACTATGGATTTAAATAAATTAATTAAATCTTTAATGTCTTAGGGTTTAACTGGATGTACTGAAGTGCATTCTAGGGTCATTTAGGGCCTAATATTATTTTTTTAATAGATTTACAAATAAATGTGGACGGTTTAAAGGTTTAAATTAATGTGAACCATAATTGATGTAATTTTAATATTATTTTTTTAATTATATGGAGCCATTCAAGATTTTGGGACGTTGATACTTTAATTAGAAAATAATAAAATTACCATTTATGATTAAGGGAGGTATCGAGCTCCCACACTTTTAAAATTATTCTTTACAAATTACGAAGAAAATTATTAATTTTTTTGTAGAAAGTATGCTAGAAAATTGAGCCTTTAAAATTTTTGAGATTTTTAGAAGTGCCTTAATCAAAAAAGCTTAAATTATCAAAAAAACATAGTGCTATTTAAAAATGTTTTAAATTAAAGGGAGGTATCGAGATCTCAAATTTTAATATTATAGTTACAACAAACTAATAAAAAAATTATTTTACAAAATTCACTTTTAAGGCATTTTATATTTTTGGGTTTAATCAGAAAAGTCCAAATTATCCAAAAATCTAAGCCCTCTTCAAACATCTTTTAAATTAAGGAAGGTATTGGGCTCCCAAACTTTAATACAGTAAATCTTTTCAAAACACACACCCCTCTACAACGGATCACATCGTTGGTCTCGATTGTTCCTTGTAGAGAGATGTTACTGTATTATATTTTACAACTTACTAAGAAAATTATTAATTTTTCAGTAGAAAGTGTCTTGCAAAATTGAGCCTTAAAATTTTTGAGATTTTGTAGACGGACCTTAATCAAAATAGTCCAAAATATAAAAAAATTAAAATCTCATTTAAAAATGCCTTAAATTAAGGGAGGTATCGAGCTCCCAAATTTTAGAAATATATTTACAACGTACTAATAAGAAAATTATAAAATTTTTTGAGAAATTATTCTACAAAATTAAATTTTAAGGCATTTACTATTTTTGAACGCATCTTAATCAAAAAATTTTAATTATACAAAAATTAAAACTCCGTTCAAAAATCTCTTAAGTTAAGGGAGGTATCGGGCTCCCAAACTTTAATACAGTAAAAGCTTTTAGAACAGACACCCCTCTACAACGGATCATATCGTTGATCTTGCGGTTGTTCGTTGTAGAGAGGTGTTACTGTATTATATTTTACAACTTACTAGGAAAATTATTAATTTTTCTGTAGAAAGTGTCTTGCAAAATTGAGCCTTGAGATTTTAGAGATTTTGTGGACGGACCTTAATCAAAATAGCCCAAATTATAAAAAAATTAAAACCCCATTTAAAAATGCCTTAAATTAAGGGAGGTATAGAGCTCCCAAATTTTAGTATCATATTTACAACATAATAATAAAAAAATTATTACATTTTTTTGAGAAATTCTACAAAATTAAATTTTAAGGCATTTATTATTTTTGAACGCATCTTAATAAAAAAAAAATTAATTACACAAAAATTAAAACTCCGTTCACAAATCGCTTAAATAAAGGAAGCTATGGAGCTACTAAACTTTTAATAAATATTATATTTTACAACTTTTTCAGAAAATTATTAATTTTTCTTTAGTAAGTATTCTTCAAAATTGAACATTAAAGCTTTTGAGATTATTGAACGTACCTTGACAATAAAAACTTAAATTATCAAAAAATTAAAGTTTCATTGAAAAATGTCTTAAACTAATGCAAGTATCGAACTCTCACATTATAATATTATATTTGCACAATACTAATTAGAAAATTATTAAATTTCCTTTAGAAATTATTCTACTAAATTAAATCTTAAGGCATTTAATATTTTTGAACGTACCTTAATCAAAAAAATTATTCAAAAACCAAAACCCTGTCCAAAAATCTCTTAAATTAAGTGAGGCATCGACCTCTCAAACCTTAACATTATATTTACAACGTACTAATAAAAATATTATTAAATTTTCTTCTAGCATTTGTTTTACAAAATTAAGTCTCGAGATTTTTGAACATACCTAAAATCAGAAAAGTTTGAAGTACTCAAAAAATAAAAACCCTGTTCAAAAAATCTTGGCAACTAAAAATGGTATCGTGCTCCCAAATTTTGAATGTTTTGCATCTTACAAATAGTAAAATTACTAAATTTTCATTTAAAAATTACTCTACACCATTAAACCTTAAGACATTTCAGATTTGTGGACGTACCTTGATCAAGACTTGATAAAAACGCATAACCAACCTTAGAATTAATTGTTTTAGTACTCCTCAGAGATTTGAATAAATAACAACTTCAATCTTCAATTAAAAAAGAACAATTACTAGGTTCGCTTAAGATTAACTATTAATTCTTATAACTTCAGTCATAGATATACCAAAATGAATGAAAGAGTTGATAAAATGACATGATAAAATCGCTGTAGATCTAAAATATTCCCATAGATACAATTAAAAACAATAATAACACACATTATATTAAGATATTACATTTACTTTTTTTTCAAAATGTTCCTACCGATTTCAATAAAATTGTGTATGACTCATAACGTAAATTAAAGCTTCAAAAAAAAAATCAAAACCAACATACCTGAGCTAGGTCGGTCCGAGTATCTGGTACAATAAACCCAAGCGGGCCACAACATTGGCTGACTTCCTTGCGACGAAGTTTCCGGCGAATTAGCCGATTTATTGCTATCGCTCTTGCATAAATCGACCGGATCAGAATTTTTGCTAACATCTTCGGCCAAAACCACCTTCCTCGGCTTCGTCTTCTTGATATTAATCGGATCGGTAATCCGTCGGCCGAAATCCGCCTTCAAAATGTTATCAATGGAGAACTTTAGGGCACCACTGTTCGCTTCGTTGTTGTTGGTCGTCGCTCCCGTTTTCGACCCATTCGGCCTGAAGAAGAAATGTTGCGTCTCCGAAGGCTTCGGGCTTTGATTCAAACTTTCGGGCGAGTCGGGTCCTGAGAGGCTCAACCTTTGGCTACTAGGACTAATCGGCGAACACAGATTGGGTCTAAAAATTGGACTAACGAAATTTTGATCCGAAGGCGACGTCGGGTTCGACTTCTCCGACAAGCACTCCGAACTTCTGTAAAGGAACCCCGGCGAATCGGGAATCGACTTGGTGCTCGCAGGGCTAAGTCTATGGCTCAATGGACTAGAAGGACTTCGGCAACCTTTCGACGTCCTGTCCGGATCAAGGGTGCTGTTGGTGATCTGCGAGATCGCGTTCAAATGGCTCTCGATGTTTTAAAAGACAAATTCTCCTGAACGGGATTCTCATTGCCGACGGACAAAATGGTGTCATTGCTGCAACAACTGTTCTCGTCCACATGCGAAGATTCGCCGTCGAAATTGTTCGAGATATCGTTCGAGTCCAAAGACACGGAACCTTCCCCATTTTCGATGTTTTGCCTCGCGAAGTGACTCGAAGTCGCTAAGTTCGTCGCCAAAGTCGTCGCCATGAGTCCGATTTTCATCACTTCTGAACGACGCAGACCTTCATCATGAGTGTTGGTCACTTTTGTCTTCTCACTCGGTCTCCGCACAAAATCGATTTACATTTTTCCAACTATGGTAATTCTTGATGAGGAAGAAGAGAGAGGGAGCACTGAGAAGCACTAAAAGTCGAAAAAAGAAACACACAACACAGGGGGGTTGTTTCGGGTCGATGAGCAAGTTCGATGTTCACAGTACGAGCTTTCACGATACTCTGAGCTTAGGGAAAGGACCCAAGGCGGGGTTTGCTGAAGGAGGCGTTCTGGACGTGGAGGATCGTCGATGGAACAGGCGAATCAAAGACTCTCGGAACGGACCTTCAGGTTCATTTTGACGTCTTTTATGGGTTATTTATAGCGTCGACACCAGAAAGTGGGATCTATGCACTCGTTCTCCTCAATGCAGCACATGTTCTCATATTCATATTGTTATTTATCGTCTTGATTAACTGGATTGGCTATTTTTTAGAGTGATGTCTTGTTTTCATCTCTTTAAATCGAATTCGCTTAACTCGATTTATTTATTGATCTGCTCTTGATTGATTTTTCTTCTGGCTCTCCGAATGAACATATTAGAACTGCTCGCAGTAGGCGCTCGGCTCGGAGGTCTTGGGCTCGAGCCATTATTGCCCAAGGTCAACATTAAGAAATGAGTGATAAACATTTTTTTTAAACTGTGAGAACCTCGGTCGTATAAATCAATTAATAATACAACTCATAATCGAGGGTGTCGGATAAGCTTTCTTTTATAGAAGGGGGCGAAAAACGCATCCCTTTTTTTCTGTGAGATTTAATTTGATTTCAAAATATTTTTATGAGCTTTGTTTGGAGTTAATTTAATAATATTTACTAACAAAAATATACCGAAAGATTTTGAGTTGAAATATACCGTTGAACCCAGAGATTAAAAAAACTTCAAGCCCCTTTAGGCAAAAATTTAATTTTTTGGATATCTTTTAAGTCAAAATTAAATTAAAAATGATTATTAAATAAAAATATTTATTTCTGAATCAAAAAATAAATTTTTATATAGGCAGAAAACGAATAACATTGCAAGGCCCTTTTTTAACGTAGAAATTCGATTTTTGACTCAAAAATAATTTAATTTTGATAGGATTTATATTCAAAATATTCACCCGAGTCGAGCTTAGGCAATTTTCCCGCTTGCAACTTTGTTGTTAATGTCGTAATGTGTCAAAGATGCACGGGACCTACAATTTTTCGTGGGTTCCGAGCCCCGACTTAAATTCAAAATAGTAATAAAACAAAAATCAAAGAAAAAAATGTCTTTAAACGGGAAATTGAAAGCCGAACATTCTCTTCTCATACAAATTTAATTTTTGAGTTATTTAAAATTATTAAAAGCTTAATTTCTATTTTTTAAATTAATAATAGAATAAAATCAAAACTTTTTTATGTTAAATAGATTGAAATACTAAAGCTCTCATCGCATACTCAAAGTTCTTTTCTTGTACTAACTTTATTTCTATTTAAAACATTCAAAAATAGTTTATTTTTATATCTTACTATAAAAGAATTAATTCTAACAATTATAAAGTCTTAAAAAATTAATTTTCAACGTTTTTCATTTAGAGAAAAACTTTTTCAGAAACAAGGATAATTTATTTAATAATTATTCAATTAATTTATAACATTCAGAAGAAAACTAATATTTTTTCTTCAATAAAAGCTCATTAGGACTGAAGCCCTATTAAATCAATGTTAATCCTCGTTGATTTTGTTAGAAAAATTATTTTTTAAAACTTGCACTATTGCTTTTATGCTCTTTTATAATTAATTTATTGTTTTAACAATTTAACACATTTTTTTAAAGTAATTGATATATTAACTGAAAAGTAGATGGCTCCAAACTCTGCTTAGAAAAAATCAAACGTAGAGTTCCCACAATTTCCCAATTTTTTGAATAAATTAATAAAATAATAACAACAAAATAGGAAGTGTTCAAAAACGAAATACTTCGGCGGAAATATCAAAGGACCTTAAAAGCTTATTAAAATATCTCCCATAAAAGTGATAAAATATTTTGAAAAACCAGTCCCGGGAGCAAGTATCGACATAATTATTTTTATATCTGGCGACAATTACGCTTATTAAGCCTTTTTAATTACTTACGAGCGTTAATTACAAGCCGAAGCCTATAAACACACAAATAATAATTATGAAGATTGCCGCTTTTCCAAGCAAATATTTATCCTCTTAACTTTTAATTGCTTTTAGAAACGAAATACGCCAAATTCCTAAATCATCTCCTAATCAAAACTTCCATAAATTCGCCTCATTAACAAAAATGCTAATCCAAAATTAGAAATTAATTTTAGAATATTCTCGATTCTGATTTACTTATGTTTTTCTTCTTTTTTTTTCAGATGGACTTTTTCGAATGCACAAGAGGACACTTTTGGATATTAAAAAGGTTATTTTTATGCTTCCTATTTTTAAATCATTTTCAATCGCGACAGCGGTGGCTCGTGATCGATGAGAGTTGTCAGGGGGCGATCACTTTTCCCCTCCCAGCGTGCCATGCCCAATTTTGTCAGAGTCGGTTTAGCTTTGAATGACAACTTGGCAAAATTAATTTCTCCAAAATTGATAATGTTATTAACGAAATAATTTTAAACTTCCAGTTTTTTTGAAATTGCCGCTTATTTATTTTATTGAAATTTTCAATTAGCAGAGTGCGCTACTATTTCATGTTGCCTTATTAACGTGGAAAACATAAAATAACTATAAAAAATCTAGAAACTGTTGGGCTATACTTTTAAGTTGGTATTGAAAGGTTAAATCGACTGACAAAATTGGCTCCCATGTAAAAGCATTGAGTGATCACTCCCGAAAGGCGATTTAACAAGTACAAAATTTTGCAATTTAATTTTTTTGCAATTAAGGTATTATATAAATCGTTGCCTTGCTGCCCTCGTCGGACGGCACTGCTCGCCGCGTTAAACAAAAAGAAATACAAAAAGCGAATTCCAACGGCGAACTAAACGCGCACTTATTTTTAATTAATAAAAATTAAAAGGCGAAATTACAATAAATAACGCTTAGAAAGTGTCACAAAGGTTTAACGAAACCATAAACAATTAATGGCGGTTTATTTAAAAAAGAAAAACGAGCGAGTGCTGTTTTCAACAACAAAGCGCCTTGGATCGTTTCCGAGAAACAATAGCGATTATTTAGTTATAGTTGGCAATTTTATTGCTAATGCCTCGTAATTATCATTTAATTAATTAAGATGCTACTATAAACGAATAAATAGCGCAAGGCCTTCTGCGATAGGCACATTTCGCAGGTAGAAAATGACGAAGTATTTCAAAGAACGTTTCGATTCTTATTTCTTAATTACTTTTGCTTCGCAGAAAAGCGAGAAAAATTGCTTTTGCACAGCTAATCCTTTCACTTGTGAAAAAAAACAACATTAATCCTCTTTAAAAAGACAGGAAACTTAAGTTTTACTTGTACGAAAAAATGGAAAATATAGCACTAGTTCATTATTACAAATCTTCCTAAAGGGGTTCCACTGTACCAAAGCTTTGTCTTTCACTCTTCATTCAAACTTTAATAAAATAAGTAATTAACTTCTATTTAATAAAAAACAAAGTTAGAATAAAAAACCTAAAGGATGTAACTTTAATTTCCTTTGTGCTTTTTTAAAAATCTCATTAATATTTAAAAAAAAATCTTCAATTAAATCAACGATCATAATTATTTATTTTTATTTCTGAAAAAATTAATTTTAAATAGTTTTTGATTAAAATTTAAATCTGGTGCCTCAAATAATACTTCGGATTGGTTATTTGTGATGCGTTGCTATAGAAGCGCGTCGGAGAACCAATCAAATGTCCGATTTAACGCGGGCTTTATTTAAATTCAAAAACCATTGCAGATTTTTGAGTCACTTGGGTTTTTTTTAATTTACTCTTCTCTTAGATCTTTGTAAATTATTTCAAATTGTATCCGTCGGTCTTCGCTCTTCGCTTTTATTTATTTCTTCCACGCTTTCGTTTTTGCATAATTCCATGGCGTACCAAAAGAGAGATCAATAGAAAACACAAAAGGGGGTAACAAAATTAATGGGACAAACGGACACGAATTGAATTGGAAAGATAATCCCCTTCTCTCTCGCGCTTAGTACACAAAAACATACGCCATAATTTGTAACAAATCGCAACAAACCAATTCTCTCACATATTCCCCAAAACAGAATCTGTGGTAATCCAATATTTCATGCATAGTCTTACCGCTTTAATAAATCACTGTGCAAAGGGAGCACAAATTGACACCTTTACCCCCCACCAAACGGACGGAAAACATCAAACGCCCCCTTACCACTCCCGAAAATTACGCAACATGTCGTTATCCCTTCTCCGGGAAACGCTCCCCACTTTTTCCGAGATTCCCCTTCTACATTCGGGAATTCCCCACAGAAGTGGAAGGGGGGCGTGAGAACCAATCACTGCAACGACGTGTGTGGTCCGCAGGTCTTCATTACATCTTCTGTTGCCAATTTAACAATTTGAAACGAAATCCGAGATGGATGTATTTGGTTAAACTATGGCCAAAGAGAGATGGTACGATTAACAGGGCTGCCACTGCTTTTCTATATATAATTAAGGCGATTGTTAAATTTATGGGTAAATTATGATCGAAAAACCGCTCTTCTTCTCCACTCATCTAACTATGCCTTCTCTTTTCATTAATTATTCTTTGCCCTTGTGACTCGAACATTATGTTCTCTTTGTGTCTTGTTTTGTATTAAAAAATCCATATTAAAAAAGTAAATTTCTTTTGATATATTACAACTCGAACTTGTGTTAAACAGGACTGAGTGCGCTATAGCCGGTAGTCCGTTGTAAACAAATTTGTTGTACAAACGCCGTTTAATTTATTTTAATTCTTTTTCTTTTTGAAAAATCTATTACATTATTTTTAATTCTTTATAATAGTGAAGAATTTTTAATTGGCAATTTATTTAAAAGATATTTATTTTTGATGTAAAAAAGAATAGAAAAAAAAAGAATGAGTTTCGGGGGCTCGAATATCTTTACAATGTAATCGAAAGGCTCGTTTATAATTAGTTATCTAGAAACAAAGTTTTAATTAAAAGAAGACTTGAATGACAAGAGTGAAAGACAAATTAAAAAGCGTCTAATTGAACATTCTTTAGCTTTTAAGACAGCTTTAAGAGGGCGAAACGTTTAGGAAAAGACTAAGGGGGTAACTAAACTTAATTAATGATTTTTGTAATCTACAGTTTTTGCACGTTTTACTAGAATTGACCTTTTACTTTTTCTTTTACTAAAAATTTCCCCTTCTTTTCTTTCTAGTTCTGCGATGCCATAAATTATTTATTTGTTTCTACCCTTATTGTTTTGTTTAAATAACAAACTGGGGGCGTGGTGTTTAAATAATCAAAAAAAGTGTGAAGGCTCCTTCGCAAAATTGGAAGTCGTACAATTTCTTTTAGGGTGATACTTTAATTTGGAAGCATTTTAAATAAATTAAATGCTCCCTCGTCTTTTAAGGAAATTATTACGTCACGTACAACAGTTTTTTCTCCTTGAGCATTTTAATTCTACTCCCAAATTCTATTTAAATCGTTTAAATATTTAAGGGCGAGCTTTAGACATGAGTTGAGCTGGTACTGCTGAGTTTTGGTTAATTTAGGAAATAGTAAAATTAGTTTTAAGTTAATTGTTAGTTTACGACGTACTTTTGTCTCTAAGAAAACGTTAAATTGTGAGATCAGCGAAACGATGCTGATAATTTAAATTTTTTTTAGCAACAAAATAGTTTTAATCGAGCATCCCTGTTTTAAATAGTCTATTAAAAGCAGGGTTGTTTAAAATCAGCGCGTCGCGTCATCTGAAGGAGAGTAGCGGAAGCTGTAGTTGCGCTCGGTAGATCCCCGATTCGAAAACCAGCGCGCGCTTTATTCAAAAAGTATCCTGCGCGCCCCCAACAGCTTTCGCTTTATTTCAAGGACTGCCAGAAAAAAAGCTGTAAATTGCAAGTTTAACCTTGAAAAGCATTCGCGAAAAGAGCCGGACAATGCACTGTTGCACCCCACTTTTATTGAGCAAAAAAGTGGACCTGCAATGCACAATGTTCGCGCTGAAACAGTGAACGATTCTCGTTCCCGAAAATAACCAATTGTGATAGTCATAATTCCGTCTCCTGAAAGGTGGTTTCAGTTTAGGGGTGCCTCTCGAGCTTGCAACCCCTTCGCCGCATACGCCGATGTTTAACCTTTTCTTTTACGAAAATGTGTTTGTTCAGTGCCAAAGTTCGCAATCAACGAAAAACGTTTTTAGATAGACGGAAGGTAAATTAAATTGTTTTATATGCTTTCGTTGAAAGTACAAAAATTACATCTAATTAATTCTGAAAAAAAGGAAGTGTTGATTGCTGCTAATTTTTGGAGAATGTCAAAGAAGCTTTCGAATTAAATTATTGGAAAGCTTGCAGATTATTGTTTTTCGCCCAATGAGTTCGCGCTTTACTTTAATTCCGCATTGCAGTTTGTCATTTGAAAAATAATTTACGTTTTTGCAGTTATAAATAATTTTTGATACTATAAATAATATGAGAAAAAAAACACTGACCTAATCTCGATGACAAACATTCTATTTTTAAAAATTTTAGTTAATTATCAACACTTGCGTTTTTTCGAGGAAGTGTATTAATTAATTTTGCTCGTCAACTCTTTTTTTTTAGAAAGATGCCAGTGCCATTTTAGCGATAGAACGATATTGAGTACCTACGAACTAATTTTTTTAAAATAACAAAACAAAATAAGTAGGTACGTTGTTAAAGGTGAAGCTCAAAAGATATATTTTAAGATGTATGCAAGGAATAGGATGAAAAGATGCCTTTTTATATCTTTCGTGGTCAGCTTATTTATTTACATCGGATTTCAAATTCACCAGTACAGAATGAGTAAGTTGACGTCTTTTTTTACACGTTTCTGAGATCACTCTTCTCAAGATTCCAACGCTGAAACCGGTTTGACGATTTCAAAATTTTATGGGCTCTTAGGCCAGAGGTTCCCAAACGGGACGTTTCCACTAGCAACAACTTTAGATTTAAAAAAAAACGTGAGTTAGAAGTTGTACTTCTCTAAATTAAATATAACCACGTGTAAATTCAATAAAATGCGAGGATGTGCGCATTCGAGCGAAAAGTGGCACATTTCCGAGCGAGGGAGGCAAATGGAGCGCGACGCGGAGCGGCGCGCTTCATTTTCCCGAGATCGGAATGTGCCACTTTGAGCTCGAATGTGCACACTCGGTTTTAAGCGCGATTCACAATGATTTAGGTCAATAAACTAGACGAAAATTAAGCTAATTGATTTTGTTCATTCCCTCTCGCTCGTACTGTCGCTATTGTCGTATCTTTTCGCTCTTTTCCACTCATTTGCTATGGTAAATACGTTTTTCGAACATAAAATCAATATTTATTAAATTTAATTTAATATCTTGATTTGAAAGAGCGAAGGATACAGTCAACAAATCCAATAAAGACGAAGATGTGCGCATTCGAGCGAAAAGTGGCACATTTCCGAGCGAGGGAGGTGAATGAAGCGCGACGCGGAGCGGCGCGCTTCATTTTCCCGAGATCGAAATGTGCCACTTTGAGCTCGAATGTGCACACTCGGTTTTAAGCATTATTTGCAATAATTTTATCAACAAAAACTTAGTAAATAATTTTTATCATTCCCTCTCACTCGTACTTATAAATTTATCGTATCTTTTTGCTCGCTCCCACTCATTGCTATAGTAAAAATACGTTTTTTGAATATATAATGGATATATTTACTAAACTAATTTAAATTTGTTGATTGAAAAGAAGGTTTAATTTACAAAATCTAATAAATACGAAGATGTGCGCATTCGAGCGAAAAGTGGCACATTTCCGAGCGAGGGAGGCAAATGGAGCGCGACGCGGAGCGGCGCGCTTTATTTTCCCGAGATCGGAATGTGCCACTTTGAGCTCGAATGTGCACACTCGGTTTTAAGCATTATTCGCAATAATTTTATCAACAAAAAATTAGTAAATAATTTTTATCATTCCCTCTCACTCGTACTTATGAGTTTATCGTATCTTTTCGCTCGCTCCCACTCATTGCTATAGTAAAAATACGTTTTTTGAATATATAATCGATATATTTACTGAACTAAATTAAATTTGTTGATTGAAGAGAAAGTTTAATTTCCAAAATTCAATAAAAACGAAGATGTGCGCATTCGAGCGAAAAGTGGCACATTTCCGAGCGAGGGAGGCAAATGGAGCGCGACGCGGAGCGGCGCGCTTCATTTTCCCGAGATCGGAATGTGCCACTTTGAGCTCGAATGTGCACACTCGGTTTTAAGCATTATTCGCAATAATTTTATCAACAAAAAATTATTAAATAATTTATATCATTCCCTCTCACTCGTACTTATGAGTTTATCGTATCTTTTCGCTCGCTCCCACTCATTGCTATAGTAAAAATACGTTTTTTCAATATATAATTGATATATTTACTGAAATAAATTAAATTTGTTGATTGAAGAGAAAGTTTAATTTACAAACTTCAATAAATACGAAGATGTGCGCATTCGAGCGAAAAGTGGCACATTTCCGAGCGAGGGAGGCAAATGGAGCGCGACGCGGAGCGGCGTGCTTCATTTTCCCCAGATCGGAATGTGCCACTTTGAGCTCGAATGTGCACACTCCGTTTTAAGCATGATTCAAAATAATTTAAGTCAACACATTGAGTGAAAACTTAATTAAACAATTTTAATGGTTCCCTCTCGCTTGCACCCACGAGATTGTCGTATCTTTTCGCTCGCTCCCACTCATTGCTATGGCAAAATACATTTCTCGAACATAAAATTGATATTTACTAAATTAATTTTTTCGAAGAATAAAAATATTAAAAATTCCAAAAGAAGTATAACTTCAAAAACTTACGAAATTAGGGGTTTTAAAACTTGCCAGCTCCGCTTTAATATAAGAGAAAAAGCGAAAACAAAACGTTTTACCACAATTTTATAAGTAAAACGAGAAAAATTAATTGGAAAACCACAGGAAATGCGGTTTTAAAAAAGAATGAGTTGTACGTATATATTTAGAAGTAAATTATTCACACTTGCATCATCTGTGTTTCAATAAACAATAGTAAAGACTTGAATTACAGATTTGCTCATTTTTATGTACAGAGTGCTTCAATCGATATGAATTATTTAAGTTTTTTTTCTAATATTTATTTTTGTATTGTATTATTATTTGCTTTGCTGTTCTTTTATTAATTATTTTATTGTTTCTTTACTATCTATTTTATTGTTTCTTAACTTTTCGTTTTTTTTTACAAACACCAGATGGAAATCGAACCTAATTTTGATCAGAAACTAATTACAACTAATTCCGTTCATTTGGCACAGAAATATTTAAAATTAATTTTGTATTTTAAGTGAGAGGTGCTTTATAAATAAAATCCGGGTGGGTTTTCTTGGAGGTAGCCTCAAGCTTTAAAGTGGAGCGAGGCTAAAGACTTTTTATCCATTATTTTATTTAAACAATTAGCAGCATTAACAAATTTCTCTTGATAATTATTTATTTAAAGAAACCTAAAGACAAATTCGTTCTGATTACATAAGTCAAAGGGCAAAAAAAATCATGTAATAATAGCTAATAACGTTTGTTTTTTGAACTTTGACTTAACTTTTTATTATAGATCATTATAGAAATAATAATTTTAATAATGAATGGCTAGAGCATTTTTAATTATTTATTCTTTTACATTTAGAAATGAAAGAAATTAGTAGACAATCAATTTAATCAAAACAACGCTTTGAATTTTTGATGAAGAGTGATCTTGCCGCCCCCTCCCCCCCTTTTCCAAATCCCAAAAGGACCGTTTTCTCGCACACGCTTTGGAAGAACAATTTATTGCAACAAACAAAACGATTAAAGTACAAACAAATTATATCAAATTTGTTATTAATTAAAAAAAAATCTTAACAAGAAAATGTGTCAACAATCAACAGATTATCTTAAATCAAAAAACGCAATTATTCTCTTAAACAAATTGTCTTACGACCTTCTTCGAGCAATTTATCTATTAATTCAATTCCTTTTGTAAATCAAACCAAATCGCACATTTTCCAAGTGTTAAATTACTCATTTCTAACCTTCTGACTAGCATTAATAACATTACCTATTTCAAGGCTCTTTTTTTAATTTATTTAATCGGCAGAGAAATTGTATTCCAACGTGCGAGATTAAATCTCGATTGATTAGATTGATTATTTTAATATTTTAGCAACCGTTGCGGGATGGGACATAAATATTTCGAGGGACGTAAGGTATTACATAATGCCCAATTCTTCAACGATGCTGATGAGGCCCGAAAGTCTGTGCGAAATGCCGATTTTTCTGTTAGTTTTCGTGTGCTCTGCACCCCCTAATTTCGAAGAGAGGAACGCCATAAGGGAAAGCTGGGCCATGGACCGAAACATATCCAATACGTTAGTTAGAGTTTATTTTTTAATGGGGCAAACCTTCGATATGTCTTTACAGGTATTTGGATTATTAATTCTTTTTTTTTTCTCAAAGATCGAGTTTTTAATAATACAGTGGAGCCCGTTTATAACGACGTTCTATGGGCTCTTATATATATATAACGTTATAAGCGGACATCGCTATAAACGGGTTCGTTATAAACGGATCTCACTGTAATTCAATTATCGATGTAATAGTTATCCTGTTTTACTTTTAGGAGGAAATCGAAAGGGAAAATGAGATTTATAAAGACGTTATACAAGAGGGTTTCGTAGATACTTACAATAATTTAACTCTTAAATCATTGATGTTACTAAAACTAGTCAAAAACGACTGTAAGAATACAGTAAGATATGTGATGAAGACTGACGACGATATGTTTGTGAATTTGGGAAGTTTGATTAAGTTTTTGCGAGAGCAAAAGCACACGACACGTTTGATGTTAGGAAATTTAATATGTCGAGCTGAACCAATTAGAAATTATTACGATAAGTGGTAAGAGTTGGTTTATAAATTTGTTTTATATTAATTTAATTAAAATAATTTGATAAGATTTGGTCCTGTGAATTTTCTACTGTTAAACTACTTGACTTTAAATTGAATTGTTCCACAACATTTATCATTTTTTGCTTATTTACTCGAAGTACATCACTGTTTTTGAATTATTTTTTAGAGGCGGAGTGAATTATTATTTATAAACAATTTGATATTAAACAATTAACATTTTCTTATGTAAAATAAGCCGTAGTATTCATTTCTGAAGAGTTTGTACTAATATCTTAAGTAATGAGAAAGATACAAGCACATTTGTTAAATTAGACTAATATCATTTAATGGTCTCATATCAGGGGTGCATTATTATTATTAAACAATTTAATTTTGAAGAATTAACATTTTATTATGTAAAATAAGCTCTAGTATTCATTTCTGAAGAGTTTGTACCAATATCTTTAGTAATAAGAAAGATACAAGCACATAGTTAATGTAGATCCCATACCTTCATTTGATTTCTTATATCAGGGGTGCATTATTATTTATAAACATTTTGATTTTGAACAATTAACATTTTCTTCTGTAAAATAAGCCCTAGTATTTATTTCTGAAGAGTTTTCACTAATAACTTAACTAATAAGAAAGATACAAGCACATTTGTTAAATTAGCCTTATACCATTTAATGATCTCTTATATCAGGGGTGCATTATTATTTATAAACAATTTCATTTTGAACAATTAACAGATTCTTATGTAAAATAAGTCGTAGTATTCATTTCTGAAGAGTTTGTACCAATATCTTTAGTAATAAGAAAGATACAAGCACATAGTTAACGTAGACCCATACCTCCAATTGATTTCTTATATCAGGGGTGCATTATTATTTATAAACGATTTTATTTTGAACAATTAACATTTTCTTTTGTAAAATAAGCCGTAGTATTCATTTCTGAAGAGTGTGCATCAATAACTTAACTAATAAGAAAGATACAAGCACATTTGTTAATGTAGACTGATACCATTTAAAGATCTCTTATATCAAAGGTGCATTATTATTTATAAACAATTTAATTTTGAACAATTAACATTTTATTATGTAAAATAAGCTGTATTATTCATTTCTAAAGAGTTTGTACCAATATCTTAACTAATAAGAAACATACAAGCACATTCGTTAAAGTAGACTGATACCTTTTAATGATTTTTTATATCAGAGATAAATTATTACTTATAAACAATTTCATTTTAAACAATTAACATTTTTTTATACAAATTTACTCGTAACAATTATTACTGGAGAATTTGTACAAATAGAAAACATACAAGCGCGTTTCTCAAAGTACATTACTGTTTTTGAATTATTTCTTAAAGCAACGGTGAACTATCATTTATAATTAAGTTCGTTATAAACAATTAACATGTTCTATTGTAAATTAGGTCATTAAATCTATTTACAAAGAGTCTGTTCCAATAAAAGTCCAGGGGTTTCAAATTTGTTTATTTTCTACAAAGTTTTCAAAAACTGCATAGCTATTATACATAAGATTTGTACATAGAGTTAAACCCAAGTATAAAGAATAACTCATATGTTGTGGAACAAAAATTGTAATTGTTATAGTTAAGCTTTTTTTGAATACTAACTAAACTTACTTATTTTACAATAGGTATTATTTTTAGGTACGCACCCGAATATATGTACTCTGGCAAAACATATCCAAACTATTTATCAGGAACGGGATACGTTATGTCCGTAGACGTGCCCGAAATAATCTTCGAAACGGCATTAACAACGCCACTCTTACATTTAGAAGATGTCTACTTAACAGGGATCTGTGCGAAAAGAGCAAAGATACGACCAAAACACAACGCCGATTTCCATTTCAAAAAAATCAAATTCGATCCTTGCATTTATCAAAGCTTAATCACGGCTCATTACGTTAAGCCGATGGAAATGCGACAAACTTACTTTCGTGTCCAAAACACCGACCTCATACAAGCCTGTAAAGTACAAATGGACAAACGTAGAAACGTCACCGCTACGAACTTAAGAAAATACAAGAAATATTTAAGAAAAACACGTAATTTTTGCTTATAACATTTCTTTATATCAAACACTCCCAACAATTTCCCAGACATATTTGAAGTATTATTAGGACTTGTAAGGGGCCCGAGCCGGATTTGGGTCCCAAAAGTTATGAAAGAATTCAATCGAAAAGGACAGTTTTAAATATTTCTACACACATTCCACTCTTCGGATTACTTTCAGAATTCTTTGCTTATATGTTTTAGATGAAACTTTGGGTGTACTGAACTTTCTTTTGCCAAAATAACATTCGGAAGAACCACTGAAACTTAATTATTAAGTTCGATGATAAAGCTTTAATATTTGTATTTAAAACTGTCCTTTGGCACATTAGTTTTCATTTTTGCCTCGCTGGTTAGTGAAAAACGCGTCAAATGTGTCTCTTAAACAAATTTACTTATTATTAGAGAAATTATTATTAATAAACAGTATGCTCAATAAGTACATAATCGTGTAGGATTGTTTAAATTTTATTTTCAGCACAATTTTTGAAAATACTCAAAATCCTTGAGATTTGCTCAATGAAAACAAGATTCGTAGCAATCCCTTTTGTAATTAGTAATTTTTACATATCACGAATGAATTTTAAAAGAGTTTCTTATATCGAACCCAAATTAAGAGCTTTTTTAAGCTCTGCTTAAAATTTCTTTCAGTTTTTTATTTATTAAAATATAGTTACTTACATATATGATATTAAAAGTTTTACGTACTAAATGCCTTTTTTGGCTATAATGATTTTGAAAGTGCCATTTTTACAATGCTATTTTATTTAAAGACATTTTTCAGATTTATTTTTTTTCATATAACAATTTAATAATTAAAATAATATATTATCTTCTGATTCGCTTAAATTATAATTTTATTTTAAGCGCACAATTTTGTAGATTTTAAGAAATAACTTTAGCCCAATTATAAATAAGGTTTTAGAATTTATTTATTTGCTTGGTTTCGTTTTTTAGCAAAGGCTTTTCGATTATTACCGAAGCCTTAGAACCAGCTCAACTTATCTAAAGCTCGCCCCCTTGTATTTACTTTTTCCTCCCCCAAAATGTGATATTAGACCTTTAGATTTAAGGCTTGGTTAACAACAAATTAAACTTTATTTTTACTAAAACAATTTATTCCATTTAAAAGACTAATGCCACAAATTTTAAGTATGTAAATAGAGAAGATGCCAAATTAACATTTTAGAATTTAATATTAATACTTTTATCTTCTTCTCGCTTATAAGACCAAAAGTTAACAATTTCAAATAGTCTAATTAATTTGAAAACTAGGCTTTTCTGATTAGTTGATGTAATTTTGATTACCGACTAGAATCGTTATTTAAAACTAGCAATTTTAAAAGCAATTAGTTGGATAAATAATAGCTATAAGACTCTTGGGTTGTACCCCTCGCTCCCATTCCACATATCAAATTCTTTTAAAATGAAATAATTAGGTCTTGTGTAAGCCTGTTTCATTTACCAAAATAATGTGTAGCAGTGCCTTTATTCCAACACATCGATCAGCATTAAATTTTTTGCAAAAATATCACAATTGAATCTTGTAACAATGTGAGAAGACATATGCCCAGTATTATCCTTCGTATTTTCCACTTATTCTTAGACTTTAGGACTTAATCTGATGTGATATTTTAGCAAAGCTAAATGGAATTAAAAACAATTAAATGCTCTCCGGTGTATTGGTCATGGATGTTTTATTTTAGATGCGTTTGGGTACATTGAACAGATTTTTAAATTCTGTAAATGGGCTTAAATGTGTCTTGAAGATTTGTGTGTGTATTTTTCTTCGATTTATCTATTATCCTTCAGTCCTGTGGTATAAAGTAAAAATAAAATGAACTAGTGCTATATTGAAATCGATTTTATTTTTAAATATAAACAGTTTTAATTATTTATATATAGATAGACGTACATATTAAAACTAAGTCTTATAGAAAATAATTTTTTTTTGGTTTTTATAAGTTTTTAAATTCGTCTAACTCTTGAACACTTAGTTAGTTGATTGCATCAAAGTAAATGTAACTTTTTAACACCATTGCGATGTTTACATTTATATCAATACCAGTCTTATTTAATATGCTAAGAAAATCCCAAATGAATTGATTTTATAATAATTCAACGACATAGTCAATCGTTGAAAACGGTCAAAAGTAAAACAGATTTGAGTTATATGCATTACAAAGTTGAACCCATTTTATCTAACTTAAACGCTATAATCAAAAAATTTAATTCAACAACAAATATTAATTTTCTAAGTCTGATATACCAATATGATTAAAAGAATCGACGACTTCGTTGAGTCTCTTTTCGAGCTTCCTCTCTTTTTTTAATTTCTTAGGTAAGTGTTCTTCAGGATTATCGCTTTTACGTTTAATACAATTCCAAAACTTAATCTTTACAACTTCCTGAGTATCCTTTTCCCCACCTTCTTCCACAGAATCGTGCTTTTCTTTCACACGCAACTTCTGCAATTTGCGTTTCATCCTTTTATTCTCTTTCTTAATTTTCGCTTGTAAATCAGACATATCATTATTATCTTTGCTCTCGAAATCGCGACAATCGATCCCTTCGTCGACTTCCGCGACCAAAAAATTATCGTTATTATCAGGCGGTTCCTTGGAATCTTTAATTTTCGATTGCATAATCGTTAATACTGGAGTTACGGGTCTTGAACTGGAATCACTGTGTGAGCTAGTTTCAGGATCGGCATTCGAATTGGAAGTGATGCTCGATTCTAAATCTTGTGTCAAATACTCAGTGACAGTTTCACTGAAAGAAACGCGCTTACGGTCCTTATTGGACTTCTTTTGCTTACGTGAAAGCTCAATTTTCTCATTAAATGCATTTTCGTTCATAGTTTCAATCACATTTTTATTCTTATGATTCTTAATTTGTTTCAATTTTTTCTCTATACTTTTCTTACTAGATTTGGTTTGATTATTTGATGTGGTATCTGATAGACTGACTTTTTTAAGTTGTTTTAGTAGCAATTTTTCTTGTTTCTCTATTCTTGACAATTTTCCGCTTAACTTAAGTCCGTGACGTGCGCCTCTATAATTAAATGAATAATTGAAATATTCGGACTTTATTAAACAATGTTACTTATGAGCAGTTCGACCACTGCAGGCAGCAAATAATTCATCGTCAGTCAAAGCTCTGGGCTGTGGTATAATTACAATTGGAAGTAAATTACTGTTGTTATTATCACAATCGATTATGCCAGTAGGTGTTAATGTGGAGGTCTTTATAAAAGCTCCATATTGACCTTCAGTCCCTTTCTTTAAGTCCATGATGGAATAACCTTTGGTTGTAATCTCAACAGCATCAGTCTTTGCAATACGAATTTTCACTGAGCCTTTTTTATCATTCACTATCTACAAACGTAAATAAGCAATACTACATCATTACCAGTGTTTTTTAAAGATTAAATTCGTTTACCTTTACGTTATTTGATGCTTTATTATACAGATTTTCCCACCAATTATTGGTAAATTCCTCGGATGCACTATGCCCAATTCCAACTTTATCAAACTTCAGTTTAGGCTTTATAGGACAACTAATTCCAGTCTCGTTTTTCCCCAACCCTTGACCTGCAATTCGATCTTAAATTACCTTACAAAAATCAACACTAACCAAAGTGCTTGATTCATTAATCTTTTTATTTATAAAAATTAAGGGAAATTACTTACCCTCTTTCCACCCATATTTTTCGAGCTGTTTACGTGCAAAATCCATTTTATTTTAACTTATATTAAAAGAAATAACAGAAGGGCTGTTAACCCTACATTAACCTACATTAACCCTACTGTCAAATAGACAGTAGCACGATTGATGGAAAACAGATCACTGCTTTAACTACTTTTATAATGGCCGACAGATTTGAATGAAATTTGCGGTGCTCAATCTTAATTGTTGTTAAATAAAGTGAAAACATTACAGAAGTAGTTTGAAATAATGCAAGAGGTCCTTTATACTTTTATTAATACATTAGAGTAAAAGTTTTAATTGTTTACGTATTGAGTAACTCTAATTTTTTATTTTAAAAATAATGTTGTTTTAAGCACACTTTTGTTGATATTAATGGAATCTTATTAAGGATTTAATCGCCTCGTTAGCTAATAACACAAAGTAAATTACCACTAATTTTTATTTAAATATGTGACGTTTATTTTACAATTAAAATACAGCAATATAAAATACCATAAATATAGGTTGAATCTGAAACATAACTCATAAATCTGTGATGCTACACAATTAATAACATTAAGTATGGCTCGTCGGTATTCATGTACGGCCCTTTTTATCACACACAATGTACCTTAAAATTAAGACAAACCTACCTAAAAAGAAATAATAATAAAAATTAAATTACTAATACAAAAAGAGCCGAACAGAAATACCTCACAAAATCAAAGACTTGCATTATTTCAAATTCAAGCATTTCTTCTTCTATCACAATCACAATTAAAAATAGCTCTTTAAATATGGATTTCGTTTAACCAAAATCCGTATCTGAAGCTCTACATTTAAAGCCATTTCATCTCGAATCCACAGAGATCAATAATCACAATCCTTTTAATTTAAATTTTTAATAAACTGAGTAAAATGCCTGCGACTGAGCTTGTGTTATCTGTGGACTTGACCTAAAATTCTGATAAACCTCCGGTTGCTGAACGGTATATTGAGCGGTATTTCCAAACTTCTTCCCTCCGCCGCCGAAGGGCTGGATGACAGTTTCAATCCTTTGACTAGGAGCCCTGATCTGATACCTATTCTCAGATGCTTGATTTAGGGCCACATCGTATCTGGGCCGATTGAAAGAACTATAGGTGTAATCAGTGCTCGGGCTGAAGCTCGAAGGAAAATTCCTAATAGGCAAATTAGGAATCGTAGGATTTAAAGCATCATTCAAAGTTACGTCATACTCATTCTCATTTATGTCCAAGGGGTTTCTCTCATCGGTATTATACTTTATAGTATTTTTGGGCTTCGTGGGTTGTCTGAGTGCACTCTGTGGCCGGTTAGAAACTGGCCTAAATTCCTCTTCCTCGTCCAAAGGGCCTTGATCATACTTCACTCGAACGGGCACTTTAATCAAAACAGGGGATGGTTTAAAAACTGGTTTCTCTTGTAGAAGCTCATCACTGCCTTGCTCTTCGTTTATTAAAAACGTGGAACCCTTGGCTTCTGATGGGAACTGTCTACCATTTTGTTGGGCATGGGTGTCTGGTTTTTCTTCGGGGTAATCTTCGTCGTAGGTAGGTTTCTGTTCTTCCTCAGGTTGTAAGGCTTTGCTCCCGATGGGTTGGAGGCCTCTTGAGGAATAAGGGTTCCCCCCACGACTTGGCAGAAAAGGGCGTTTGACGACACGGATTACGGGCTCGACACGCTCCCTAATTAATTCTTTTGGGGTTGTGGTGGTTGAAGTGGTGGTGGTAATTGTTGTAGTAGTTGTTGGAACTGTTGTACTCTCTATCTTTGTTTTTTCTCTTCGTTGGTCTTTGGAGATAAATTTAGGAAGCGATTGATTGCGTTCTCTTTGTAACAAAGGGCTTTTAGTTGTTATATCTTCTTTAGGTGGGGGCTCATTATCATACTTCTGGCGACCACGAGAATTAGAAGCTTCCCCTTTGGATCTGATTTGAGGTCTTGGATGTTTGGGTTTATCTTCTTGATACTCGTCTACGAGTTCAGCTACAGGTCTTTTGAAGGTTTGGATTCGGGATCTGGATGCTGAACCTAAAGGTCTCCTTCGATCGTCTTTGTCAACTTTGCTGGGTCGACGATTCTCAGAGGCGTCAGGTTTTAGGGTTGTACGCTTTGGTGGCAAAGGCTCATCGTACTCCTCTTCGTAATCTGCTTCGTCTTCGTATTTTTTATTTGCAGGTTTTTCAGTGGTAGTTTTAGGGGTGAATTTATTTTGATCACCTTTCGGGACTGGTGGACGAATTTTGGGTGCCATTCGAGGTTGATTATAAACAGAACTACCACTGTTAGGGCGCACTAAAGACTTATCGTCCTTCTCGGCAGGAGAGTTGCTTCGAGGGCGATCATAACCACGGCGGTCCTCTTCAGAATCATCGTAATCGTCGTAGGGCCTACGTTTTCGAGGTCGATCGATGGGACGTCGATTATCAGGCCGTCTCTTATCATGGTACGGTCTACGATCATCGTGGTCATCACTGATGGGCCTCCTTTTGCGATTTTCATAACCATAATCGTCTTCATCTTGATCGAATCGAGTCCGATCATCATGATCTCTTCTTCGTTCATCTTTGTAACGTTTATCGTCGTCATACCTTCTATCATCTTCATCCTTTCTTCTATCATCGTCATTTTTTCTTCTGTCATCATCATTCTTTCTTCTATCATCGCCATTCTTCCTTCTATCATCGTCATTCTTTTTATCTTGAACCTCTGATTCACCTTCCTTACGATTATAAGGTTTCCTCTCATGATGAGTATCTCTATCATCATCGTGCTCCTTTTTATTGTGATTTCTGGAAGAGTGTCGATCGTCGTCCCAAGCTCGACGATCATCCTCATCCTTCATGTAAGGCCTTCGATCGTCCTCGGGATCTCTTCGATTCTCATGTCTACGACCAGTTCCCCGTCTCTCATATCTATCATCCTCGTACTCGTAATCATCATCATAAATCGGGCGGGGGCGAGGTCGTGGTCTCTTCCTTCGTCTCCTCGGAGGCTCTTCGTAGTAATCATCTTTGGGATCGTCCGTGTATTCGTCTTCATAGTAATCGTAGGAAGGACGACGCCTCGAAGGCCTGGGACGTCTGATGCCTGGCGGCGGACGTCGAGGAGAAGCCGTCAGAGCTGGAGATATGACCACGGTCGTCGACTTTTGTGTGGTGGTGGTGGCGGTTTGATACAAAGCGTCGTTTCTACGGAAAATAGTAATTTTAATTGAGCGTACCGTGCGTTGTTTTAATCGAGGCTTACCTGTGCCAGTATTTATGTGAATTGGTGCAGTCGACTTCGGAAACGAAGTGGCAGATGAAAGTCTTTTGGTCGAAAGCTGTGTAATTGGCACAAAGGAAATCGAATCTTGTACCGAAAAGGCAGTGGTGGTAGACCTAAAATCGACAATACTAACTGTTAAAAGCTTCCTCTCTTTTTATTACAAAAATAACCGAGTGACCTTGTGAAATGTCTTAGGGCCATCTATTTAAAGCAAGTCAGGTTTTTCATAAACGACCTTTGCGATTTGTTTGCTAAAAGCACAAAGCGAAACCGAATGAAAATGTCTATTTATCATAATTTTATCTCAAAAAAAAGATCAAGCATAATTAAAGCAACATCTTCATTAAATTCACAAGTGAAAGGATGAAAGTCTTGGCAAATTACTGACAAATATGTCACCTTAATTTCTGCTAGACATTTTTTTTTATTTCTTTAATTACTTATGCAATTCTGGTTTGGCATACATTTAGATTGGATATTTAAATGCAAGCGAAACTTGCGACATGCTTAGGAATCCCAAAAATGACGTTTCGCTTGAATTTAAAAAATCCGCGGAAAAAATAAAAAGCAATGGCCGACTATTTATTAATTAATAACCATAGAAACGGGATGAAAATCAATTGAGTTGTTAGCAATCAAAGATGGCTTTTTAATTTTTTGTAATATACAGTGTGAGTCTTAATTTGATGATGTAAAATATATTTTATTAGAGAAATAATTAATTTTGGAAACTTTAAAAGTAAATAATTAAATAATTAACTTTGTTTGGCCAGCAAAATATTTTCAATTCTGATAAAAAAAAAGAAATTAAACTTTAGTGGCCTCTTCGTTCGTGTTTATTTATTTATTAATTGCAGTTAATTACAAGAAATAAATAACCGAATGAAAAGCTGGCACCTTCTGTTTAATTTACGGAATAATTTCACTGAAGAGAAAGTGACCACAGAATTGAACAATATGTTCTTTGCAAGGTCGTTTATTTAATTTATTTATACCGAACGGAATAAAAACAACAAAAGTTAACTTTTGATTTCTTTCAACTCAAACTTGTTTACTTCTTTAATCAAAAGAAATCTAATTTAATCATGCCGAAACGTTGCTATTCAAATTTTCCAACGAACTCGAAAAATAGTTGTAAACAATTAAAAACATTTTTGTCGCTAAATTACAACGAAATTACTTTCTCTCGTCTTATTTATTCTACGAATGTGGGTTAAATAATTTACTAACTTGTAGAAATTGTAAATTTTGCACCGGCTTAGAAACTTTTAATAGTTTCAGATTATTTAATCTTTCATCTTGTAATTTGGAAATTTTATAAATATTTATAAGGATTTGGCATTAAAATGAATCGTACTTGGCACTTATGGGGAACGCTGGCGTAGAAACCGTCGTGCAGGCCGTCGCATTTGAAGTCGATGTCTTCGGGCATGCTGTTGTAGAAAGGGTACGACGATAAGTTGTACCCGTTCAGTTCCCTCGGGAGATTAGGGTCGTAAATGTAATCCAATTGTGGGTTGCCCGTGAAGTTAGATTTAGTTGTACTTTCGGGGGGTTCGGCTGCTTCGGTTACACCCTGCAATAAAAAAAATTATCAACTTTATGAAGTACAGTTGAACTTCAATTATCTAAACTCCAGCTATCCGGGGCGGCAATTATTCGGATGATAATTTATGTAACAAACTGTACAATTCTATAAAATAATTTTATAATTTTTTTTATACGAGAATTAACTTTTTCAATGTTTATCTTGACATTTGGTTATCCAGATTAGGTATGGTCACAATTAATCCGGATAATTGGAGGTTTACTGTAGTCTTTTTCGGTTTTATCAAAAAAATATAGTAATTTTTTATTCTTATCTTATGTTAAAATCGGTGAGGAATTCGAATTTTTGAAGATATCTGTATAAGTAACAAAGTTAGAAGTTTTTTGAAAAAATTATTTTAAGAGTAATTTTTTCAAAAAAATATAGTCTTTCGTAAATTTTTGAATAAACTAACAAAAAAAAGGTCGTAAGACATTAAATTTACAACATTATTAAAGGTCCTTCCCAAAATAACGAAGCTTTGATTAATTTAGTGTCAAAAAGTTACAAAACTTTATTTTGAATTTTGAGCGCAAAATTATCTCAGAAACTATTGGGCGGATTTAACTAATTTTTTAAGGCATTATTTAAGACCAAAATACAAGCAGACCTTTTTAATTTTACGCCTCTAAATCAATCCAAAATTATTTTATCACAATTTTCATTGGAAATTCGTCCCCAACTTTCATTCCAATTTTTTTCCTGCATCTCTTTTTATTTATTTTTATTTTAGACCATGCCAAAAGACCAAATTTGTTAAGCTTTTAAACATATCTTTACAAACAACAAAATTAATTGACACAAATGTCGTTTTTTAAAAATTCGAAGTACAGTAAAACCTCGATTATCCGGACTTTAGTTATACGGATTCGCGATTATCCGGATTGTCAACCGCTCTCGGACTCGTTGCAAAAATTAAACCTCGGTATTTCTTACTAAATATTTTATTATTTTATTTTGTATTTTGCTCTAAACAGTGTTTTTTTGGTTTTTTCGATTTTAAGATAATGTGCGACTGTTTTATTTAGTGATTAATATTTGACCAATTTTTTTCTTGTTAAAACGGGACGCTTCGTAATCGTGCTTAAAACGGAGTGTGCACATTTGAGCAAAAAGTGGCACATTCCGATCTCGGGAAAATGAAGCGCGCCGCTCCGCGTCGCGCTTCATTTGCCTCCCTCGCTCGGAAATGTGCCACTTTTCGCTCGAATGCACACATCTTCGTATTTATTGAATTTGCCTATATTAATCATCTTTCTTTCAAATCGAAAACAAATTTAATTTATTTCAGTAAATATATCGATTATATATTCAAAAACGTATTTTGACTATAGCAATGAGTGGGAGCGAGCGAAAAGATACGATAAACTCATAAGTACGAGTGAGAGGGAATGATAAAAATTATATACTAATTTTTTGTTGACAAAATCATTGTGAATCAGGCTTAAAACCGCGTGTGCACATTCAAGCTCAAAGTGGCACATTCCGATCTCGGGAAAATGAAGCGCGCCGCTCCGCGTCGCGCTTCATTTGCCTCCCTCGCTCAGAAATGTGCCACTTTTTGCTCAAATGCGCACATCCTCGCATTTATCGGATTTGTTTATATTATTATTTTATTTTTCAATTCAAAAAATTAAAAGTCGAATAAATTTTTTGTTTGAAAAGGGTTCGATATTTTATTCCTTTTGATAAGTTATCATAGTGCTTTTTCGCACGCCTAATTGTAGCGAGCTTGTTAAAAATATTTTCATGTGTACTTTCGAATGTTTACTAATTCGCATTTTTGATTAATTAAAATTGTATATAAATCAAATTTTCTGAAGTGGGCCACTAAAAATCAACTAGTTGATTTTTATAACATCTTTTGCAGATTGTTGAAGGTTTATATGTTAAAATTAATGTCTTCAAATATTTTTGAGTAATTTTCATTTTCGTAAAAATTATAAACAAATTAGTTTTAAGGCACATTTTGTATTCACTGTTGTAATTAGATTTCATTTATGGATTAATTCAATTTTTAAATATAAAAAAATATTAATATGTTACATAGGGGATTCATCAAAATTTTAGAATGACTTGGGTGGGGTATGTTAAAAAAAAGGTTGGGAAATAAGTGTCCAAATTCGGAAAAAGTTATAGTATTTTTTTTTCATGTACGATGAAGCCTCCCATCTAGTCTAGTTTAAAAATATTAAATTAGAAATGTGGTTTTTGGTAATAATACCCTATTGTAAATTTTAATTTATAGAAAAGCGAAAAGTGGTACATTTAGTCCAGTTCGATTTAATTAATATTATTTGTAAGAGAGAAGAATAAGATAGGCAAATTCAATTACAGTCGAACTTCTATAAGTCGAACGTCAATAAGCCGAATTTTTGATAACTCGAACCTGTATCACTAGGAATTGCCTATTTCAACGTTAATATTTTTATATCGATAACTCGAATTTGTGATAACTCGACTTATTTTTAGCTTTCCTTCAACTTCGACTTATCGAAGTTTGACTGTATTAAGAAGTATGTGAACTTTCAAGCGAAAACCTTTTCCGAAAAGAAAATCTAGATTTTAAGGATTTGTTATTAATATAGTCGAATCCAATAAACACGAAGATGTGCGCATTCGAGCGAAAAGTGGCACATTTCCGAGCGAGGGAGGCAAATGAAGCGCGACGCGGAGCGGCGCGCTTCATTTTCCCGAGATCGAAATGTGCCACTTTGAGCTCGAATGTGCGCACTCGGTTTTAAGCATTATTCGCAATAATTTTGTCAACGAAAAATTAGTAAATAATTTTTATCATTCCCTCTCACTCGTACTTATGAGTTTATCGTATCTTTTCGCTCGCTTCCACTCATTGCTATAGTAAAAATACGTTTTTTGAATATATAATCAATATATTTACTGAAATAAATTAAATTTCTTGATTGAAGAAAAAGTTTAATTTACAAAATTCAATAAATACGAGGATGTGCGCATTCGAGCGAAAAGTGGCACATTTCCGAGCGAGGGAGGCAAATGAAGCGCGACGCGGAGCGGCGCGCTTCATTTTCCCGAATTGTGCTTAAAACTCGGTTTTAAGCACAATTCATTCTATACATTCAATTAACCGAATGTTCGATTATCCGAATGAGCTGCAACAATAATTAGTCCGGATAACCGAGTTTCCACTGTAAATTCAAAAATTTTCCACTTTTATTTCCAGCGCCGCTTTTATTATAAATACAAAAAAAAACTAAAAAATTGTAATTATCATTTGGTGATGACGTAAATACTCAAAAATAGAGATGGCACAATTTTTGGGCGAAGAAATTTTTATTCGGAATTAAAAATATGTGGCTTTAAGGTCGCCGATGCGGTTTAAATGCAAGAATTTTGAGAAAAATGTGTAGGAATAATGCGTTTTCGATCGCCTTGACATTTTCTAATCGCATTTCAAAGCAAATTCAATTGCTTTCTGTAAAAACCTCCCATTTGAGAGGAAAACCATAAGACAAGGTTACATACTTAAGAAACCGCGCGATGTCTACTTATAAATTAACTTTTATTAATTCTTTTAATACGAATCTATTTTTGTATGTCTTTCAAAATTTTGAAAATAAATTTAACTTGCAGATGTTAAAAAAATACGTTTAGAAATCAATTTAATTTAATTTTTATTGTTGACTTTGAAATTAGAGGAACAATTTTCGGAATTACATAAGCATTAAAAGCCAACCGTACTTGTCACAAGGAAATCCATACTAATAAGTTTTTGAAAGTTTCGCATTGCGCAACACAATTATTATAAATAGTCCCATATTATTATTTTTAATTGCACCCACACACACACCTTTTTAACAGGTAAATAATAGCCATTAATTGTCGACACAAAAAGCGTTATTTATTGTAATTTAAAAGAGAACAAGTCGGTAATTTACCAACATAAGGAAACATAATTTTCCCAAGCCGCTTTTAAAAAATTAATAATAATTAACAATTTTAAAAAATAGCATTTAGAGGATGTTTAAAAAAAAATTAAGCCGAATTAAAAAAGAAGTGGAGTAGGTTAATGGGATTCGCTTTAATTTATTTCTTAATCAAGAGTTAATTTTTAATTAAAGTTTCTACTAATCTTTTTTTTTGAAATAACTATTATTTTTCTCCGTTGTATACAAAACTCTTCTTCAATTACGAGCCAAATCAAAAGCGATTTTTCGTAAAACGTCCTTCGGTACACATTTTTATAAATAAATCTGCGTCAAGATTAGGTTGGTAATCGTCGATACTTCGGCGCCAAAAAAGGGTTAAAGAGCGACCGGCTGCTCCCCGCAAAAAAATTAAAACAATCGACGATTATTAATTAATTATTAATTACGACTTGGAAGCTTTCTATTTTATTTTTTCGTATTGCGTGATTGGTTATATAAGTCCGCGTTGCCAACATAAAAAAATAATTTCTGTGAATTATTTTATTAATGTGTGGGTAAGACTTTTTACCATAGCTCACAGTCGCGGGACCTTGGACTATTTTAAGCGTCTTGCACAAGTTGAATTTTTGCACCTGTGCAATCGCATTTTATAACGTTTCTAACATTTTTTTTATTAGAACTGCTCGAAAAGTACAAAAATGCGCTCGAGAAATATTGTTTATTGGGAAACTTGAGCGCTTAGGTTCTGCTCCAAATATTCACTTACTTTCTAACGAAATATGTACCTAGTAAGGTGTCTATTATTGTGATTTAGTGCGAGCATAATTTAATTTTAGGGTTGTTCCCCGTGAAAATCGGAAATCATAAGCGATCTACAACTATTAGGTTAATGGTACGCAAAGGATTAGATCCGATGAACAGTAATAAGACATTATTAAAATTGCAATCTCGAGATATCTTTGGATTCGAATCCAAATTCGTTATTGATGTTAAATTTGTTTTTCAAAAATTGAAGGGAACAAGGAAACGAGGGTGTTCGTACGAAAATTGAATAAACATACACTTTTAGTTATGCATTACTAAAAAAAAAACCTAGAAACGAAGCAGAGTGTGTCTTATTATGATTTTATGCGATACGAAAATAAATTCCGTACGCAAATTGAATGAAATGTCAAATTAAAAATTACGTAATTCCGATGTGAAAGTTAATACTGGCCCAGAAAATACATTGCACTCGATAACGACGTGTTACAAATTTAAATAAACAATTTTCCGTATCGTTTGGTTCATTCAAAAATTTCTTTATGCGATTCAAAATTGAAAAATAATAAGCGAGTCCTAGAACAGTGGAATTTTATTCAAAAGTTTGAAGTAAGGGTGCTTTTTAATTAGAAAAATTAATACAGAAGGGTTGTTTTCCATTTGTGGTTTTGTAAAAATTAGAATTTTTTTTATGTCGGTACGGTTCTGATATTGTAGGGAATGATTAATAGGACTATTAAGTATTACTAAAAAAATCAGAAAGTTCCACCCTTTAACCGGAAATTTACAATAAATTTCTTGTGATTTTTTATTTAAATTTGATTAAATACAAAAAATCATAGATTTTTTGCCAGGGTAAATACGGCTTTGGTATTTTAAGGGTTAATTAACAGGTCCTTTCGGTAATACTAAAAAAAATCAAGAAGTGCATCGCTTAACCGGAAATTAATACTCTTTTAAATCTCGTGCATTTTTAATATTCAAAATTATTTAATTTTAAAAAATCGTAAATTCTTTTTCGAGATAAATACGGCTTTGATATTTTAGGAGATGATTAACAAGACCTTTGCGTATCACCAAAAAAATCGAGAAGTCCACCCCTTAACCGGAAGTTCAAATTTCATGTAATTTTTTATTTCAATTTGTTTTAATTCAAGAAATCAGATTTTTTGCCAGGGTAAATACGGCTTTAATATTTTAAGGGTTGATTAACAGGTCCTTTTAGTTGTACTAAAAAAAATCAAAAAATCTATCCCTTAACCGGAAATTAATAGAGACTCTTTTAAATCTCGTGCATTTTTTATATTCAAAATTATTTAATTTTAAAAAATCGTAAATTCTTTTTCGGGCTAAAGACGGCTTTGTTATTTTAGGAGATGATTAACAAGACCTTTTGGGTATCACCAAAAAAATCGGGAACCCCATTCCCTAACCGGAAGTTAATAGAGACTCTTTTAAATCTCATGTATTTTCTTATTCAAAATTGATTAATTTCAAAAAATCTATAAAATTTTTTTGCAAAAATACGGTTAGGATGTTTTAAGATATAATTAACAAAACCTTCTAGTAATACTAAAAAAAATAAGAAAATCTATTCCTTACCGGAAAGTTAATAGAAACTTTTTTTATGTCTTATATGGGTGTTAATTTATTAGAAATTGTTTAATTCTAACGTTTTTAAATCTCATATTATTTTTTACGTAAAAAAACTAACAAACTTTTTAAAAGTGTAATAACCATTCCGGCGAGAATACGGTCCTGATATTTTATTAGATGATTAACATGGCATTTCAGAATTACAAAAAAATCAGGAAGCTAATCCCTAAACCGGAAGTCAAATGAGACATAACGAATTTTAAAAAGTCACAAATTCTTTTCTGATGCAAATACGGTCCTGTTATTTTCAAAAATAATTTTTAAGCCAATTAACAATTTAAAAAATAGCATTAATTTAAATCTTCCTTACATTACAATTAAGTTGTCGTTTATTAATTATTGATTTATTTATTTCTCAAAAAGGCATAACGAAAATATTTAAAAACTAATCGAAATCGCAGAAGGTCGTTTGCTTGATACGAAGCAAAACGTGTAGGCACTTTATCAGTTAGCAAAAACATATTTATTTTCGATAACTCTACCAGCTGCAATGTGTCACTTTGTTTTGAACCGTCTTTAAGTGCGGACTTATGTGTTTTAAACGATATTTGAGCTTCCCAAATTAGTGCAATTAATTGTTCGAATCGGTGGTGCTTTTTAACATACAGGGTGAGTCAACTTTTATAGTAATAATTCGTCATCTGCGCGTGCTGCGGCTTCGAACCGTTATTTTTTACATTTCGGTTTTCGTTCCGGTTCAATTAAAAATAATATATCTCGGTTCCGCCAAATATATTGTTTTTTTCGGTTTTAATGTTTAATTGCAAGTTCTACTGTATATTAAATTATTAATATATATAAAAAGAGAGGAAATAAACCGAAATATTTTTTCGATTCGATTCCGGTTCGGAGCCCTGGCGTTTTCCTTTATGCAAAAAAATTAAAAGAGGGGGGCATTTAGATCAAATAAAAATTCAAAGATAAATCGATACAAATATAATCAACCTTGGAAATAAATTTATGATCTAAATTAATTATCAAAAAACTGGTTTACTGAGACCTTGCCATTTATTTATTAATTTTTTTAAAAAATCCGAACGAACAATAACAACAAAAACAAAAAACGTAGGCGTGCGAAAACCATTAAAAAAAAATTAAATAAAAACTCACGTCTTTTTGCCCTTCGTTTGTGCCTTCGGTGGTGGACGTCGTGGTGCTCTTTTTGAAAATCAGCTCGGTGGCCCTCAGCCCGTACACACTTTGCAAAGTCAAGCACAAGACTCCTGCAATCACGAAATTAAATCGGTCAAAACGTTTCGTCGATAGTAACACAAAGGTCTTACCTGCCGAGAGCAGAAGCCAAAGCCCCGGTGGCCTCTTCATCCTTCTGAAACAACACAAAAGAAAGTTGCGTAAGACTTTTGTAACAAAGATTTAAATGGGCGGACGTCCGAAACGAAATTTAATCACTTTCGTTCGCGATCGAAGAGAATATTCATTACAAAAGCGTTAGATTTCGGGCGTGCGATAAAAAAAAATAGAGGAACCGAACGACGCGTAACGCTCAAACTTTCGCCAACGACTAAACTCATGTTTTTTGCATTTTTAAAAATCCGAAGGATGTCTTTTGATGGGTGTAAATATGCGGCTGGGTTTATTGGTTTCTTGCTTTGGCAGAGAAAAAACTGGCGGTACAGGTTTTGCGCTTATTTTTAAAGCTCGAAGAAGGGGGGGGGGAGACGTTTTCGGAAATGAGACGATTATTTTGTATTTATAAATAACTTATTAAAATTGATGTTTAAAATGTTACAGCCGGTCTTTTTCTAATTAAAGTTATACTTCTTTTGGCGCGTCGAGAGTAAGATTTTAGAAGACCATGGAGGTTGCGCGCGCACAGCTAACAATAGTTCGACAGTATGAAGTTAGCCACCTAATAAGTCGATTAATTATTGTGAATCGTGCTTAAAACCGAGTGCGCACATTCGAGCTCAAAGTGGCACATTTCCGATCTCGGGAAAATGAAGCGCGCCGCTCCGCGTCGCGCTTCATTTGCCTCCCTCGCTCGAAAATGTGCCACTTTTCGCTCGAATGCGCACATTCTCGTATTTATTGAATTTGCCTATATTAATCATCTTTTTTTTCAAATCAAAAACTTCAATTTGGATTTTCTATTCGGAAAGAGCTGTAGCATTTATTTTTCGAAAATAACCGTGCAAAAGCAGTAAATCAGATATTTGATATTTCTGGTCTTAAAATTTGTTTATTTACAAAAAAATGTGGCCTTCCCATTTGTTTAAACAAATACGTGTCCATTATTTTATTTGCCGAACATTTTGCAACGTTCTATTTGCGTTAAATTTAAATAAAATGACTTCTTTTCGATTAACTGTTTAGAAAATAAAAATTAAATTTTGTAATTATAATAAATAAAATTCAGAGATTTAAATAGTGTAGATTGCGTTTTAAAAAAATTAAAACGATCGGTTGATTAACAATAATTTTGTAAAATTTGTTCTGCGGGTTCGTCGCTTATCGGGTCTTTTTTAAGAGTTTGCGAAAAAAATCGTAGCTGCGTTACGGTTAATCCGATTTAAGCGATTTTTTTTCTAAATGGTAGCCAAAGGATTGAGAAAATAGACCACGTAATAATTTCCAATGTAAAATGCTTAAATTTTTAATGCCTCGTGCGCAAAAGTACGCGTAATTTTGGGTTCCTTTTACCAATTACAAAACTTAATTTTTTCGGCGTTTTAATTATTTTTACTGTTTTAATAAAATAATTTGGAAAAGTTTAAATTATTTTGCTAGGCGAAATTAAAATTGATGATGATTAATAAATTTTTTTGTAGGTAATTTACATTACCATTAAAATTGTTGGTTTGATTTTAACAAAGGCGCTGATGCCTTTTAATTTTTTTTAAAACAGTTTTAAAACGGTCGTAAAACCGTCTTTTATATTTAAAGAAATTTTGAATGATTAGTTTTTAATAAAAATTAAGTTTTGTAAATTCGTCCTGCGGGTTCGTTGCTTGTTGCGCATTCAAGTCTTTTTTAGGGGTCTACGAAAAAAATCGTAGCTCCGTTATAGTTTGTCCGATGTAAATATTTTTTTTTAATAATGTAGCCAAAAGATTGAACTAAAAGCCCACTTAAAAATTTCCGACTTCAAATGCTTAGATTTTTAATAACACGTCCGCAAAAATTTATGTTGTTTTTGACATGCTTTTTACCCATGTTTTTTTTTAAATTTGAACAAAGATTGGTTTGAATATTTAATTATCCCAAAGCCATAATTATTTATAATTAAATTTTAGTAGACTTTGCGATTTTCTAAATAGAAAAGGCGAAATGCCAAGCAAAAAGGAAAAGGACGAAATTTTCCTTGAACCAAATCGTGCTGGAAGTTGGCCGCTTTTGTAAAACGCAGACAATTGCAAATAAATTCTTATCTAACATTTCAAACATAAAAACGAAGAAGAAGAAGAGGACGAGGATTGTTAATATGCATTCACGACGTTCACGAAGAGTTCGTTCTTGACTGTCCGCCCACTCACAAAATTGCAACACGTTCCACGTTTTACATTTTGTTTGTTTCCACTCATCTTTTGCATATTTCTTTCTTTTTTTTATATCTCGCAAAAAATCTGCGAAGTCGAAGAACAAATTCTTAAGCAATCCCATTGTTTATTTATTTTTGAAACGACCTCCTTGGGTCCATTTATTTTTTTTTAAATTGTATTTCCTCAAAAGAGGCCACAAAACTTATTAAACAACTCGTATTTATAGCAAAAAGTATTTAAATTGGCAGTAAATAAACAAATTAAGTTACTTTCCTTGAGAAAAAATGCAGCTTTTGTGACGCAACTAGGAAGTAATTCTCTTCGACCAAAAAATAAAAACGGTATTATAACTTTTTTTCGACGCCAATAAATTTTTCGTGGGCCGACACTTTTATAAACAAAAAAAAAATATGTTAAGGATTTTGAAGAATTCAATTCAAATTTCGGAGTCATCGAACTGCGGGTTAATGTTATTTTTTTTGCATTATGCAAATTGCGCGACCTCAAGTCGTTTTGCTAAAAGTTAACAACAAATTATAAGCTTGGTTAACCGGGAGGAATGTTGCTATTTGTGTTTATGTTGAAGCGACGTGGCACTCGACCAAAGAAAAAGAATTGAACTAAAAAAAACATTGTCTGCGTGTAAAACGAAACGTTTTTATTTATTTATTAATTAATTAATAAGCGCGTGTTAAATATTTAAAATGAGAAAAAAAAAGAGAAAAAAAAGGACGGCTGGTGTAACTAATTGCCGAGTTATTTAGTAACTTATGTAAATCTTAAAAGGTAATTAGTTTACGGTGTGTGCCTGCAAGAATTTACTTTAGAAAATTATCGTTAATAAAAAGCTTATTTAGTGCCAACTTTCTCGAGCTCAAAAAATTTAATCGATTTGAATTTCCCGCAAGTTTCCATCTTGCCATGAGTTGCCATGGAATTGTTTACGTTGCTAATCAATAAATAAACATTGGGTTTGTTCGAATTAAGTAATTTAAAAGGCGATAGGGTATTTCTAATTAAGTTATTAAAATTAACGTTTAAATGTTAGGGACTTTTTTTTTATTGAAGTTATACTTCTTTTGGCGAAATGAGAAGAGGCAACGGAAGTTGCGCGGGCACAGCTAACAATAATTCGATAGTATGAAGTTAGCCACCTAATAAGTCGATTAATTATTGTGAATCGTGCTTAAAACCGAGTGCGCACATTTGAGCTCAAAGTGGCACATTTCCGATCTCGGAAAATGAATGAAGAGACCGATATAGATATTAAGGTCTAAAATTTTCAGGATCTTTATATTTCTATAGTGTCTACATGTCCATAAAATATCATTAAGATATTTACAAAAGGCATTTTTACCATGCTTATCCCCCTATGGCCTTTGAACAGTGCGGTTTAAAGAAAAAAATTTATGTACGAGCGTTAGAAGTCATACTTCTTTGGCGTAACTGAATGAAATATGCTCACACGTAAAAATTAATATGAATAAATTCAATTAATACGAGGATGCGCGCATTCGAGCGAAAAGTGGCACATTTCCGAGCGAGGAGGCAAATGAAGCGCGACGCGGAGCGGCGCGCTTCATTTTCCGAGATCGGAATGTGCCACTTTGAGCTCGAATGTGCGCACTCGATTTTAAGCATTATTCGCATTAATTTTGTCAACGAAAAATTAGTAAATACTTTTTATCATTCCCTCTCACTCGTACTCCTAAGTTTATCGTATCTTTTCGCTCGCTTCCACTCATTGCTATAGTAAAAATACGTTTTTTCAATATATAATTGATATATTTACTGAAATAAATTAAATTTGTTGATTGAAGAGAAAGTTTAATTTACAAAATTCAATGAATACGAGGATGTGCGCTTTCGAGCGAAAAGTGGCACATTTCGAGCGAGGGAAGCAAATGAAGCGCGACGCGGAGCGGCGCGCTTCATTTTCCCGAGATCGGAATGTGCCACTTTGAGCTCGAATGTGCACACGCGGTTTTAAGGATTATTCGCAATAATTTTGTCAACAAAAAATTAGTAAATAATTTTTATCGTTCCCTCTCACTCGTACTTAGGAGTTTATCGTATCTTTTCGCTCGCTTCCACTCATTGCTATGGTAAAAATACGTTTTTTTCAATATATAATCGATATATTTACTGAAGTAAATTAAATTTCATTTTCCCGAGATCGGAATGTGCCACTTCGAGCTCGAACGTGCACACTCGGTTTTAAGCACGATTCAAAATAACTAATTGACCGTTCCAAAATATTTAATAAAAAATTGCAGGACCGTATTTTCATCGAAAAGCCCCAAATCTATTTAAACGGATTTAAAATTAATTTTGCTCTCTAAACAATTTTAATTAAAAATTACAAAACTGTGTTTTGAGCGGAATATTAAATTAATTAAATAATAAAACGCCCATGGAATAGAACGTAGCAAAATGTTCGGCAAATAAAATAATGGACACGTATTTGTTTAAACAAATGGGAAGGCCACATTTTTTTGTAAATGCTAACATTACATAATATGGAAATTAAGAGCTCATTTAATAATTAATCGACAATCTGCGAGCAAAGTAGGAAAATTTATATTCAACACAAAATTTCGAATTTAAAACATTCTCATTTGAAAAAAAAAATCAACTGAAAATAGTGCGGTTTGAATATTTTTTTATCGCCAATAAATCTTAGAAAATAGAGGAAGTTGCGCGTTGTTATACTTTCTAAGTAAGCTATTCCATTGCACAGATGAGAAAGTGCAACTTTGTCACTTATCTCCGACCTTTTTTTTTTTAATTTGTAAAAAAAACAGTGCAAAATTACGAGATTAATTTCGATTAAAAAAGCATTACGCAACTCAACCTTCTTCGAGCTTAAATCACGACAAAACTAGACACAAAACCTAATTGTCCCCCCCAAAAAAAAAATTAACAATAGCTTAATTAAGCGCAAATTAATTCCTTATCTCTCGATTGAAATTTTTCGAAGTGCACAAAAACGCAGGGCAAAACAACTTTTACTGGTCCCAAATTGCTTTTTGAGGGTCACATTTTCAAACGGAAAAAAACACATGGGAGCGCGTTGGAGAGTTTTCTTAACGAAAAATCACGTGCGTTCGTCAGCTTTGCGACATAGAAGAAAGTTTTAGATGCGGCGCACGTACAAATTCTAGTTACTAATTTACAATAATAATAGCCCGTCTGTTGTATAACAATTGATGGAAACACCGTTCGGTTCTATTCGTATCGTTCTTCAGATTGACGCCTCGTAAACGGGCTCAGGAAATGAGTTTCTTGAAGAGAAATCATCCTCTCTTTGACTTTGAGACGAAACAATTCTTTTTTCGTCGTTAAACAATTTTTATAAACAAAAAAAAATGTTGTCGATAGAAGGCACGGGATTAAACGAAACGTTCTCTCGTAATTTGTTATTGGGTGTCCATGGTTACCGGAACTTGCAGCTATTTGATTTAATTAAAAGGACGTGGGTCAACTGCGCGCCGCGGCGCGGTCGATTGCGCCCAAGCACCTTTTTGGGCTATAGGACAATTGCGCGCGAGTTTAAAAAATTATCATAATGAACGAAGAGACTTCAAATAAAGCCAACTTGTTTTCTTGGTGCCAAACACTTTCGCGCTTTACAGAAAATCTTTGAAATAAAAAAATCAAATAAAAATATTTAATTTTTTTACATGTTTGTAAGAAGCACTTTTTATAAAATTAAATCTAGTGTTGGTACCATTTTTATGTAGCTAATGTAACTTAACTTGAATATAATATATCAGGGGTGGCCAAGCTCTTTGATAATACGAGTCATTTTTCAAAATTTGAAATTTTTCGCGAGCCGCAATTAAATACGCATTAAAAAGGTATTAAACATTTTTTACAAAAATTATATTTATTGTAAACATATAAATAAAAATACAAAATATGTGTATTGAATTTAAATATTAAAAATTAAATACAGTCGCAGGTTGGCCACCCCTGTAATATATAATCAATTCTTGGAAATTCTAAGTAACCCAATAGAAATTTAATTCACCATCGCGCGCAATTGTCCTATTGCCTTTTGAGACAAACGACCGTAAACCGAGGGTGAACAGACCGCGGCGCGCAATTGACCAACGCCCAATTAAAAACATACGTTCGGGCGAAAATTTTGATTTTTAAAAGTTTATATCGACCAAAGCCTTTTATGTATTCATTAATCGATACGTAAGTTAGAAAAGACTTCCTGGTTATTTTTGTAATAATTCCAAGTGGGGAAAATGAGGTGCCGTAACAAAAACTGCATTTTGATCGGAATATTAAATTAGTTATTTAATTCGACGCCCCTTGTTGAATATTTAATGCGATCGTACGTTAAGAAATCGTCGGCGATTGTTATTGTTCAATCGGATTTTTTTTCGATCGAAAAAGTTGTCGATATAAGAGAAATCTATCGGCGAGCTTTTTTTCGTATCGATCTGTTCTAATTGTTAAAATACAGGGCGTCCCACGAATAGGTACTGAAACTTAAATTTTTGAAATATTCAAAATAATAATGTCTTTATTATACATTTTCAAATTGGAGTTTATGATACCATAACTCAAAATTATGACACCTGAGGTCACTTGACTTGGGGTAGTTTTTTGTTTTGTTTGGGGTTATTAAGTTTCATTAGTTATTCGTGAGACACCCGGTATAATCGCATTCCTTCTAAAATAAGATAAATAGCGCGACGTGGTTTTAAGCGTAATTCACAATAATCAATTTGCCTTCTAAACAATTTTAATTAAAAATTACAAGACTCTATTTTAATACCAGAAAAATCAAATCTGTGATTTATTGCTTTTACACGGTTATTTTCGAAAAATAAACGCTACTGCTTTTTCCGAAAAGAAAATTGAAGTTTTTCATTTGAAAGAGAGATGATTAATATAGGCGAATTCAATAAATACGAAGATGTGCGCATTCGAGCGAAAAGTGGCACATTTCCGAGCGAGGGAGGCAAATGAAGCGCGACGCGGAGCGGCGCGCTTCATTTTCCCGAGATCGGAATGTGCCACTTTGAGCTCGAATGTGCGCACGCGGTTTTAAGCACGATTCACAATAATTTTGTTAACGAAAAATTAGTAAATAATTTTTATCGTTCTCTCTCACTCGTACTTATGAGTTTATTGTATCTTTTCGCTCGCTCGCACTCATTGCTATAGTAAAAATACGTTTTTTGAATATATAATCGATATATTTACTGAACTAAATTAAATTTGTTGATTGAATAGAAAGTTTCATTTACAAAATACAATAAATACGAGGATGTGCGCGTTCGAGCGAAAAGTGGCACATTTCAGAGCGAGGGAGGCAAATGAAGCGCGACGCGGGCGCGCGCTTCATTTTCCCGAGATCGGAATGTGCCACTTTGAGCTCGAATGTGCACACTCGGTTTTAAGCACGATTTATAATAATTTTGTCAACAAAAATTAATAAATAATTTTTATCATTCCCTCTCACTTTACTTATAAATTTATCGTATCTTTTTGCTCGCTCCCACTCATTGCTATAGTCAAAATACGTTTTTTCAATATATAATCGATATATTTACTGAACTATATTAAATTTCATTGTCCCGAGAATGGAATGTGCCATTTTGATCTCGAATGTGCACACTCGGCTTTAAGCACGATTCAAAATAAATAATTGACCGTTTCAAAATATTTAATAAAAAATTACAGGACCGTATTTTCATCCAAAAGCACCAAATCTATTTAAAATTAATTTACTCGCTTAAACAATTTTAATTAAAAATTACAAAACCGTGTTTCGAGCGGAATATTAAATTAATTAAATAATAAAACGCCCGTTGAATATTTAATGCGATCGTTATCGATCAATTCGATTTTCTTTCGATCGAAAAAGATGGCGAAATTGGCGAAATGGGAGAAATCTATCGGCGCGCTCTTTTTCGTATCGCTTTTTTCGAATTATTGAAATATAATCACTTTCCTTCAAAAATTAGATAAATATTTAATGAACTGAAACAGCGACTTTTACTTTCTTTATTATTCGTATTGGTTTTTTTTTTAAATTAAATAAATTAAATAATAAGGACGACGATTTTGTTAAATTTTTCTTCGTGCTCGCTTCGATTCACAATTTTCGTTTCGCACAACCAATTTCGGTTTTCTTTATTTAAAATTCACAATAATTAAATTACGTTCTTAGATGGCTAACTTCACACTGTCGACTTTTCGTGCGCAACTTCCGTTGCCCGCTAAAATTTCACAAAAGAAGTACAACTTCAAAAAGCAAAAACAATTTTCGCAATTCGTTTACAAGCAAAATCAAATTATTTCAAATAGATCCGTTTAAAAAGCCATCGGTACCCCAAAAATAATGTCAGGGCCTTCTGCGGACGTACCCATGCATTTACATCTCCCCCCGCCCCCTGTATAAAGACAAATTTCGCAACCATTGTTGACTTTTATCGTTAAAACGAAGGAAACGTAAACAATTACGAAATCCTCAACCCATCTCCTTCGAAAAATCTCCATTAAAAAAAAATACACATTCGGAATTTGTCTACAAGAGAAGGATTGGCACCTTTTGCATTGTTTAATAAATTATTCTCGCACATTGTTCTCGGATTATTTAGCATTAAAGATAAAAAGATTAAAATTGTTAAAGTCCTTGGCGAATTTCGAAACGCCACGAAGCTCCTTGTCCAAAACTCCCATTTTTTGCTTATTTAAATTTAAAAAAAATAGAACGGCACATCGATTTGAAAAGCAAACGTGTTCCAATTCCGCTAAGTCGCAATAATTAATTTTTAATTGCAATTAATCCTTAATTCAAAACGAACACTGCTCGCTCTAATAATTTTTTTTCCAAGTGCCGAAGCGAACTTGCGGAAAACGGCGCACGTTTGTCTTTTCGGGGCGAAAAATTAAAAGCCAATTGAATTTTCGACGATTTGGACCTCTTGTAAAACGCACAGGGCCGGCTTCGTCGCCTAAAATTGTCGAGTCGAGACGATCAAACGAAAGAAGAGCTTTCAAGCGAGCTTTAAAACTAAAATTTGCCGAAGCCGGTCCTGGAATTGTTTAAAACGAAGCTTTAGCACTAGAACCGCGGAATGGGTCATTTTGACCGTTTCGCGAGTTTAGCGTCTTGTTACTTTTTATTAGTAGATATATATTTCTGCCGTATTAAATGACTTTTTCTAATTTTAATTGACAATTACTGTCCTATAATAGTTTTTCTTTTTAAATTGTGTTTTTTCCCTTTAATATGAGACATTATATCAATGTTCAAGGTCCAATCTATCTCTATATTAAAATTCATCAAAATCGGTACCGTGGTTTAGGCGTGAAAAGGTAACAGACAGACGGACAGACAGACAGAGTTACTTTCGCCTTGATAATACTAGTTTAGGTAATTAATTATTTTTAGAAAAAAAAAATTTTTAATTGTTAATCGTGCTTAGAGTGGAGTGTGCACATTCGAGCTCAAAGTGGCACATTCCGATCTCGGGAAAATGAAGCGCGCCGCTCCGCGTCGCGCTTCATTTGCCTCCCTCGCTCGGAAATGTGCCACTTTTCGCTCGAATGCGCACATCCTCGTATTTATTGAATTTTGTAAATTAAACTTTGTCTTCAATCAACAAATTTAATTTATTTCAGTAAATATATCAATTATATATTGAAAAACGTATTTTTACTATCGCAATGAGTGGGAGCGCGCGAAAAGATACGATAAACTCATAAGTACGAGTGAGAGGGAACGATAAAAATTATTTACTAATTTTTTGTTGACAAAATTATTGCAAATAATGCTTAAAACCGCGTGCGCACATTCGAGCTCAGTGGCACATTCCGATCTCGGGAAAATGAAGCGCGCCGCTCCGCGTCGCGCTTCATTTGCCTCCCTCGCTCGGAAATGTGCCACTTTTCGCTCGAATGCGCACATCCTCGTATTTATTGAATTTTGTAAATTAAACCTTCTCTTCAATCAACAAATTTAATTTATTTCAGTAAATATATCAATTATATATTGAAAAAACGTATTTTTACTATAGCAATGAGTGGAAGCGAGCAAAAAGATACGATAAACTCATAAGTACGAGTGAGAGGGAACGATAAAAATTATTTACTAATTTTTTGTTAACAAAATTATTGTGAATCGTGCTTAAAACCGAGTGTGCACATTCGAGCTCAAAGTGGCACATTCCGATCTCGGGAAAATGAAGCGCGCCGCTCCGCGTCGCGCTTCATTTGTCTCCCTCGCTCGGAAATGTGCCACTTTTCGCTCGAATGCGCACATCTTCGTATTTATTGAATTTTGTAAATTAAACTTTCTCCTCAATCAACAAATTTAATTTATTTCTGTAAATATAACAATTATATATTGAAAAAACATATTTTAATATAGCAATGAGTGGAAGCGAGCAAAAAGATACGATAAACTCATAAGTACGAGTGAGAGGGAACGATAAAAATTATTTACTAACTTTTTGTTGACAAAATTATTGCGAATAATGCTTAAAACCGCGTGCGCACATTCGAGCTCAAAGTGGCACATTCCAATCTCGGGAAAATGAAGCGCGCCGCTCCGCGTCGCGCTTCATTTGCCTCCCTCGCTCGGAAATGTGCCACTTTTCGCTCGAATGCGCACATCTTCGTTTTTATTAGATTTGTTACATAAATCTTTTTTTTTTTAATCAAACAATTAAAATTTCAATCAATTTTGATTTTATATTCGGTGACAGTTATGGATTTTATTGTTTTTAAAAACTGTATAAAAGCATTAATAAAGCAATAAATATTTAATTGCTAAAAGACGAATTTTTCGTAAAGGTCTTATTGACCGGTAACTGCGGTTGTAGTAAGTCTAAAACTGGCGCGGTTCTAGTGTTAACGTTTTCAATTAGTGGGCGCTTAAAGTCCTATTAAAGGCACCTTGAATTTATACTTTTACTTTGATTAAAACTTGTTCTTCGATATAAATTTTTTTAAATTCTTTATTAAAGCTTAAATTTAAAATTTTCTAAACGATTTTTTTTGCTATCAACGATAAAACAGGTTTTGCGTTGCATATTTTGACTTTAAATTAAAAAATTGGCCCTTCAAATTGGATTTCTCTTTTAATTTTTTTTAATTGAGCGCCGTTCCATTTTTAAAAAATCAATTTTCAAATTATTCGAAATTTTTCAAAAAAAAAGGACTTTTACTTACGTATTTAAAGTTCCGTAAATTTCCAAAAAAAAAGAAACAAAATCAAACACCGACCAGCACAGTAAACGCTCACTTGTATAGTTACTTAACGTCTTCGAAATTAAGTAATCGGACTAAAACTGATCAAAAACGAGTCGCCGGGAACGATTTCGACAAATTGCCGTGCTACCAGCATTCCGGCACGTGCAGAAAAGCGGCACCGCTACCGCGACAGCTTTTTCATTGTTCGCCGAACTGTTAGAAAGGAAGTTACGGCCGACTCGAGCCGCGTTCGGTTATGAAGAAACGAAAGAAAAAAGGACCGAAAAGAAAAGTAAACCGTATCAGCGTTTACTTCCTATCTCGCACGACTCTAGTCCTTGTTGGCATTTCTAAAACGGGTTCTTCGAATAGAAAATCGTGTAAAATATCGCTTCGGCCACGATCTCGATCACCTTCACTTCGCAATAAAGACAGAAAAAACAAGGGCCGCGCCTTTTATTTCATATTTTCCTGCCGCACGCATATGCAGATGGACGGATTCGGAAGCGAAACGGCAAAGAACAGCGCAATGTACGAAAATTCGTTTTTTTGAGCGCTCGAAAGGCGTAGAGACGAATTTTTTGTTGAATGTTGTCGCGCAAGGACATTAATTATTTTTAATAGCACATTTTCTTTGAAACTAATCTCTATTCGGGCATTTTTTAGGTTAAAGTAAAGGGCAATACGCGTATACCTCGCTATACGGCCGCTCTTTACGTGGCACATTGCTATAGCAAAGTTATACTTCTTTTGGTCCGTTGAGAGAAAAATTTTTGTGGGCAACGGAAGTTGTAAAAAGACTCCCAAACTGTTGGGTTTTGTAATCAAAATTTGGGGGTTGGATTGAAAAATTGTGTACGTAGCCTTTTAGACACATCCTTTTGCAATTTCTTAAAGAATTTTAAAACGTCATAAACTCAACTAAAATCTAATTGTAATAATTATATATTTAAAGCAGTCTTCCTTCGAATTGAAAATATTCTTAAACCGCATATAAAACAACATGGACTTTGTGGACATGCCTTTAAAAATATAAGCATTTTACGTCGGAAATTTTTACGTAGTCTTTTAGCCCAATCTTTTGGCTACGATTTAAAAAAATATTCGGTTGAATCGAACGAATGATAACGGAGCTACGATTTTTTTTCTAGACCCTTCGAAAAGACCTGAATGTGCAACAAGCGACGAACCCGCAGGGCGAATTTACAAAACTTAATTTTTATCGAAAAAATAATTATTCAATTTTTCTTTAAATATAAATAAATATTTTATTAGAACAGTAGAAATAATTAAAACGCCCCAAAAATTAGATTTTGTAATTTGTAAAACAAACACAAAATAACGCGTACTTTTGTGCACGCTGCATTAAAAATCTAAGCATTTTACATTGGAAATTTTCACATGGTCATTTAGTCCAATCGTTTGGCTACAATTTAAAAAAAAAATCGCTTAAATCGGATTAACCGTAACGCAGCTACGATTTTTTTCGCGAACCCTTAAAAAAGACCCGATAAGCGACGAACCCGCAGGACAAATTTTACAAAATTATTGTTAATCAACCGATCGTTTTAATTTTTTTAAAATGCCATCCACATTATTTAAATCTCTAAATTTTCTAATTACAAAATTTGATTTTTATTTTCTAAACAGTTAATCGAAAAGAAAAGTCATTTTATTTAAATTTAACGCAAATAGAACGTTGCAAAATGTTCGGCAAATAAAATAATGGACACGTATTTGTTTAAACAAATGGGAAGGCCATATTTTTTTGTAATTAAACAAATTTTAAGACCAGAAATATCAAATATCTGATTTACTGCTTTTGCACGGTTATTTTCGAAAAATAAATGCTACAGCTTTTTCCGAATAGAAAATCCGAATTGAAGTTTTTGATTTGAAAGAAAGAGGTTTAATATAGGCAAATTCGATAAATACGAGGATGTGCGCATTCGAGCGAAAAGTGGCACATTTCCGAGCGAGGGACGCAAATGAAGCGCGACGCGGAGCGGCGCGCTTCATTTTCCCGAGATCGGAAATGTGCCACTTTGAGCTCGAATGTGCGCACTCGGTTTTAAGCATTATTCGCAATAATTTTGTCAACGAAAAATTAGTAAATAATTGTTATCGTTCCCTCTCACTCGTACTTATGAGTTTATCGTATCTTTTCGCTCCTTCCCACTCATTGCTATAGTCAAAATACGTTTTTTTAATATATAATCGATATATTTACTGAAATAAATTAAATTTGTTGATTGAAGAGAAAGTTTAATTTACAAAATTTAATAAATACGAAGATGTGCGCATTCGAGCGAAAAGTGGCACATTTCCGAGCGAGGGAGGCAAATGAAGCGCGACGCGGAGCGGCGCGCTTCATTTTCCCGAGATCGGAATGTGCCACTTTGAGCTCGAATGTGCGCACTCGGTTTTAAGCACGATTCACAATAATTTTGTCAACGAAAAATTAGTAAATAATTTTTATCAGTCCCTCTCACTCGTACTTATGAGTTTATCGTATCTTTTCGCTCGCTCCCACTCATTGCTATAGTCAAAATACGTTTTTTGAATATATAATCGATATATTTACTGAAATAAATTAAATTTTTTGATTGAAGAGAAAGTTTAATTTAAAAAATTCAATAAATACGAGGATGTGCGCATTCGAGCGAAAAGTGGCACATTTCCGAGCGAGGGAGGCAAATGAAGCGCGACGCGGAGCGGCGCGCTTTATTTTCCCGAGATCGGAAATGTGCCACTTTGAGCTCGAATGTGCGCACTCGGTTTTAAGCATTATTCGCAATAATTTTGTCAACGAAAAATTAGTAAATAATTGTTATCGTTCCCTCTCACTCGTACTTATGAGTTTATCGTATCTTTTCGCTCGCTTCCACTCATTGCTATAGTCAAAATACGTTTTTTTGATTTCCCGTACCAAAATAATTTAAATTACTCAAAATTAACTGATTTAGTACACTAGAAATAATTAAAATGCCCCAAAAATTAAGTCTCGTAATTTCAAAGCGTTTTTTTTAATTTCCTACCAATCAAAAATTGAAAAACGCGAAAAACTAACGCAAAAGCGAAAGCAGGTTGCTCCAAACGTTGCACCTTTTACTTTCAATATTAAAAAACGAGTGGAACCAGTCGTTGCAATGACAAAATTTATAAATGAACCTTTTTCGAATGGTACCCAAAAAAAATCTGTATTAAAAGCGGTTTGTTTACTAATGCAGTGTAATAATTTAAAAATTACGCAATTGAACTTCTTGTAAGTCGAATTTCCAATCTCTCAGGAGGGCCCTGATATTTTTAACGCGATTGTACGTGAAACTCGGCGATATTTACATCGAATCGTACTGAATCCGCCCCTGAACTTCAAACCGTTATTGTATTCGAATGCGTTTCGCGTCAAATGCAATGTATTTTCGAGAAATAACGACAAGTAAAACGTGATTAGTCGTCTTTTGTGCGAGGTCATCGAATGTTGAGTTATCAGCGATACAACACACCTGCCACAGAAAGTGAAATGCATAATTAAAAGTAATCGTTTAAAGACGCTTATCTCAAGAAAGTTTAATATTTAATTTTAGAGGGAAAGCGCCGGGAAATGACACCGGCTATAGTTGCTAGGGGTACGTAGGAACATCCCCTTGCAATATAAAGCAATTCTATTTTTCTCAATTTTTGACTTTGATTCACAAAAAAAATCGTAGCGCCCTTATTTTCGATGCTATCATTACACGCGAGACGGATTCGGAATTCTGCGACTTTTTTACATAAGATACATGTAAAATAAGTATAGGGCGTAACGAAATTTTTTGAAAATTAAAAATTGCAATTTTAGGTCCACTTTTTTGCACAATTTTGAACTTTAAAAAAATTGTAGCGCCGTTATTTACTGACCAATATTTAAAAACTATACATATTCGGATTTGGCAGCCTTTTTGGCTTCGGATAGGCCTAAGAAACTATAGGCGTGCTATTCCAAAGCTTTGGGAAAACGTTTTGAAAAAACAAAATCGATGGGTTTTAAACCCATGTTATTTTGAAAAAAAAATAAAAAAAATAGAATTGCTTTATATTGCAAGGGGACGTTTCTACATACCCCTAGCGACTATAGCCGGTGTCATTTCCCCGCGCTAACCCTCTAAAATAAAAATTTTCGATAAAACTAAATAAATAATAAAACGTACCCCTTAATTCACAAAAAAAATCGTAACGCCCTTATTTTCGATCCAATCATTACAAACAACACGGATTCGGAATCCTGAGACTTTTTTACATAAGATACATGTAAAATAAGTATAGAGTGCAACATAAATTTTTCGAAAATTAAAAATCGCAATTTTTTGAGCTCATTTTGGCACTTTTTTTGACTTTAAAAAAATTGTAGCGCCGTTATTTACTGACTAATATTTAAAAACTATACATATTCGGATTTGGCAGCCTTTTTGACTTCGGATAAGCCTAAGAAACCATAGGCGTGCTATTCCAAAGCTTTGGGAAAACGTTTTGAAAAAACAAAATCGATGGGTTTTAACCCATGTTTTTTTGGCAAATAATGAAAAAAATAGAATTGCTTTATATTGCAAGGGGATGTTCCTACGTACCCCTAGCAAATATAGCCGGTGTCATTTCCTACGCTCTCGCTCTAAAATAAAATTTTTCGCCCTTTTGAAAAAATTAAATATGGCTTTAAAGTTAGACATTTTGGACGATTTCAGGAGTTTTGAGTTAGCACCGGTAAGGCCTAATTATCGAAGGACGTTTTTTAATTATTTAAACCTGTGCCAACCGTTTTTATAATCTTCGTTTGTGTACACACCGAAATTTCTGTACTACGCCACTGCTTCTTGGGATTTTCTAATCTAACAACAACCTTGCTTTTTAATTGTTATTAATATGTCTTTAAAAACAATTAAACACAACGTAAGCATTTAATTTTGTAACAATTATCGATCAGAAGGTCGCTTTATATTTACCATCGATCCGAATAACTTTAAAAATTTTTCGATCAATTTTAAAAGTTTAAAAAAAAAACTACCGCCTCATTTGCATGCGATGCGTTTCATTTAAAGCCAACAAAAAAACGGATAATTAAAATCTCTTCCTCGAGACAGTCTACGTTTATTTTGCTCCAATTAAAGCGATCCAAAACTGTATCAGGGAAATGCTTTTACTTTCCGGAAGTCGTTATTAAATTCCTTCGGCATTAATCAAATCGACACTTCCGATCTCAAGCAAATTTAACACTTTAATTGCACGTCTTTTCTTTTTTAAACACACAAACAGCGAGTCTTCGGTATTCAATAGCCTTGATTGACATTTTCTAAAGCAAATTGCAATAAACACTTAATTTTTAGTTGTTAATAACGGAAATCCGCGCTTTTTGATTTTAATACATGATGCCTCTTTTATATTTAATTTGTTATGATTTTTAATTGCGCCCGTACCTCGCTTTACGGCCTAGATACGTTCCGGAAAATTGGGCCGTATAACGAATCAATTATTTTGAGGTAACGGTACATTAATTTTTCGGGCCGTATAACGAAACAAGGCGGGCTTGTAAATCAAAAATTGCCAAAAATTAAAATCGAAACGCTCGAATCGATTCACAAAAGGACACCCCAAAAAGCTTGCCCTTTTTTTAAAAATTAAACTTAATTAGCTGAATGATCGGGAGCAAAACAAACTAAAGACACAAAAATTAATAAATTCAAAAAAAATAATAATAAAGAAGGTGAGATTTGAAATTGTCCTTCGTCATTAAAAGAAAATTAAAATTCTTACCCAAATTCGACTCGAGGCAGCAGAAGTTCCAAAACTAATCAAAACTCAACGCATTTCACTTTCGAAAAACCACACATTTCAATTTCCAAAAAAAAAAAGAAAAAGAAAAACTAATAATTCAATTCGTTCGTGAAAAATTTCAAATAAAAGTAAGTCAACACTACCAAAACCACCGTGCAGACCAAATACTTCAAATAAATCAAAAATACTTCGCAAAACCAACTCAAAATTTGCCCGCCTATTTTACCAAAAAAAAAACCCAATACACCCCTATTCGATTCCTTCAAGATATTTGTTTACTTCCACCAAAGGGAAGGGCAGAAATGCACACAAACCAAATTTGATGTACTTAACGGCCAAAACGACCAAACGGTACCGCTTCAATTCCCTCACGAAAAATTTTGCAAAGTAAACCAAGCGACACATGTGATTCAAAAATACTTTTTCGACTCGAAGATTAACAAAAAAAAAATAACACAATTTTAAAGATGTTCAACCTAAATGTTTGAGACGGTGAAATCCGAGTTTCTTTTCGAGTTTCACTTCCGTTGCGCTTCGACGTCTTCGAGATCTGCGAACGCCCTTGCGGTTCTTTCGGGCAAAAACTGGCGGCACTTACGAATTCGTTTGATTTTGCAAAATTCTGACAAACTTTTACAAACACCAAAGCCACTTCGCGAGTGCAGTCGTCGAAGTGAATGTAAAATTGTAGAAATGTTTTACCGAAGGAGTGCAACAGTTAAATGCTGGTCGATTTTACGAAAGCGGTTGGCAAGGTAACGGTTATTTATTAATTTTTTAATTGGCCGCTTTGTAGAGCTAACGCAACAGACTAAAATTTACTACTTTCTAAGTTACTCGAAGGCTTTCTGTCTCCTTCGATATTGAAACGTCAACCTAGTTTTATTATTGTTGTTCTCCTATTTGTTATTATTTTTCATCTTAACGAAGACGTTTTTGTTTAGGTTTATGAAATTATTAAAAGCCGCGCAGCGCTTTTCGAAGAAAATTGAATAATTTAAATTGCGCGTTGTTTGGCGTTTTATTTTAATACTGAGTGCCTTTTCGTCGCGTAAAAGCCGTGTATTTAATGTAAAAATGTGTAGTATTTTCTTTAGTTCAAAATTAAAATTTACTTATTTAAAAGAAACTTTAAATTGCGCTACTTTTTTATTTTCGATTATTTCCAGAAATCCTCTTATTTCCAAAAATATTAGACCTTATTCTATCGGAAACTGGTGCTAACTAAAAAACCCCAAAATGGACGAAAATCAAAAAAAAAAATGGATTTTAACCTGTTATTTTGTTAAAAATTGAAAAAAATAGAATTGCTTTATATTGCGAGGGGACGTTCCTACATACCCCTACCGACTATAGCCGGTGTCATTTCCCCGCGCTTCCCCTCTAAAATAAAAATTTTCGATAAAAATAAATAAATAAAATATCGTACCCCTTGATTCACAAAAAAAATCGTAGAGCCCTTATTTTCGATCCAATCATTACAAACGACACGGATTCGGAATCCTGAGGCTTTTTTACATAAGATACATGTATAATATGTATAGGGTGCGACGTTAATTTTTTGAAAATAAAAAATTGCGATTTTTAACGCTCATTTTGAGCCAATTTTAAACTTTCAAAAAATTGTAGCGCCGTTATTTGTGGACGGATCTTTAAAACTATTCAGAATCGGATTTGGCAGCCTTTTTGGCTTCGGATAGGCCTAAGAAACCGTAGGCGTGCTATTCCAGAGCTTTGGGAAAACGTTTTGAAAATTCAAAATCGATGGGTTTTAACCCATGTTTTTGGAAAAATGAAAAAATAGAATTGCTTTATATTGCGAGGGACGTTCCTACGTACCCTAGTGACTATAACCGGTGTCATTTCCCGCGCTTCCCTCTAAAATAAAAATTTTCGATACAAACTAAATCAATAGAAATACGTACCCCTTGATTCACAAAAAATCGTAGCGCCCTTATTTTCAATCCAATCATTACAAACGACACGGATTCGGAATCCTGAGGCTTTTTACATAAGATACATGTATAATATGTATAGGGTGCGACGTTAATTTTTGAAAATAAAAATTGCGATTTTAGCGCTCATTTTGAGCCAATTTTGAACTTTCAAAAATTGTAGCGCCGTTATTTGTGGACGGATCTTTAAAACTATTCAGAATCGGATTTGGCAGCCTTTTGGCTTCGGATAGGCCTAAGAAACCGTAGGCGTGCTATTCCAGAGCTTTGGGAAAACGTTTTGAAAATTCAAAATCGATGGGTTTTAACCCATGTTTTTTGAAAAAATGAAAAAATAGAATTGCTTTATATTGCGAGGGACGTTCTACGTACCCCTAGTGACTATAACCGGTGTCATTTCCCGCGCTTCCCTCTAAAATAAAAATTTTCGATACAAACTAAATCAATAGAAATACGTACCCCTTGATTCACAAAAAAATCGTAGCGCCCTTATTTTCGATCCAATCATTACAAACGACACGGATTCGGAATCCTGAGGCTTTTTACATAAGATACATGTATAATATGTATAGGGTGCGACGTTAATTTTTCGAAAATAAAAATTGCGATTTTAGCGCTCATTTTGAGCCAATTTTGAACTTTCAAAAATTGTAGCGCCGTTATTTGTGGACGGATCTTTAAAACTATTCAGAATCGGATTTGGCAGCCTTTTGGCTTCGGATAGGCCTAAGAAACCGTAGGCGTGCTATTCCAGAGCTTTGGGAAAACGTTTTGAAAATTCAAAATCGATGGGTTTTAACCCATGTTTTTTGGAAAAATGAAAAAATAGAATTGCTTTATATTGCGAGGGACGTTCCTACGTACCCTAGTGACTATAACCGGTGTCATTTCCCGCGCTTCCCTCTAAAATAAAAATTTTCGATACAAACTAAATCAATAGAAATACGTACCCCTTGATTCACAAAAAAATCGTAGCGCCCTTATTTTCGATCCAATCATTACAAACGACACGGATTCGGAATCCTGAGGCTTTTTACATAAGATACATGTATAATATGTATAGGGTGCGACGTTAATTTTTCGAAAATAAAAATTGCGATTTTAGCGCTCATTTTGAGCCAATTTTGAACTTTCAAAAATTGTAGCGCCGTTATTTGTGGACGGATCTTTAAAACTATTCAGAATCGGATTTGGCAGCCTTTTGGCTTCGGATAGGCCTAAGAAACCGTAGGCGTGCTATTCCAGAGCTTTGGGAAAACGTTTTGAAAATTCAAAATCGATGGGTTTTAACCCATGTTTTTGGAAAAATGAAAAAATAGAATTGCTTTATATTGCGAGGGACGTTCTACGTCCCCCTAGTGACTATAACCGGTGTCATTTCCCGCGCTTCCTCTAAAATAAAAATTTTCGATACAAACTAAATCAATAGAAATACGTACCCTTGATTCACAAAAAATCGTAGCGCCCTTATTTTCGATCCAATCATTACAAACGACACGGATTCGGAATCCTGAGGCTTTTTACATAAGATACATGTATAATATGTATAGGGTGCGACGTTAATTTTTCGAAAATAAAAATTGCGATTTTTAGCGCTCATTTTGAGCCAATTTTGAACTTTCAAAAATTGTAGCGCCGTTATTTGTGGACGGATCTTTAAAACTATTCAGAATCGGATTTGGCAGCCTTTTGGCTTCGGATAGGCCTAAGAAACCGTAGGCGTGCTATTCCAGAGCTTTGGGAAAACGTTTTGAAAATTCAAAATCGATGGGTTTTAACCCATGTTTTTGGAAAAAATGAAAAAATAGAATTGCTTTATATTGCGAGGGACGTTCTACGTACCCTAGTGACTATAACCGGTGTCATTTCCCGCGCTTCCTCTAAAATAAAAATTTTCGATACAAACTAAATCAATAGAAATACGTACCCTTGATTCACAAAAAATCGTAGCGCCCTTATTTTCGATCCAATCATTACAAACGACACGGATTCGGAATCCTGAGGCTTTTTACATAAGATACATGTATAATATGTATAGGGTGCGACGTTAATTTTTCGAAAATAAAAATTGCGATTTTAGCGCTCATTTTGAGCCAATTTTGAACTTTCAAAAATTGTAGCGCCGTTATTTGTGGACGGATCTTTAAAACTATTCAGAATCGGATTTGGCAGCCTTTTGGCTTCGGATAGGCCTAAGAAACCGTAGGCGTGCTATTCCAGAGCTTTGGGAAAACGTTTTGAAAATTCAAAATCGATGGGTTTTAACCCATGTTTTTGGAAAAAATGAAAAAATAGAATTGCTTTATATTGCGAGGGACGTTCTACGTACCCCTAGTGACTATAACCGGTGTCATTTCCCGCGCTTCCTCTAAAATAAAAATTTTCGATACAAACTAAATCAATAGAAATACGTACCCCTTGATTCACAAAAAATCGTAGCGCCCTTATTTTCGATCCAATCATTACAAACGACACGGATTCGGAATCCTGAGGCTTTTTACATAAGATACATGTATAATATGTATAGGGTGCGACGTTAATTTTTCGAAAATAAAAATTGCGATTTTAGCGCTCATTTTGAGCCAATTTTGAACTTTCAAAAATTGTAGCGCCGTTATTTGTGGACGGATCTTTAAAACTATTCAGAATCGGATTTGGCAGCCTTTTGGCTTCGGATAGGCCTAAGAAACCGTAGGCGTGCTATTCCAGAGCTTTGGGAAAACGTTTGAAAATTCAAAATCGATGGGTTTTAACCCATGTTTTTTGAAAAAATGAAAAAATAGAATTGCTTTATATTGCGAGGGACGTTCCTACGTACCCTAGTGACTATAACCGGTGTCATTTCCCGCGCTTCCCTCTAAAATAAAAATTTTCGATACAAACTAAATCAATAGAAATACGTACCCCTTGATTCACAAAAAATCGTAGCGCCCTTATTTTCGATCCAATCATTACAAACGACACGGATTCGGAATCCTGAGGCTTTTTACATAAGATACATGTATAATATGTATAGGGTGCGACGTTAATTTTTCGAAAATAAAAATTGCGATTTTAGCGCTCATTTTGAGCCAATTTTGAACTTTCAAAAATTGTAGCGCCGTTATTTGTGGACGGATTTTTAAAAAACTATTCAGAATCGGATTTGGCAGCCTTTTGGCTTCGGATAGGCCTAAGAAACCGTAGGCGTGCTATTCCAGAGCTTTGGGAAAACGTTTGAAAATTCAAAATCGATGGGTTTTAACCCATGTTTTTGAAAAATGAAAAAATAGAATTGCTTTATATTGCGAGGGACGTTCTACGTACCCTAGTGACTATAACCGGTGTCATTTCCCGCGCTTCCCTCTAAAATAAAAATTTTCGATACAAACTAAATCAATAGAAATACGTACCCCTTGATTCACAAAAAATCGTAGCGCCCTTATTTTCAATCCAATCATTACAAACGACACGGATTCGGAATCCTGAGGCTTTTTACATAAGATACATGTATAATATGTATAGGGTGCGACGTTAATTTTTCGAAAATAAAAATTGCGATTTTAGCGCTCATTTTGAGCCAATTTTGAACTTTCAAAAATTGTAGCGCCGTTATTTGTGGACGGATCTTTAAAACTATTCAGAATCGGATTTGGCAGCCTTTTGGCTTCGGATAGGCCTAAGAAACCGTAGGCGTGCTATTCCAGAGCTTTGGGAAAACGTTTGAAAATTCAAAATCGATGGGTTTTAACCCATGTTTTTTGAAAAAATGAAAAAATAGAATTGCTTTATATTGCGAGGGACGTTCTACGTACCCTAGTGACTATAACCGGTGTCATTTCCCGCGCTTCCCTCTAAAATAAAAATTTTCGATACAAACTAAATCAATAGAAATACGTACCCCTTGATTCACAAAAAATCGTAGCGCCCTTATTTTCGATCCAATCATTACAAACGACACGGATTCGGAATCCTGAGGCTTTTTACATAAGATACATGTATAATATGTATAGGGTGCGACGTTAATTTTTGAAAATAAAAATTGCGATTTTAGCGCTCATTTTGAGCCAATTTTGAACTTTCAAAAATTGTAGCGCCGTTATTTGTGGACGGATCTTTAAAACTATTCAGAATCGGATTTGGCAGCCTTTTGGCTTCGGATAGGCCTAAGAAACCGTAGGCGTGCTATTCCAGAGCTTTGGGAAAACGTTTTGAAAATTCAAAATCGATGGGTTTTAACCCATGTTTTTGGAAAAATGAAAAAATAGAATTGCTTTATATTGCGAGGGACGTTTCTACGTACCCCTAGTGACTATAACCGGTGTCGTTTTCCCGCGCTTCCCTCTAAAATAAAAATTTTCGGTACAAACTAAGTCAATAGAAATACGTACCCTTGATTCACAAAAAATCGTAGCGCCCTTATTTTCAATCCAATCATTACAAACGACACGGATTCGGAATCCTGAGGCTTTTTTACATAAGATAGATGTATAATATGTATAGGGTGCGACGTTAATTTTTTGAAAATAAAAAATTGCGATTTTTAGCGCTCATTTTGAGCCAATTTTGAACTTTCAAAAAATTGTAGCGCCGTTATTTGTGGACGGATCTTTGAAAACTATTCAGAATCGGATTTGGCAGCCTTTTTGGCTTCGGATAGGCCTAAGAAACCGTAGGCGTGTTATTCCAGAGCTTTGGGAAAGCGTTTGGAAAATTCAAAATCGATGGGTTTTAACCCATGTTTTTTTACGGAAAAAATGAAAAAAATAGAATTGCTTTATATTGCGAGGGGACGTTTCTACGTACCCCTAGTGACTATAACCGGTGTCGTTTTCCCGCGCTTCCCCTCTAAAATAAAAATTTTCGGTACAAACTAAGTCAATAGAAATACGTACCCCTTGATTCACAAAAAAAATCGTAGCGCCCTTATTTTCAATCCAATCATTACAAACGACACGGATTCGGAATCCTGAGGCTTTTTTACATAAGATAGATGTATAATATGTATAGGGTGCGACGTTAATTTTTTGAAAATAAAAAATTGCGATTTTTAGCGCTCATTTTGAGCCAATTTTGAACTTTCAAAAAATTGTAGCGCCGTTATTTGTGGACGGATCTTTGAAAACTATTCAGAATCGGATTTGGCAGCCTTTTTGGCTTCGGATAGGCCTAAGAAACCGTAGGCGTGTTATTCCAGAGCTTTGGGAAAGCGTTTGGAAAATTCAAAATCGATGGGTTTTAACCCATGTTTTTTTACGGAAAAAAATGAAAAAAATAGAATTGCTTTATATTGCGAGGGGACGTTTCTACGTACCCCTAGTGACTATAACCGGTGTCGTTTTCCCGCGCTTCCCCTCTAAAATAAAAATTTTCGGTACAAACTAAGTCAATAGAAATACGTACCCCTTGATTCACAAAAAAAATCGTAGCGCCCTTATTTTCAATCCAATCATTACAAACGACACGGATTCGGAATCCTGAGGCTTTTTTACATAAGATAGATGTATAATATGTATAGGGTGCGACGTTAATTTTTTGAAAATAAAAAATTGCGATTTTTAGCGCTCATTTTGAGCCAATTTTGAACTTTCAAAAATTGTAGCGCCGTTATTTGTGGACGGATCTTTAAAACTATTCAGAATCGGATTTGGCAGCCTTTTTGGCTTCGGATAGGCCTAAGAAACCGTAGGCGTGTTATTCCAGAGCTTTGGGAAAGCGTTTGGAAAATTCAAAATCGATGGGTTTTAACCCATGTTTTTTTACGGAAAAAATGAAAAAAATAGAATTGCTTTATATTGCGAGGGGACGTTTCTACGTACCCCTAGTGACTATAACCGGTGTCGTTTTCCCGCGCTTCCCCTCTAAAATAAAAATTTTCGGTACAAACTAAGTCAATAGAAATACGTACCCCTTGATTCACAAAAAAAATCGTAGCGCCTTTATTTTCAATCCAATCATTACAAACGACACGGATTCGGAATCCTGAGGCTTTTTTACATAAGATACATGTATAATATGTATAGAGTGCGACGTTAATTTTTTGAAAATAAAAAATTGCGATTTTTAGCGCTCATTTTGAGCCAATTTTGAACTTTCAAAAAATTGTAGCGCCGTTATTTGTGGACGGATCTTTGAAAACTATTCAGAATCGGATTTGGCAGCCTTTTTGGCTTCAGATAGGCCTAAGAAACCGAAAGGGCGTGTTATTCCAGAGCTTTGGAAAAGCGTTTGGAAAATTCAAAATCGATGGGTTTTAACCCATGTTTTTTTACGGAAAAAATGAAAAAAATAGAATTGCTTTATATTGCGAGGGGACGTTTCTACGTACCCCTAGTGACTATAACCGGTGTCGTTTTCCCGCGCTTCCCCTCTAAAATAAAAATTTTCGGTACAAACTAAGTCAATAGAAATACGTACCCCTTGATTCACAAAAAAAATCGTAGCGCCTTTATTTTCAATCCAATCATTACAAACGACACGGATTCGGAATCCTGAGGCTTTTTTACATAAGATACATGTATAATATGTATAGAGTGCGACGTTAATTTTTTGAAAATAAAAAATTGCGATTTTTAGCGCTCATTTTGAGCCAATTTTGAACTTTCAAAAAATTGTAGCGCCGTTATTTGTGGACGGATCTTTGAAAACTATTCGGAATCGGATTTGGCAGCCTTTTTGGCTTCAGATAGGCCTAAGAAACCGTAAGCATGTTATTCCAGAGCTTTGGAAAAGCGTTTGGAAAATTCAAAATCGATGGGTTTTAACCCATGTTTTTTTACGGAAAAAATGAAAAAAATAGAATTGCTTTATATTGCGAGGGGACGTTTCTACGTACCCCTAGTGACTATAACCGGTGTCGTTTTCCCGCGCTTCCCCTCTAAAATAAAAATTTTCGGTACAAACTAAGTCAATAGAAATACGTACCCCTTGATTCACAAAAAAAATCGTAGCGCCTTTATTTTCAATCCAATCATTACAAACGACACGGATTCGGAATCCTGAGGCTTTTTTACATAAGATACATGTATAATATGTATAGAGTGCGACGTTAATTTTTTGAAAATAAAAAATTGCGATTTTTAGCGCTCATTTTGAGCCAATTTTGAACTTTCAAAAAATTGTAGCGCCGTTATTTGTGGACGGATCTTTGAAAACTATTCGGAATCGGATTTGGCAGCCTTTTTGGCTTCAGATAGGCCTAAGAAACCGAAAGGCGTGTTATTCCAGAGCTTTGGAAAAGCGTTTGGAAAATTCAAAATCGATGGGTTTTAACCCATGTTTTTTTACGAAAAAAATGAAAAAAATAGAATTGCTTTATATTGCGAGGGGACGTTTCTACGTACCCCTAGTGACTATAACCGGTGTTGTTTTCCCGCGCTTCCCCTCTAAAATAAAAATTTTCGGTACAAACTAAGTCAATAGAAATACGTACCCCTTGATTCACAAAAAAAATCGTAGCGCCCTTATTTTCAATCCAATCATTACAAACGACACGGATTCGGAATCCTGAGGCTTTTTTACATAAGATACATGTATAATATGTATAGAGTGCGACGTTAATTTTTTGAAAATAAAAAATTGCGATTTTTAGCGCTCATTTTGAGCCAATTTTGAACTTTCAAAAAATTGTAGCGCCGTTATTTGTGGACGGATCTTTGAAAACTATTCGGAATCGGATTTGGCAGCCTTTTTGGCTTCAGATAGGCCTAAGAAACCGTAAGCGTGTTATTCCAGAGCTTTGGAAAAGCGTTTGGAAAATTCAAAATCGATGGGTTTTAACCCATGTTTTTTTACGGAAAAAATGAAAAAAATAGAATTGCTTTATATTGCGAGGGGACGTTTCTACGTACCCCTAGTGACTATAACCGGTGTTGTTTTCCCGCGCTTCCCCTCTAAAATAAAAATTTTCGGTACAAACTAAGTCAATAGAAATACGTACCCCTTGATTCACAAAAAAAATCGTAGCGCCCTTATTTTCAATCCAATCATTACAAACGACACGGATTCGGAATCCTGAGGCTTTTTTACATAAGATACATGTATAATATGTATAGAGTGCGACGTTAATTTTTTGAAAATAAAAAATTGCGATTTTTAGCGCTCATTTTGAGCCAATTTTGAACTTTCAAAAAATTGTAGCGCCGTTATTTGTGGACGGATCTTTGAAATCTATTCGGAATCGGATTTGGCAGCCTTTTTGGCTTCAGATAGGCCTAAGAAACCGTAAGCGTGTTATTCCAGAGCTTTGGAAAAGCGTTTGGAAAATTCAAAATCGATGGGTTTTAACCCATGTTTTTTTACGGAAAAAATGAAAAAAATAGAATTGCTTTATATTGCGAGGGGACGTTTCTACGTACCCCTAGTGACTATAACCGGTGTTGTTTTCCCGCGCTTCCCCTCTAAAATAAAAATTTTCGGTACAAACTAAGTCAATAGAAATACGTACCCCTTGATTCACAAAAAAAATCGTAGCGCCCTTATTTTCAATCCAATCATTACAAACGACACGGATTCGGAATCCTGAGGCTTTTTTACATAAGATACATGTATAATATGTATAGAGTGCGACGTTAATTTTTTGAAAATAAAAAATTGCGATTTTTAGCGCTCATTTTGAGCCAATTTTGAACTTTCAAAAAATTGTAGCGCCGTTATTTGTGGACGGATCTTTGAAATCTATTCGGAATCGGATTTGGCAGCCTTTTTGGCTTCAGATAGGCCTAAGAAACCGTAAGCGTGTTATTCCAGAGCTTTGGAAAAGCGTTTGGAAAATTCAAAATCGATGGGTTTTAACCCATGTTTTTTTACGGAAAAAATGAAAAAAATAGAATTGCTTTATATTGCGAGGGGACGTTTCTACGTACCCCTAGTGACTATAACCGGTGTTGTTTTCCCGCGCTTCCCCTCTAAAATAAAAATTTTCGGTACAAACTAAGTCAATAGAAATACGTACCCTTGATTCACAAAAAATCGTAGCCCCCTTTTATTTTCAATCCAATCATTACAAACGACACGGATTCGGAATCCTGAGGCTTTTTTACATAAGATACATGTATAATATGTATAAAGTGCGACGTTAATTTTTTGAAAATAAAAAATTGCGATTTTTAGCGCTCATTTTGAGCCAATTTTGAACTTTCAAAAAATTGTAGCGCCGTTATTTGTGGACGGATCTTTGAAATCTATTCGGAATCGGATTTGGCAGCCTTTTTGGCTTCAGATAGGCCTAAGAAACCGTAAGCGTGTTATTCCAGAGCTTTGGAAAAGCGTTTGGAAAATTCAAAATCGATGGGTTTTAACCCATGTTTTTTTACGGAAAAAATGAAAAAAATAGAATTGCTTTATATTGCGAGGGGACGTTTCTACGTACCCCTAGTGACTATAACCGGTGTCGTTTTCCCGCGCTTCCCCTCTAAAATAAAAATTTTCGGTACAAACTAAGTCAATAGAAATACGTACCCCTTGATTCACAAAAAAAATCGTAGCGCCCTTATTTTCAATCCAATCATTACAAACGACACGGATTCGGAATCCTGAGGCTTTTTTACATAAGATACATGTAAAATATGTATAGGGTGCGAATGTAATTTTTCGAAAATTAAAAATCGCAATTTTTTGAGATCATTTATTATATTATTTAAAACAAATTAGATTACACCCCCACCTCCGAATTACATATCGTGCTGATGGTGTCCAGTTTTGAATAAGGCCATAAAATCTATTTAATTATTTTGATAGTGGATTAATTTTGGTTTTCAACCTTTGTTAATTATAAGAATTTATTCATTCAAAATTAAATTAACTATTAATGTGCTTTGATTAGTTGACTGTTAATAATTTATGTGGTTTTAAAAAAATACCCAACAATCTAAAATTGATCATTTAAAATTAATAAAAGCCCTGTTATTTTAAATAATGGTTTTATTACAATTATCTTCCTCAAATTTTCACAAGAGATTGTTTATAACTAATAATAATATTATGATCATTACTGCTCTAATAGTATTTCAAAAAAGTTTAATAATAAATGTATTATACATTAGAAATTGTGCCAACATTACATGCTTCAAATATTGTGTTCTGTTATTTATATTTCGTTCATGTTTAGATACTAAATTGTTTTTAGTAATAATATTAATCACAGATACTTGGGTGCTTCTCATTAACTTAGACGTAGTTCAAATCAATTTTAATCAACTTGAAATCCATATAAATTGGATTTTAATATCCTTTTCATCTCAAAATTGTAGAAACACTTCCTTACTACATCAGTAATTTGGTGTAAAGATTACTCATCTAGAAGTACTCAAGACAAACTAGTTGAAACATACAATTGCTTCTTTGAATTGGCTAACTTTTTACCCTTCCGATGTATAGTACCGTTCAATTGATTCTCATCATTTTTACACATGCAATAGTTTACACTATTAATACTAAATCATATAAGTTTGGTGCTCTTCAAATTACATACTTGGTCCTCTCTTTCGTTAGTGTTTGCAATTTCCTTTTATTAAGAGTCATGTATGGACTTTCTTGGTAATTAACAGTTGATAATTTTTGCAAAAATAAAGGCGCTCTTAGTTCCAAATACACCGTAACCAGACCATCAACAACTAACGATCTAACACAGTCATATCTCTTCTCTCTTACATATAAGCCAGAATTGGAATCGTAATACAACTTATAATGATGTATTTTATCATTAAATCTAAAAAATATAACATACAAGTAATTGAAAACATTCATAATTTGTTTTGTGTACTTCAAACTCAAAGTGTGGAATTGCCTATTAGAAAATTTACTTTTCTAACTAGATATGCTCCATTAGGCTGAGAATTTCATAGATTTACAGCTTCATTGTGTGAGATTCCTCCATGATAGTCACGACGCAAATAACTCGGTATTTCTAACATCTGTGCTTATAACTGGTAATTAGTACAGGACCATCTAATTGCATTCAGTATCCTAAAAAAATAACATTAAAGTAATTCTAATGTAAGAATTGTGGAATTAATAATCTCAGAAACTAAAAGTAACGTCTTACAGTCATTTTTCCAAACGGAATAGGTAGGAGATTGTAAATCAAGACCCATTTTATTAACCCTCTTGTAGTACTACTAATACTTTTAATATTAAATAAGATAATTCATTATTTTCGAAAATTACTAAATATTTTACGCGATACACCTAATTCGTTTCTTTTTCGACTCCAAATAAATAATAAATATCTAACTGCAAACTATTTTTCGACAGTACTTGGGAGTGTGACAAATGCCCATAAAATTTAAGGTGCATTTGTCATACAGAAAGTAGTTTTGATAACATTTTTAGAATTGTATCAAAATAAAATATTCTTTTAGAGCATTAAAAAGCGTTAATGTAATAGTGTTATTAATTATTTATTGAATTACCGTTCGAAAAATATAATAAACATGTCACAATGAACAAAACATTTTACTTCAAGAAGTTTTAACCAGATGTGGATATCCATGTATCATCTTGTTTTAATTTATATTTAATTATTTTGGTAGTGAATTAATTTTTGTTTTCAATCTTTGTTAATTATAAGAATTTATTTAGACTTACATTTTTATTAATTACAATATTTTTAATTTCACAGGGATACATTGGGTTAATCCTTCGGAAGTTCTTTTCTCACATGAATTGCTGCAATTTCAACTACTTATTCGTTGCTCTCAAGTACCGGAAGTTGAAGACAATTAGACTGTGTTCCATGGCACAGAAATTGAAGAAATCATTTCATCTTTATCGTTACTTGACTTTTATCATATTAAGATAGTTTTAAATAATTCAATGCGTTTAATTAATGTAGGTATATCTTATTAGCTTGTAAGAATTTTTTTTTGTTGGCTCCTTTGTGTGTCTTTGAGATTTGCTTTGCGTTTTGCTCTTAAACATCTCTTCATCATTGAAAGGCGATGTTTAATTCTTCCATTAATTATAGATTTGTCTGTAATTAAAAGAAAAACTTATTGATGCGGGCGTACTTTATTTTGAGTAAACAAACTGTAACACGGTTTAGAAAATAGACCTTTATATTTTCTTAGACGTTATATCTTTGTAGACGTAAGTTAGCTAAAAACAGCAAAGGTTACTTGTGCTGTGCACGAGTCCTTGCTGTTTGATCTCTTGTGTTAGGATAATTGCTAAGATCACATGTACACACATTTTTGGCTTCCTTTTCTTATTTGTTTGATTTTTACATATCTGCGGTAAATCAGTACGTTATGAATTAGCATTACATTTTCAAATTTTACTTATTAAATCAAAATCTTAATAACATATTTAAAAAAAAATTAAGTCAACAATTTCTTTTCAAATTAATTTATTATTATTTTATTAGTAAAAATTGTTAAATATATTTGGAGTAAAACATCATTATCAACAATAATCAATTAATAATTCATTTAAATAACTTTTCTAAATATATTAATTTATGGTAGTTAAGAAAATAAAAATTTAAATTCAACAATCGCACACAACCTACATAATTACAGAAGGTGGGACAAGTATTAAAATGTATATAGACAAAAATAAACTAAAAGGGTCGTTTTGCTTTATAATAAGTTTTAAGATATAACGTCTAAGAAATATCAAGGTTCGTGACACACAGGGGAACCTTTTATCCCAAAATCGAAGAAGCAGCAAAGGTATCGTAAAATGAACTACACATATTTCTTTTCCACACACTCCAACACATACACATTCTATAAAAATAGCTTTGTTAGTGATACTTAATTCGTGTTTAAATTTTATTACTGCTAACTATTCTAAATTACATTTAACAATAATCAAGTTCCACCCTTATTTAGCTTAAATATTTTACTAGCTTAATCTTTATTTTTATTGTTTAGACATTTATATACTTGGGATTTCATTGGTCTCATCTTCATGTAGAGTTTATTTTATTAAATATCTTTTTCTTCACTGCATGGGGTAGTCTGTATAGTTTGTTCCGACATTAAAGATCAAGATCTTTCCACTTTGCAGGGGTCCTATCTCTCGTCATTCTTTTGAGCTGATTACACCAATTTTCTTTGCGTCTTTTTATTTCCACTTTCAAGTTATATATATTGAATTCTTATCTAATATCGTTATTATTTAATCTGTTTTGTCTTATGTAGCCTTAACACTTCGTAAAAATTCCACTTCTGCTGCTTGTATTTGTGATTCCTGTTTGTTGGTGAGGGCCCATGTTTGGCTGCCGTATAGTATCGTTGGTACTGCCATGGTTTAAGAAACAGGACTTAAATTCTACAAAACAAATATCTTTTGCATGTAATTATTTATTAATAACTGTTAATACTGTACCTACTATTTAATGATTTGTCTCAGTCTTTTCTTATTATCTACTTTCTTCACTACCCTTTTTGATTTAACTTTATTATTTAAAGATTCATCTCGCCCAGATAGGGCTCCCAGAATTAAAAAATGTTGACAAACTGTCTCATATGTCAAAGTCGTGTCAACAAAGAAGTCCATTGGCACTGACTCAATATCCGGCTACGGGATTTTAACATCCCCAAATAATGATAAATAATTTGTTCTGTATTGCAATAGCAGTGTCTATTTCACCTCCATGATTTATTGTACTAATTATTTATTGAATTAATATTTGTTTAAAGTGGTAATTAACTGTTATACAATGTTATTTATAGTTTACTTTTCCCATAGGATAAAAAGTCCCGTTTGTTCAAATGCGTCCAACGAAGTAGACAACCCCCTACGGTCGTGTTTGAAATAATAGCAGCTACTTTGCAAAGTGTAACCCGTGTATATTAGATGGCGCTAGTTGTGTTATTTGATGTTAAAAATAATTCGCACTTCTAATGTCAGTTTAGTTTTATTTATATATAAACTCGTAAAATTGCAAGACGTAAATAATTAACAATTTTTGGTTTGAGTTCATATCGTAAGGTCACCACTGCAATATACAGGAATGTATGTAGGTCGTTAATTTAGTATTCCAGGTTTGTAAATGAGACAATATCAAGTATCAAAACCACCTGCTTCTGTACTTTGAAGTTTCCAGCTGATTTTAAAGATCCAACCTATTGGTAATACTTATTGTGGAGGATTTTATTATTTATAATTAAGGTATAATTAATTTTGTTTTCATTTTTTTGTAGAGAACAGTCGTGTTGAAAAATTCTTTCGGAAGCCAAAGTGGATTCTTACAAGTACCCTTGGTTCTTCTTCACATCGGGCAATTCAGAAGCCTTTGGGAAACCTAATCCAGCAGCACCAGCAGAATCATTAATGAAAGGTTAAATCCATGTTAGCGTAGTTTTTGCTAAACTTTTACTATTTTGTAAATTTATTTTAGGAATTTTATTACTTTTAAAACCTATTTCTTTTTGCCACACTTATTTATGTTTAATTATGTATTTATAATTTGTTAAAAAAGTTGCACTATTATCATATTGATAAGTATATTAATGTTTCGATCAAACCTCCCTTAATTTACATATTTGGCACTTTGTTTAATTTGAATAGGGTTTCTTTTGCATTTAAAGGGCAAAAAAGGGATGCAACTTTTTATTATTTTTATGTTTTTAAATTGTAACAAATTGTATATCTTTTTCTGTTATTCTAAGACAACATTAAGTGCTCCGACGCGAAGGGCTTTGGTCGTTGATTAAAACCTTGTTGGTTTCATACATTGGTTACCCTTCACATCGGACCGCATAATATTTGGTGAATGATGGGGTGTTCTAAGATTGTGTAATCTTAAAACATCATATCAAGGGTTGTTCTATGTTGTAATCAAATTTGAGTTTTATGACGAATGTTCCTAATTAGATATAAAGGGCGTTAAGTCCAAGGGGATGTAAGGGGAGATTGGAAAATAAAAAAAACTATTTACTACCTGTTGTTTCTTTTATCACTAAAAATGTAAGGGGAATGTGTCATCTAGTAACAGGGACATAAAAGAAAAATTACAAAAATATAATTCCGAAAATCACGAGTTACGGTCTTAGATTTAAAAAAATATAATAAAAAAAAAGCCTCTTATCTTTGCGAAAATCTTTGTAGCCTCGGGCTATAAAAATTTTTAAGTCGTTTTGCCAATGTTTTCAAAACGCACTGGAGCGTGAAACGGCTCAAGCAATAAAAAAAGCCTCTTATCTTTGCGAAAATCTTTGTAGCCTCGGGCTATAAACATTTTTAAGTCGTTTTGCCAAAGTTTTCAAAACGCGCTGGAGCGTGAAACGGCCCACGCAATAAAAAAAATCTCTTATCTTTGCGAAAATCTTTGTAGCCTCGGGCTATAAAAATTTTTAAGTCGTTTTGCCAATGTTTTCAAAACGCACTGGAGCGTGAAACGGCTCAAGCAATAAAAAAAGCTTCTTATCTTTGCGAAAATCTTTGTAGCCTCGGGCTATAAACATTTTTAAGTCGTTTTGCCAAAGTTTTCAAAACGCGCTGGAGCGTGAAACGGCCCACGCAATAAAAAAAGCCTCTTATCTTTGCGAAAATCTTTGTAGCCTCGGGCTATAAAAATTTTTAAGTCGTTTTGCCAATGTTTTCAAAACGCGCTGGAGCGTGAAACGGCTCAAGCAATAAAAAAAGCCGCTTATCTTTGCGAAAATCTTTGTAGCCTCGGGCTATAAACATTTTTAAGTCGTTTTGCCAATGTTTTCAAAACGCGCTGGAGCGTGAAACGGCTCAAGCAATATAAAAAGCCTCTTATCTTTGCGAAAATCTTTGTAGCCTCAGGCTATAAAAATTTTTAAGTCGTTTTGCCAATGTTTTCAAAATATAATTTCGCAAATCGCGAGTTACGGTCGGCCGAGTCGGCCGAGTCGGCCGAGGGTTTATCTTAGAGATTTTAAAAATATTTTCAAATCACGAGTATCCTACGGTCATTCGTCATTCGTCATTCGTCTCGTTCGGCTCGTTGCTCGTTGGATTTTTCTTAAAGATTTTGAAAAATATTTTGCTTGCCCGGTATGGGAATCGAACCCGAGACCATTTGAACAAACAACCGATGTCTAACCATCTGAGCTATGGCGTTCATATAGAAAGAGTGTGTTTTAAACTTTATAAAGTACAAGTTCCTATAATATTAATTTAAAATTTATTTCTTACAAATAATTTTTTAAAAATCTTAACTTGTCTGGGAATCGAACCCATCGAACCACACACCGTTGGATCAAACATCGTCCTTGCTCTCCACTGAGCTATGGCGTTGTTATACGAAGTGTATGTTCTAAATCTTATAAATAGCAAGTTTATATATATTAATTTAAAATTTATTTTTGAATGTTCAAAGCCCAGCTGACTCTTGCTCTTGCTCTTCCAATGAATTATTACATATTAAAATTCGGGTAACAATAAAGACTCTTTATTACATATAATAATTTGTACAAGTTTATTTACAGAGTTTAATTTTAACAGTTAAGAAGTTTGAATCACACTTTTTTGAAGTCCGCGGATTCAAAAATATTTAATTCAAACTTCTTATCTGTTTTAAATTATAACTAAACTAATTAATTAATTAAAATAACCAAGTTTTAATATAATAAAAAGTTGCAACCCTTACGATTGTTTTTATTGTAATGAATTAAGAAGAAACCTTATGAGTAATGTGTAAGCTAAAAGTGATTTGCACATCAATCTTGGGATTGCAACTTTTTTTACAATTACATTACATTACAATTACATACTATAAATAAAAAGGAAAAGGAAGGTGTTTTAAGTGTGTGTGAAAAGATAAAATAATAATATGTGGATGTAGTGGCGTTATTTTATAAAAGTAATAATAAATAAAAGTTAAGTGCCCTTCAAAGTGCTACATAAATCAAGGAAAGACAACAAAGAAGGTAAGTATTTAAAAGATAAAGAAGTGAAATATTAAAAAAGGAAGTCCAAAAAATAATAAATTAAATAAAAAAAAAATGAAAAGTATAAGTAGTAATTTTTAACAAATTTTGAAAAAATCTAATAAACATGAATTACTTTTGCAATAAAATTCAAAAGTTAAAAAGAGTTCAAAGAATAAACAAGACGGGAAAAATTAATAAAATTTAAACATCAAAAAATCAAAACGCACGGTCCAATAATTAAATGAAGAGAAGGTGGCTTTAATATTTTTAAATATAAAAGAGAGCTCAAAATTATGGTGGGTATGTATAACGGAAAGGCAAACAAGTTCTAAAAATTTACCTAAATTAAAATAAATTAAAAATTAAATACATTTTTTAAATAGAATAAAGAAATTTACAGAATACTAAATTATAAAAGAAGATGTAAAAATAAATAACTAAGAAGTGTTACAAATAAATAAAAAATAACTTGAGAGTAACCTTTAAACAATTCAATAAATTTAAGATTCAAATAACAAAAATGGAACGAACATTTACCCTCATAGAGATGAAGTTTATTAACAAAATTTATATTTAGATTGTTTAAAGGTAAATACAAATTAGAATTACAAAGAGAGGGTAACTTTAGAAAAAAAATTGTTACTGTAACACTTAAAATAAACAATTGTAACAATTTTGAATACAACTGAAATTAGTAATTACTTTTTTTAAACGGAAGAAATCTTAAAATGACTAAAGCCACCCAAAAATAAAATTTAAAGTGTGTCTCAAAAGTACTCGCGTTACTTTAATTTATAAAATGTGTGGGGTATGTGTGTGTGTTTGTGTAGAACAACATGCTCCATATTTGAAGGCGCATTATTCCTTTATGTGTCAGAGTGAAAAATTAATAAGATTGAAAAATAAAAACATTAAACACGCACAGTCCAATAATTAAAAGAGAAGGTGGCTTTAATACTTTTAAGAATAATCAAATATCTACAAAACAATGCAAAAGAAGCTCAAAAATAATAGTGTGTATTTCTAATGCAAACGCAGACAAGTTCTAAAAAATTACCGAAGTTAAAAAACAAAAAACAATTTGGAAATCTTTAAACAATTCAAGAAATGTAAGTATCAAATAATAAAGTTGAAAGGAATGTTTACCTACAAAGAGATGAAGTTTATTAACAAATTTTATCTTGAGATTGTTTAAAGGTAGTTTTGTAAATAAAGTGTTACTATAACATCTAAAATAAACAACTGAAATCAATTTTGAATAGAACTGAAAGTTGTAATTTCTTTTTCAAACAGAACGTTTTAATTAACAAATCTTAAACTAATTAAAGCCACCCAAAGAATGATATTGAAAGTGTGTCCCAAAAGTAGATGAATTACTCTAATTTATAATGTGTATGTGGGGGTGTGTGTTTGTGTAGAAAGAACATGTGGATTTCATCTTACCATTAGTCGATCTTCTATCCTTACCCCATATTTGGGGGCGCATTATTTCTTTGTGTGCCAGAGGCCATGATATTTCTTAGATATTGTTTAATAATACTTAAATTAAAATAAGACACCCCCTCTTTATTTTTATAACTTTCTATATACAAATATGATAATTCTTTCCCCACCCTCTACGATGTGTATTGTGTTTAATTTAAAATTTGAATGTAATTTTTAAATAATAAGATTTTTTTTAAATAAGTTCTAAACTGAATTTAGATTTATATTAATTTCAAATGCTTAATGAAAACATCTACTTTCAATTAAAAGAAAACAATTTAGAAAAATAAATTAAAACCAAAATAAGCCAAAGTATTTTAAAGGTGTAGTGTGTAATAAACTTATTAACTACCCTAAAACAATAAGTCAAACAGTGGAGCCCCCGTGCACAGCACAGGTAGCCACCACTGTCTTCAGCTAAAAAGAAACAACATCTAAGAATATACCATGGCCTTATTTTCAAACCGTTAAAACGAAATAACGTTCTCTTGAACGTTCTTCAAATTAATTTTCTGTTTAACTTATTACGTCTCTTTTTTCACTTCAGTAAATTATAACGGCGACACACAAAGAAACGGTTACAATAATCAACTTATTTACTAATAATAAAACTAATAGAAGCATAAAAATACAATTATAAATAATAAATTAACTAATAGTCTATCACAGCAGACTTGAACATGAAACGACAGCTCGTAATAAGCTGATTGCAACAATTAAACAAAATTTAAAAGAACAACACCCAGTTACTCCACCTTAAATTAACGAAGAAAAGGTGGTAGAAAAAGGAGTTTTCACATAATTGTATGATATGTTATGATGAGGAAACGTAATTTGTAAATTATTAGCAACTATATTTCTTATTTCCTTGACACTTAAGAATACCTAAATTTGGGTAAACAAGTAACAAACTTGGTATTTATCGTACGTTTTAATTTATATTTGCTTAATATTTAAGGCAAAGAGGTGAAAGAAAATTAACAATTAGAGACGCCACGAAAAGTGTCAAGTCCATAAGAACAAAATGCATTGTCGACAAAAACTATAAAGAGCTTGATATAATTCTCTTGTAAATCCCTTGGGCAGCAAGATCCATAACTATGCAGACGAATTCTTTATAATTAAATTCAGTAAGAAGGTCTTCAATTGAAATCATACAAAACAGATTCGTGTAGTACTAAACGTATTACTTATGTTTCTCGGTCTCCAGCGCTGGTAAAGTAAAAAAATAATTAAATTAAGAAATAACAAACTTACACACAAAATAAACTTAAAATTAAACTAAATGTTTTAATTGCCACATCTGCAAAAGATGTGCTCCTAAATCGTCATTCCACTAATGTCTTCTGCACGAGGTGCCTCTCGTGCAAAAGTATTATTCGTTTTCGTCCATTTCTTCTTCTTTTCGGCCATCCTTAAATTGCTTTTATTTTACAATTAAAGCTAACGAACTAATATAAAATAAAACGCCAAACAATGAAACGGAAAGTAAAATTCAATTTTATACAATTCAAAAAGAAGCAATAAAAAGGACACGTTTCTAAACTACAAGCAAAAATGGCAGCACAAAAGTATTTAAAACTTTTACTATTATATTATCTTTTATTTCTATTCAAAGAATACATTGTGTTGTCTAAAATTCAATATTAAATGGATATCTTGAGAATGCATTCTATCCAAAAATCGCGCCCTTATTTAGGATATCTATAAGGTATATGAACAATATAAAAACGATTTAAAACTAATCAGTACTTCTTAGAAGTAAAATGAGATTAAACTTTTTCATATATAGAATTCGAAACAAATTACAAAAGTTTGGCGCGATTCCTGGTTAAATTGCACGTAACTATATAATATACAGTACATCTGCAAAGGCTTATATAAATTACAACTGTCTTACGCAGTTCTAACTTTAGGTCTAGCTTTAGAATTACAAAATTGGTTTCTTGCAGTTTAACATTGTAACCTAATTAATATATTGACAAATGTATTTAAATATCTCTTTGGGACAAATAACTATTCTGCATTTAAACATATTGGAATGTTTAAATATGTTCGAGGGAAGTCAACAAGTGTACTGTAAAAGGCTTCCTTACGAATTCTCACATGGGGACCAATCCGAAGTAAATAATGGTTTTATTACATTCTTAAATCAAAATCAATTGTAATAGATAAAAAATATTTACTTCCGATTAGTCCGCACAGAACTCTTCACCTTTCGTAAACTAATTACTCTTTGTAATTGTTTATCCTACAATAAATATAATTACGTTTAATAATATTTAAAAAATGGCGACAGCCTTACAATACAAAATGCTTGCACAGCTACCACAGGGAACCTGCTTTACTGGCTGGGCACTGTTGCAATAGGAAGAAGCAAGTTATTATTGATATAATCTATGTAGAAGTGTATGACTTTGTATTATACAAAACTCATTAAATTAGCTAATAACAGGAATCCATCCAAGTCTTGCTGCTTTCGCTTCGATTCTGCGTCACACCGTTTCAAAAATTTTACCACAAAGACATAGAAAACATTTACGAATTCAAATTGCTTTAGACTTCAATTTTCGAAAAGAGTTAGACCACATTTTTAACTTCGTTTCATTATTGTAAAAGGTCCCCGAAAGTTCCCATCATTTCACCTACGAGAAGTTTTTCTCGATGAACTTAAAACCACATCATATTATTTTTTGGGGCCAAAACGAACGACGATTGCAAATTTGTACATCTTTTGAAGATACATTAACAAATAACAGAGATATAATTTCTTTTTGTTGAAGTAATCAAAAAATTAACATTTTGCTCTACGATGAAGCAAATTTTTGGAGATTTACTATTTTTCTAATGATCTAAACGTGGCCCCAACGAATACAAATGCTTTTTGGACTAGGGGACGTTTCGAGGTACTTTTAAAATCGAGTTTAAAAATGAAACGAAACGCCATAACTTTTTTCGAAACTTGATCGAGGAATTTCGAAGTAGTTTTGCATAATAAGTGGCAAGACCTAAATGGAGCCCTTATGTCTGAGACCAGAGTAATGGTACTTGAGGGTACGTCATTACTTATGCACAATTTCTTAATGAATCGTCCACAATTTCGTGCTGTGGCCCAATTTGATAAACAATGTCGAACCAGTTTCATTTAAGGATAAAATTATACGAATTAATAATAATAATAGTGTAACTTGACTAGTCATTACCTTTTTAAAGACTATCTACAACTTTTTACAACTTTAGAAATAGTAATCCTACATACATATTATTGGAATAGTCTTACAGTTACGAGAGTTTGGGATTTCAACAAAACGACATCAAAATTCGTTATTCGTTGTAGTTTGCGCATAATTTCAGTATCAAAATAATATTGCCTCAGCTTCTTTGTCGGAGAGGGCCCACATACCTCTATGTACAAAATTTTATACGCAAACTGCAACGCACAACAATCCACAATTTCATAGACTTTCGCATCAAATGTAATCACAATATGCACAATAATATTTTTTAACTCGAAATCTAACATTACATAGCTTTGTCAATTATTTTTCAGCTCTGCTTGTTAATTTTTAGCTTTAAAAAATTTACAATTAAATTGTGCATTTAAATATTTTCCCTTGGACATCAAAAAAAAATTACAAAACAGGCGTGGAGCGTTTCGCATCGACGAGGCCATTCGATTAGAATCCAATTTTGAGTTTTTCGAAAAGTATCACAGCCACATTTTTATAAAAACTTCTCAATTTAAAAAAAATACAATTACAATTGCTGTGCACTTTCTAAATTAAATTGCAAACTCTCGACGCGAATGTAAAAAATGAACGGCCCTCGTCCGATGCAAAAAGAACCTTACAACAAAAGTAAAACCTTATAAAAATAAATCGGTACAACAATTGGTATAAGCGATTTTGATAAAATTAAATAAATTGCCTCGTAGGATGCAATTTAAAATGTCTCATGTACGGTCTGTACGAAGCACTTTATTTAAATGGACTTTCTCCGAAGTCAATTGAAACTTCGTTTAAAGGACAACAAAAATTAAAAAAGTAAATCTTCCTAAATTTAGGATGTTTGTACTGTTCATACTGCGCACTTAAAGATTAGCCTCATTGACTAAACTTGGACATGGAGTATTAGTTATTTCAGTCTTATATACATTACTAATTGCAGTAATTTGAAAAAAGCTTAATCTCGAAAAAATTACTAAGAGTTCCGAAGACGCATCAGTTCTCCACTGAAACGTTTTCGTTCAACAACCACAAAAGTACTTAAAAACTGATTTCATTTCTTTGCATCGTGAAAGATTAACGATTCCTCTTCGTATCGATATTATTACCGAGATTTAAGCCGTAGGAAATAAATTCCTATTGAAACCCTGAACTTAAGATTAATAATTTTTTTAATTTAAAATGTGGGAGAGATTGCGCCACGAAAGAGACAAGTTTGGAATAGGAAATCGAGGAAAATATTAAAAGCGGTTGATTTTTTTAGAACAATTATGCCCCATTCACAAGTGAAGATCCATTTGATTTTTATTCAAAACTCTAAAGGGGTCTTAATAAAGTAATTTTGGGTAAACAGTAAAACAAAATTGAATACAAAACCAGCTTTTAAAAATTAAAGGCCCAGAAAAGTTGAAAAGTTGATTTTTACTTTGTTAATTGATCAAAGTGCACTTTAAAAATTTAAGTGCCTTCGTGTTTGAATGCGGCCCTGAACTTTATATATGAGCCGTTTATTTTGAAAGTGGCCCAAGTCCATTTTTATCTTTTTTCAAGTTAACTGTGGTGCCATTTATAATTTATGCTGAACTGTCGAAAAAATAAATCGGGCATTGAAGTATATTTAGTACATTTGAAAATTTTGTAACACGTACATTTTCATAATAATATAAATACTGAAAATCATTATTTTGAAAGAGGCCTAAGTCAACTTTTTATCGATAATGTCAAAAAGTGCGGCCCAAAATCTTAAAAGCAGTGACGAAGGTAATTTAAATTGCATTATAATATTGAATTAAATTTTAAAAAATAATATTTAATTAAAGAAATTATTAAACCCATGGGAAAGGATAAAATCACAAGATTCTTTGGTTCTGAAAGTGAAGAAGAATTAAAATCATACAACAACTATAGAAAAAGAAAGAAAATTTTAGAACTTCATTCTTTAACAGAGGAAGAGAGGAACTAATTGAGAATGGGAATTTACATAACAACAGCTTCAGAGAAGGACTCAGAGAAAACAGAAGTGATACTTATATTCGGAAACTTCGTAAAATTAAACAAAATTCGGGGAAAAGATACGATACACAAACGGGAAAAATTATACCTGCCAAAATTTTTCAAAATGAAGATTGCCAATGTCGAAAAGACTCCTTAAAAAATATATACACCATAACTACTTTAAATCCCTTCCGCATACTGAGAATGTTAACGAATAACTTGTTATTAAATTTAATTTTTTTGTCTAAAAATATAAAATTAATTAAATGGTTTTTTAAATTTTTTAAGCTATATGTAACAGACTTAAGCTCTTTCACATTTTATAACAAAACAAATTTTTATTTTGAAAGTGACCTAAGTCCTTTCAAGGTAAGCAAGGACATATTATACACTTAATAATAGCCATTTTTTAATAGGAATTATAAAATGAACTCCCTTAAATGCGAAGATGTGCGCATTCGAGCGAAAAGTGGCACATTTCCGAGCGAGGGAAGCAAATGAAGCGCGACGCGGAGCGGCGCGCTTCATTTTCCCGAGATCGGAAATGTGCCACTTTGAGCTCGAATGTGCACACTCCGTTTTAAGGATTATTAGCAATAATTTTGTCAACGAAAAATTAATAAATAATTTTTATCATTCCCTCTCACTCGTACTTATGAGTTTATCGTATCTTTTCGCTCGCTCCCACTCATTGCTATAGTAAAAATACGTTTTTTGAATATATAATCGATATATTTACTGAACTGAATTAAATTTGTCGATTGAAGAGAAACTTTAATTTACAAAATTCAATAAATACGAGGATGTGCGCGTTCGAGCGAAAAGTGGCACATTTTCGAGCGAGGGAGGCAAATGAAGCGCGACGCGGAGCGGCGCGCTTCATTTTCCCGAGATCGGAAATGTGCCACTTTGAGCTCGAATGCGCACACTCGGTTTTACGCACGATTCACAATAATTACTTTACTTTCTAAGGTGGCTAACGTCAACTACTTTAAATCCCTTCCGCATACTGAGAATGTTAACGAATAACTTGTTATTAAATTTAATTTTTATTTCAAATTAAAGATAAATGGACTTGGGCCACTTCCAAAATAAACGGCTCATACGTTATCAAAAAGGGCTTATTTTAATAGAACAAAAACTCAGGAAGTTGTCATTAACTCATAAAATAAAATTTTGTTAAAATTCTTTTTTGATTAAGTTCAGAAAATCGTCCCTTTCATAGAATCTCTCCCCTACAAAATATGTACCCACAATTTATAATATTTATATTACAATTCATCTTAATCCAGCAATATCAATAGTCCGATGTGGCCTTGCACTTAAAAAGCGCGAGGACACCTGTGTTAAACCATTATTTTAAATTAAATTTTGTTAAGTTCGTTTCCGATTTTAATTTTTGCTAAATTGAATTTGAAAAGCTGGTTTTGAGGCTTCCGATGTCATTAATTCTTTCACGACGAGAAATCAGTGTCTAAGTGTGTGAATTGTGTTTGTGGAGTGTGTTATAAAATATTGAGATATCTCTAATTAACAAAGATACAGATGGAACAACGTTATAGCTACAGAATATACAATCTAATCACATTGTTGCTAAATCATAACAATCTATCTGTACGGACATACTTATCTAACACATCCATAAGAAGCACTTATTAATCATCAAAATACTTAAGTCTATCATATCATGTCTACAATATATCGTAGCCCTACGCGCTAACGCACCATCTATTTCATTTGAGTAACTGTTGTCGGTACATTTTACAAACTACTCTACTTAATAGTAATATCCGAATTTCATATTCTAATCCATATTTCATTTCTCTTTTTATTTCTCTTAATTATTTAGATTTCCTTTTTTTTCTTTTTGTAATAAAAGTAACGGCTAACAATTTCAAATGAACGTTTCCAAAAAAATTTGTTAAGAGCCGCACGCGAGAAAAGTCCCCAAAAATAACCAAAAAAACCAAAAAAAACACCTACCTCGTGCGATATTCAATTTTCTATAGCGATTTTCGACCGATCGGAGAACGTTCAACGGGCACACGCGCCCATCCTCAAAAAGACCGATCCCCAGAAGAATTTTCACACATCTGAAATTTTCGATTCGGTAATTTCGAATTGTATTTTTTTTTCTTTATTCGAGACACATACAAAACACTTAACCCTCCGCGTACTAGGCGACTAAATGTCACATGCCGTACTAGGTGGGGTTTAGCATACCCCGAAAATACAATGAAATAAAACCCACAATGATAAGAAATATATTTCAAAAATAATAATGAATAGGTTTAAGTAAAACACATTGTATCTTCTCGCTCCCTTCCACTCATTGCTATGGTAAATACGTTTTTTGAACATAAAATCGATATTTACTAAATTAAATTAAAATTTTTGATTTGAAGGAACTCATGGTAATTTATATTAATGTAATAAATACGAAGATGTGCGCGTTCGAGCGAAAAGTGGCACATTTCCGAGCGAGGGAGGCAAATGAAGCGCGACGCGGAGCGGCGCGCTTCATTTTCCCGAGATCGGAATGTGCCACTTTGAGCTCGAATGTGCACACGCGGTTTTAAGCATTATTCGCAATAATTTTGTCAACACAAAAATTAGTAAATAATTTTTATCGTTCCCTCTCACTCGTACTTATGATTTTATCGTATCTTTTCGCTCGCTCCCACTCATTGCTATAGTAAAAATACATTTTTTGAATATATAATCGATATATTCACTGAACTAAATTAAATTTATTGATTGAAGAGAAAGTTTAATTTACAAAAATCAATAAATACGAGGATGTGCGCGTTCGAGCGAAAAGTGGCACATTTCCGAGCGAGGGAGGCAAATGAAGCGCGACGCGGAGCGGCGCGCTTCATTTTCCCGAGATCGGAATGTGCCACTTTGAGCTCGAATGCGCACACTCGGTTTTAAGCACGATTACCAATCATCCCGTTTTAACAAGAAAAAAATTGGTCACGTTAGCTATACCCCCACCCCGTACACGGAAGGTTAACTTAGACTTTCCAAAAAAAGAAAGAAATAGAAAGACAAACAATCACAAAAGACAAGCCGATCAAATTTTGGTTTTCGTAATGTAAAGTAGTCGCAGTCTTTTCCTTAACAAAATGTACCTCAACTATTTAAGTCCAAGCAGAGCTACCTAATTAAAAAATCTGATACTCCAGTTCTGCCCCGACGAGAAGACTGCTTCTCCGTCATTACCTTTATTACAAGCGTCGCGCATAGCAGAAGAATTTTTTTCAAGGGCAAAAGAACTATGCCCTATAGATATACGAGGCAGTGTGGGGAGGTGTCGGCGAAGGCGACGAGGAGGGCGGCGAAGGAGAGCTGGAAGAGCCGCTGCTCGTGGGCAGCGCACTGTGCCCCGACCGTGGCGGGCGCGGCCGTCCCAAACTTCGGGCGCCCATTCCGCCCTCCTCACTGCTTTCTCAGAGGTATACCTTTTTAACACTTCTCGTCGTCGAAAACCCATCGCCTCGTCTGTAGTTGTCGCCCTTTACAAATACGGATACTGTTTAGAACAAATCAATCTTACGGTATTTCAAACTTTTAGTCACATTAAATTACGATAGAACAAGAAGAGACTAATACAAGAAGTGTAGACAGAAGAATTAGACATATACCTGATGCGATCGCAGAGTACCAAAGTTATCTCTACCGCGATAATTATCACGACCGTTATAGCCAGCGTCCGCTTGAAACTGGAACAAGGTCTCGGCGTTATTCTGATGGGGCCCTTTCCTCAGGGTGCTCTTCGGCGAATGTAGCTTGGGGGGTGGCTGAGGAACTAGCACCGGTTCAGCGTACGTGACTTCTTCCTGGGGCAGCAACTTCGGTTCGGCTTGGATCCGACTAAAAAACAACCTTCAATCTCCTGACGCCTTCCCCCACTCCTCAAAATACCGACCTATTCATGTTCTGCCTCTGCTCGAAGTACTCATACTCGGTATCGGGATAAGGCAGGTTATCGTCGTCGTCCTTCCGACATTTCCTCCCGCAGAGGTACCCAGCTATAAAACCAACAACTAAAGCTGTTACGGCACCGGCCACCACCGCCATGATCAAGGTTTCCACCGAGTACTGAGGCGGTAGACTATCAGCAGCAGTCACTGAAGGATCCCCTAAAACAAATCAGTTCAATGAAAATGTACAATAGAAGAAGTCAAACCAACCTCCGACACTATCGAACCCTCGGTCCTGCATTATATTGATAACTTGTCCATCGGGCATGTCTTTGCTGGGCTGATGGTCCTGGTTGAACTTGGGCTGGGTGGAACTGAGTCCTCCGACAGACCCGGCGTCTTTGCCCAGCTTCGGGGGTGGACAGGCCGAATGCTGGCCCGTGGAGACGCTCTGATAGAAGTAGCTCTCTTCGCCCCATCGCCCTGAGCCATGGGACCGACACTTCCCTTGGACTTTGTCCCAGGCACAGTAAGGATCTTGAAGAGCCACGCACTCGCTGCAAGAACTGGGACGTTAGATTTGTTCTTTTGCGTCGAATTAGTGATGAGCAGAATTGGACTTGTTCTTGGTCTTGGTCTTGCATTTTTGGAAGACCAAGATCAAGACCAAGACCAAATGAACAAGAACAAGACCAAAACCAAGACCGAGCATGCAAGAACAAGACCAAATACTTTCAAATATTTTCGGATTTGTTTATAAATAATATTAATTCCAAAATCTTTGCATATTGTATAGTTTCTTATTGACTTTTACCTATAAATTGAAGTATATTTCAGTAAGTGTAAGTGTAGTGTCTTTTCTATTTAAACAAAAGCAATTTCAAAATGAGTGAAGAAATAGAAATGATTAAACTCTCTACATAAGATCATTTTTTGATATTATTTGATTATAGTAAAATAAAGTTTTATGAATTAGATATAAGTTGTACATAATTTTTAACTTATACCAATAAAAGGTCTGACATAAATGGTTGAGACCAAGACTGAATACGCAAGACCAACACCAAGACCTAATAAGCAAGAGCAAAACCAAGACTAGAAACATTTGTGCAACACCAAGACCAAGACCGAATAAGCAAGACCAAGACCAAGACTATTACAGTCTTGGTCTTGTTCTTGTTTTGCTCATAACTACATCGAATTTGGTACGTACCTGCAGCTCGATATTTTATTGCTATCACATCTATGCAGTCTTAAGCTTTGCACTTCCCCATCGGAGACGACGATAAGGCGACCTTCTTGCTTCTCGCTGTGGACCACGTGGATTCCTCTGACGGCCACGTGCACCGGGAAAACTTGGATTTCTTCGATGACGACGGGACGCACCCCGTGTCTCGTTTCGGCCGAAAGAGCATTCACCGCCTTAATTATTTTGCCGTTATCTGAATAAAAAAATCTAATGAGGCAAAGCTACAACAATGAATTAGAAATTTACCGGTCCCTATGAAGAGGACGTCGTAGGTCTTCCCGCCTGGTACTTTGATCTGGGGGTCGACGGCGATTTGGGTGAAGCGATAGCTACAAAAGCACGCAATTAGTTTGAAAGAAATTCGGTTGGAGAAATGAGCGTACTGAAAGCTGGTTCTGATGACGATGGGCTGACCGAAGAACGATGGCACGCTTTCGTCCATGAGGGAATGGGTCTTGATGAAGTTGAGTGTGAGATCTGGGAGGGTTCGGCTGTCGTTGTGGCATTGTCCGGGTCTGGGATCGGGGACCTTTGAGCTTTGGACGGGCAGCCAATTCGAGTTTAGGGCCGCTTGCTCTTTGAAGTTGCCTTCGAAGGTGTCGGCGATGTCTTGGAGAGAGAAGGCACAAACAGCACTACCAGATATGCTGTTTGGTGGTGTGGTGAACGTTCCGTAGACCAGTTGGGCCGAAACGTCGCCGTATTGGCCTTCGATCAGTTCTGTTGTCGATTCTAAACAATTAGATTTGATTTAAAATTGAAGTCTTTTGCAAAAATTTAATAAAAGAAAGTACGCATGGGGATGTGTTAAAAGGATGGTGTCAGAAGGTTTTAATAATTAGTTTGGTAGGGAAGGTGCTTTCAGTTCGATGAGGGATAAGGTGGTTTAAATAATAACAACCAATTTTTATTTAAATTTAAAAAATTAATTAATATGTAAAAAAACCAATGACCATTGCAATAGACACTCTTTAAAATATAATGCATAAATAATTATTTTAGTATAGTTTTTTCCTTTAGTTTTTTTAGTTTTCCGATGCTTTAAATTAGTTTAAATTAATTTATTATTAACCAAAAAATTAATTAAAAACTCTCAGTTGGCTTTAAAGATTCATGACGCATTTTTAATGAAGAAAATTCTGTTAAATTATTTGTGAATCTGTAGATGTTTTTTTTTCATAAGTCCTTCATCCCTTATAACTCTTATATTTTAAGGGTTACTTCAGTTCATATATATCCTTTGTAGGTAATTATTTTTTAAAAATTATATCAGGAATAAAAAATTAAAAAAAATAATAAAATACTAAATACAGTAGACGCCGCCTCAACCAAAAAAATTGTAGCGCCGTTATTTGTGGAGGGATCTTTAAAAACTACACAAATTCGGATTCGCCAGACTTTTTGGCTTCGGATAAGCCCAAAAAACCATAAGAGTGCTATTTGAATTTTTCGAGAAAAACCGGTTCAAATAGACCGACCTGTAATTAATTTTTTCTAAATGTCCACTTTGAAAAATCGTAGCTCGGTTATTTGTGAACGGATCTTTAAAAACCTTTCATAGCCTGAAAGTCCGTTTTCTCGAGATCGAAATGTGCCACTTTGGGCTCACGGTTTTAAGCACGATTCACAATAATTAATTTACTTTCTTAGATGGCTAACTTAAATACCCTCCAACTATCGTTACTTGCTAAAATTTTACACTCAGCTCGCCAAAAGAAGTACAACTACATAAAGTGCTTTCATTTTATAAAAGGAGAAAAGACGCAGACACACGTCGACACCAAATCAACATTTTTAGTATGCAAGAATGTACACTTGCCATAAACTAAGGATTACTTTAATAAGTATAAAAATAAAGCTCGAGTAATCTTATTTAAACTTTAGAATAAAGTCGAGTTGCTTCCCCAGAATTATGTACTGCTTTATGATAATAATTTTGTATAATAAGCTTGCAATTCACCGCAGTTGCGCGTCGAAATTTTTCCACCCTTCTCGACACTTTCATTCCTAATAAAATTCAATTCCTAATCTTGGATTAAATCATCCCAAAAAATCATTAAACTAAAACGAAATGACCGGCTCTCATTGTGCGAGCTCGAAAACTTAAAAGTTTTAAGCGACTTAAATTTTTAAAAGCCCTCTTAAATATTTAAAATATTCCAAAGCTAAATTTTGATTTAGAAAAAGGTCGTTTAAGTAGTCGAGATATGTAAAATTGGTTTAGAAACAATCAAAAAATCAAAAACACCATTTTTTGCGATTGAAAATTACAGATTTTGAGCTTTTCAACCCCTTGTCATACAATGACGTTTAAGTGACGTCAAGCGTTTAGGGTGTCATTGTAGCTTTTGACGTCTCTAAGACGTCAAGAACTGTTTTGAAATTTATGTTCCGAATAGTTTGTTTTCAACAATAATTTTGTTAAAAGGCACAAAATTGGCGATTTGGGAATTTTGTTATTAATATAATTCTGTAATTTTTAATTGCGAATTGTCCAGAGAGCAAATTAATTCTTGTAAAGTGTGCTTAAAGCCGAGTGTGCGCATTCGAGCTCAAAGTGGCACATTTCCGATCTCGGGAAAATAAAGCGCGCCGCTCTGCGTCGCGCTTCATTTGCTTCCCTCGCTCGAAAATGTGCCACTATTCGCTCGAACGCGCACATCCTCGTATTTATTGAATTTTATAAATTAAAGTTTCTCTTCAATCAACAAATTTAATTTAGTTCAGTAAATATATCGATCATATATTCAAATAACGTATTTTTACTATAGCAATGAGTGGGAGCGAGCGAAAAGATACGATAAACTCATAAGTACGAGTGAGAGGGAATGATAAAAATTATTTATTAATTCTTCGTTAACAAAATTATTGTTAATCCTGCTTAAAACGGAGTGTGCACATTCGAGCTCAAAGTGGCACATTTCCGATCTCGGGAAAATAAAGCGCGCCGCTCCGCGTCGCGCTTCATTTGCTTCCCTCGCTCGAAAATGTGCCACTTTTCGTTCGAACGCGCACATCTTCGTATTTATTCAATTTGTTTAAATTACTTTTTGGATTTAAAAAGGAAATAGCAATGTATTCAAATAAAACGACATATACGCAGTAACATATAGTTTGATAACCACTGGTCTAGCTATACACAAGCGCAACATAGCGCGTTGTTATATTTAATTTAGTCGCGCCAAAGAAGTATTACTTCTAACGTGCGTACATAAGTACATGCGCCGGTTTTTTTTTACATAGAATGAAATTCAGTTTTAAACATTTAGCAAAATTATTAAAGTAAACTCGAAGAATAAATTATTTTAAGTTTCTAGACAACTCAAATTAAATAAATTAATAACTTGGAAAATTTTTAAAATATATTTAAGAACTTTAGAAATTTTTAATTATCAATTTTTTGTATAACACAAATTGAATAAAACAAAACTTTATTCGGTAAATTTAAAAGGAAATTTTGATGAAAAATTATTATGTATTTTCAGAAAACTCAAATAGAGTAAATACAGAATTTGGGGTTTTTTCAAAAACTTTGAAGATCATTCATTTACGCAAATAAAATTAATATTGAGAAAACTCAATAAATAAATTATCTTAATTGTTCAGAAATATTAAATTTATAAAATTAAATACAGTAAAACCTCGATAAGTCGAAGTTGAAGAGAAACTAAAATAATTCGCGTTATCAAAAATTCGAGCTATCGATATAAAAATATTTTTTAGTTTATGTTTTTAAAATTTACTTATTGTTTCTTTTTCTTAATTATTTCCTAGTGATTTCTTGCTAAAACTTAAATCTTGTGTCTTGAACAAGTAGTAATTGGGCTTCATTTTTGGAATAATTCAATTTTTAAATATAAAAAAATATTTATATGTTATATATTATATGCATCAAAATTTTAGAATGACTTAGGTGGGGAATGTTAAAAAAAGATTGGAAACACTGCTCTACATATTTCAAAATATTTTAAAACTATTAATTATTTATTTTATGTTATTTGTGTATGCTCATAACAGTTAATGTTCAAACAATTAATTTTTGAATGGCAATATTAAAAAAAATATTTCAATAAGTAAATTAATTAAAATGCAAAAACATTAATTTAAAAACCTCCAACTTAATTTTGCAAAAAAACAAATCTTAATTTTAACAATAAGAAACTCCAAACTTTCCATTTCAATCAATTACTCAAAAATTATACATTCAAAAAATAAAAAGTGAGTTATTACAATTAAATAAAATAAAACCTCAGCTGTCACTCTTAAACAGTGTCAGAAACTGGGCCCTTTACCCTAAGCGCAAGTTTTATCGTTTTTAGACGCAAATAGGAAAAAAATTAGCGCGAGCAAATAATTTTTGTCCGCTTCCCGACGAATTCTTCCCAAAATCCGGCGTCGAAACGCGCGATAAGAGAGCACGGGAACCGAATTATCGTCGAGTCGGGAAGATTCTTCGTAAAGTTGCGGTCGCAACAACAACGCCAAATAGAATAACCTAAGAAAACCAATTATAGTTTCGCGCAAGTTCGAAATACACGACGAGAAATTTAATTTTGCCCGACATCGTACGTCTACGAAACAGATTAACCGGGATTAAGAATACTTTGTAGCAATAAGCATTTTAATATTCGGGTTATCTCTGGCAAGCGAGCGCGAGCGCGCACACAGCAACTTTAATTATCAGCATTATATTGCGCCCCGCAGTGACCCAACTTAATTACACATTTTCATACATAAGCAACACGACATTAAACAAATTGCAAAATGTTCGTGGGGGGAGGGGGAGAGCTTTATGGGAAAACGCAGGGCGAACGAACGCCCTCGACCTTTCCGTTCTTTAAATTTTAAAGGACGTCCGGCCGAGGTCCTCTCGCCAGGATAATACAACATCAACATTTACCTCGTGGATTATTTAATTTCGGGGCTGCGTATGGATGTGTTAACTTTATTACAAAGACATTCTCCAAATTTAATTTTCGCTCGTAATTAAATTTTCCGATTACCAGTATTTACGAAGAAGGCAAATTTGTCGACTTATTAAAATTCTGCGAAGGACTCGTTCGGGAAGTTCGCCGGCCGAGAGGCTCGTTTTCGTGGTCCCGGCGATGAAATCTTGGAGATACGGTTCTTGTTTGGCATATTTAATAATTTAAATAATTCCAAATAATTTAAAGTTCAGTAAATATATCGATTGTATATTCAAAAAACGTATTTTTACTATAGCAATGAGTGGGAGCGAGCGAAAAGATACGAAAAACTCATAAGTACGAGTGAGAGGGAATGATATAAAATTATATACTAATTTTTCGTTGACAAAATTATTGCGAATAATGCTTAAAACGGAGTGTGCACATTCGAGCTCAAAGTGGCACATTCCGATCTCGGGAAAATGAAGCGCGCCGCTCCGCGTCGCGCTTCATTTGCCTCCCTCGCTCGGAAATGTGCCACTTTTCGCTCGAACGCGCACATCCTCGCATTTATTGAATTTTGTAAATTAAAGTTTCTCTTCAATCAATAAATTTAATTTAGTTCAGTGAATATATCGATTATATATTCAAAAAACGTATTTTTACTATAGCAATGAGTGGGAGCGAGCAAAAAGATACGATAAACTCATGAGTACGAGTGAGAGGGAATGATAAAAATTATTTATTAATTCTTCGTTGACAAAATTATTGTTAATCGTGCTTAAAACGGAGTGTGCACATTCGAGCTCAAAGTGGCACATTCCGATCTCGGGAAAATGAAGCGCGCCGCTCCGCGTCGCGCTTCATTTGCCTCCCTCGCTCGGAAATGTGCCACTTTTCGCTCGAACGCGCACATCCTCGCATTTATTGAATTTTGTAAATTAAAGTTTCTCTTCAATCAACAAATTTAATTTAGTTCAGTAAATATATCGATTATATATTCAAAAAACGTATTTTTACTATAGCAATGAGTGGGAGCGAGCGAAAAGATACGAAAAACTCATAAGTACGAGTGAGAGGGAATGAAATAAAATTATATACTAATTTTTCGTTGACAAAATTATTGCGAATAATGCTTAAAACGGAGTGTGCACATTCGAGCTCAAAGTGGCACATTCCGATCTCGGGAAAATGAAGCGCGCCGCTCCGCGTCGCGCTTCATTTGCCTCCCTCGCTCGGAAATGTGCCACTTTTCGCTCGAACGCGCACATCCTCGTATTTATTGAATTTTGTAAATTAAAGTTTTCTTCAATCAATAAATTTAATTTAGTTCAGTGAATATATCGATTATATATTCAAAAACGTATTTTACTATAGCAATGAGTGGGAGCGAGCAAAAGATACGAAAACTCATAGTACGAGTGAGAGGGAATGATAAAATTATTTATTAATTTTCGTTGACAAAATTATTGTTAATATGCTTAACGGAGTGTACATTCGAGCTCAAGTGGCACATTCCGATCTCGGAAAATGAAGCGCGCCCGCGTCGCGCTTCATTTGCCTCCTCGCTCGGAAATGTGCCACTTTTCGCTCGAACGCGCACATCCTCGTATTTATTGAATTTGCCTATATTATTATTTTGTTCTTAAATTCAAAAAATTAAAAGTCGAATAAATTAGATCGATTTTTTGTTTGAAAAAGGTTAGACATTTTATTCCATTTGATAAGTTATCATGGTGCTCTTCCACACCCCTAATTGTAGCGAGCTTGATAAAAATATTTTCAGATCTAGTGTCGAATATTTACTAATTTGCATTTTTGATTAATTAAAATTGTATATGAGTCAAATTTTCTGAAGTGGGCCACTAAAAATCAACTAGTTGAATTTTATATAATCTTTTGCAGATTGTTGAAGGTTTATATGTCAAAATTAATGTCTCCAAATATTTTTGGGTAATTTTCATTTTTGTAAAAATTATAAACAAATTAGTTTTAAGGCACATTTTGTATACACTGTTGTAATTAGACTTCATTTATAGATTAATTCAATTTTTAAATATAAAAAAATATTTATATGATACATAAGGGGTGCATCAAAATTTTAGAATCACTTGGCTGGGGTATGTTAAAAAAAGGTTGAGAAATAAGAGTCAAAATTCGAAAAAAGTTAAAGTATTTTTTTTTCATGTACAATGAAGTTCTCCCATCTAGTCTAGTTTAAAAGTACGAAATTAGAAATGTGGTTTTTGGTAAAAAATACCCTACAATAATTTTTAATTAAAAGAAAAGCGAGAAGTGGTACATTTAGTTCAGTTTGATTTAATTAATATTATTTGTAAGGGACAAGAATAAGATAGGCAAATTCAATTATTAAGGAGTATGTGCACTTTCAAGCGAAAACTTTTTCCGAATAGAAAATCTGGATTTGAAGGATTTGTTATTAATATAGCGAATCCAATTAACACGAAGATGTGCGCATTCGAGCGAAAAGTGGCACATTTCCGAGCGAGGGAGGCAAATGAAGCGCGACGCGGAGCGGCGCGCTTCATTTTCCCGAGATCGGAATGTGCCACTTTGAGCTCGAATGTGCACACTCGATTTTAAGCAAGATTCACAATTATTAACTTATTTTCTTAGACGGCTGACTTCAACTGTCGTATTTTCATTAGCTGTGCTAAAATTCGTTTTTTTTTCTATACATTCAATTAACCGAATTTTCGATTATCCGAATGAGCTGCAACAATAATTAGTCCGGATAACCGAGCATCTACTGTAATCGAATTTCTTGAACCGGTTAAGAGGACGACTAAATCTTCATTGTTGAAAGATTCGTTACTTTATTTGCAAAATTATTAACAAATCTAATTTTGTAAAATCTCGTATTACATTAACGGTCAACGTATTGCACATTACGCCTATTGGGCATTTAACAATTAAGTTTTAGAGGTCCGATGAAGTTTTATACTTGGACCGCTGAACAGACGGAGTAAACACACCATGTGTCAAAGTGAATTTGTCGCCCACTTTTTATTTTGCGATACAAGCCAAAGTACAATTCGAAACTGCCCACTTCGGCCCCCAAAATAAATAAATAATTAACCCCAATCGTTAATACAAAATGAGAGCAACTAAAGCAACCCGAAAAACCAAATTAAATCAAAAAAATTACTCACTCTGGTCGTGCCCTTAATTCCTCAGGCGCCAATCACATAATTATTAATTAAAAACGACAATTATTATTATTAATTTAATTAATGGACGAGCAAATAGTAAGCAATTGTACAAAAATTAACCGTTCACTGCAAAAGTGCGTTAGAAACTGAATGAGTTTTGCTTTATCAGTAAGCCGGGCGATAAAAGTATTTCGACCTCGCAAACACATTTAAAAATCAATAAATAAAAATGAATATACAAGGTGCTTCATAAGCGCTTGTAAAAATTTCTATAAAACTCGCAACAATTCTAAACGAACCCTTTTATTATTTTGGTTGCCGTTTCATATTGAAATGACAAAAAAAAATCAAAAATGAAAATAAGTGGCTAGTGTAATAGGGCATAGAGCCCTGCCCACAGCCTGCGTTTAGAGCGTGATCACTCCATCTGTACAGCGGCCCGAGAACGAACCGTTACTAAATTAATAATTTTTTTTATTTCGAGCGTCAAATTTCCCGCTAATTTATTTTGCTATTTAAAAATTACGGATAGCTATATGTATACATAATTGAATTATTAAATAGTTATGTGAACATTTAAAACCTTTAAAAAAAAAACCCAAAGTGCAATTGAAATTGTATAAGAGTGAAGGTCGAGGTCGCTCTTCGCTTTCCAATTCGTCGCCTACTTTTTAGTTTGCGATAAAAGCCAAATTACAATTCGAAACTCCCCAATTCGCCCCAAAATAAATAAATAATTAACCCCAATGGTTAATAGGAAACGAGGGCAACAAAGCAACCCGAAAAACAAAATTAAATCAAAAAATATTACTCACTCCAGTCGTCCCCTTAACTCCTCAAAAATAAATCACATAATTATTAATAAAAACAACAATTATTATTATTAATTTAATTATTTGAATTTCCAAATAGTAAGCACTTGTACAAAAGTAAACCGTTCACTACAAAAGTGCATTAGAAACTAAACGAGTTCGGCCTTATCTATAAGCTTGGCGATAAAAGTATTTCGACCTCGCAAACACATTTAAAAATCAATAAATAAAAATGAATATACAAGGTGCTTCATAAGCGCTTCTAAACATTTCTAGAAAACTCGCAACAAATCTAAACGAACCCTTTTATTATTTTGGTTGCTGTTTCGATTGTTGACATTACAGAAAAAATCAAAAATAAAAATAAGTGACTAGTGTAATAGGACATAGACCCACAGCCTGCATTTAGAGCGTGGTCACTCCATCTGGACAGCGGCCCGAGAACGAAACATTACTAAATTAATTTTTTCATTTATATTGAGCGTCCAATTTCCCGCTAATTTATTTCGATATTTAAAAATTACGGATAGCTATGTACAGTTAAACTTTATTCTATTCAACACCCCCTAAACCACTTATAGTGATCGAGCCATTCCAAGAGACAAATTCTGGTGCTGCATGGTTGAAAGAAAATTCAAGGTTGATCTTGGTAAGGTCTCTTGGAATAGCTCGATCACTATAAGTGGTTTAGAGGGTGTTGAATAGAATAAAGTTTAACTGTACATCGTTGAATTATTAAATAGTTATGTGAACATTTAAAAGCTTGATAAAAACCCAAAGTGCAATGGAAATTGTATAAGAGTGAAGGTGGAGGTCGCTATTCGCTTTCCAATTCGTAGCCTACCTTTTATTTTGCGATAAGAGCCAAATTACAATTCGAAACTCCCCATTTCGCCCCAAAATAAATAATTAATTACCCCCAATGGTTAATAGCAAACGAGGGCAACGAAGCAACCCCAAAAACCAAATTTAATCGGAAAAAAACTCACTCTAGTCGTCCCTTAACTCCTCAGAAGCCAATCACATAATTATTAATTAAAAACGACGATTATTATTGGTAATTTAATTAATAGTAAGCACTTGTACAAAATTAAACCGTTCACTGCAAAAGTCCATTAGAAACTGAACGACTTTCGCCTTATCACTAACAGCTGGGCGATAAAAGTATTTCGACCTCGCAAACACATTTAAAAATCGACAAATAAAAATGAATATACAAGGTGCTTCGTAAGCAACGTTTCTATAAAACTCTCAACAAATCTAAACGAACCCTTTTATTATTTTGGTTGCTGTTACCATTGAAATTAAAAAAAGAAAAAATATCAAAAAAGAAAATAAGTGACTTACGGATCTCGTTAAAGTAGAAAGGAAATTCCCCTGTAACGGAACAGTTGAGCCTAGATTTGAGGAAGGAAGTCCAACGGTTCCGGAAACGATGCGGTCCTCCACGGTCGTACTTGCAAACTCTCGCCACCCTCGAATAGACGGCCTAAAATCATTTCGGGACACTTAAATATACGTGCAATTTTATTTTTTTGGTTTCTACGGACGGCGAACATTTTGGTTTTTCGTAAATCGGGGACGAAGGGGCGAAAAAACGTACCTTTCCGCAGTTAATGTATTCGACGGCCGTCTCTCGAAAGAAGAAGTAGACGAAGTCCCCCTGCGTCATGGAATTGACGAAATCGGGAGCTGTAAGGAATTCGTTTTAGGGACAAATCTATAGAGGAGCGCCAAGGCGCCGATTATAGGGGGCAATTCAAAAGCAACTTTACCATTGAGACTCATCGAATCGTATTGTTCAGTCTGTAGCGGTTCTCGGTAGATAATGGGATCCATCCCGCTGAAATCGGCCACTGTGCCAGTGTACAAATCTCCATCTGAAACAAAGCGTCGCAGTTATAATTATACCGCATTTTGATGAGCCGCGAACGGAACGGCAATTTGTAAGGCATTGTTCGCGAAAATGATACACAAACTTAACAAACAATCTTAAATGCGCGCTGATTGCGAGGATTTCGAAGAATTTCTATAAACGAGTTTTCTAACAATGTTCCTCTCAAAAGGACGCCTAAAGACGCTTAAAACTTACTCGAGTAACTGAATTTATTTAAAAACCCCGTTTACATGGCGGCGATTTTAATATTAAGTAAACTCTTTTCGAAGTTATACTTCTTTTGGCTTGCAAGGGTAGTTGTGCAAAACAGATAGAACTGTTTATTAATTTTTTCCCGCCTTATTCGCAGAGTTACAACAAACGGTTCTATACATAAAATGTCACTGAAGGACCCAATTGAACGGTCCTTAGGTTAGATTGTAATAATTTTGAAAACAAATTTTTGGCTTTTCTTCCAAATTCAAAACAGATAGAATTGTTTATTAATTTTTTCCGGGCTTATTCGCGGTGGTACAACAAACTGTTCTGTATATAAAATGTCACTGAAGGACCCAATTGAACGGTCCTTAGGTTAGATTGTAATAATTTTGAAAAAATTTTTGGCTTTCCTTCCAAATTCAAAACAGATATAATTGTTTATTAATTTTTTCCGCGCTTATTCGCAGAGTTACAACAAAATGTTTTATACATAAAATGTCATCGAACGACCCAATTGAACGGTCCTTAGGTTAGATTTAAAAAAATTAAAAACTGTTTGGCTTTTTTTACAAAATGCAAATCAGATAGAAATGTTTATTAATTTTTTCTGGGCTTATTCGCAAAGTTACAACAAACTGTTCTATACATAAAATGTCACTGAAAGATCCAATTGAACGGCCCTTGCGTTAGATTTTAATAATTTTGAAAAAAAAATTTTGGCTTTTTTTCCAAAATGCAAAACAGATAAAACAGTTCATTAATTTTTTCCGGGCTTATTAGCAGAGATACAACAAACTTTTCTATACATAAAATGTTACTGAAGGACCAATTGAACGGCCCTTAGGTCAGATTTTAATAATTTTGAAAAAATATTTTTGTTTTTTTTTACAAAACGTAAAACGGATAGATCTGTTTATTAATTTTTTCCAGATTTATTCGCAGAGATACAACAAAGTGTTGTGTATATAAAATGTCACTGAAGAACCCAATTGAACGGTCCTATCATTGGATTGTAATAATTTTGAAAAAAAATTGAGCGTTTTTTCTAAAACGTAAAATAGACAGAACTGTTTATTATTTTTTCCAAACTTATTCGTAGTTATACCACAAACATTTATTTATATAAAACGTTTGCAAAGGACTATATTAAACAGCCCTTCTGGTAAACTCCAATAATTTTGAAAAAAAAAATTGGATATTTCACAAAGTTTAAAACAGGCAGCAATCTTTATTCATTTTATTTTTGAGCTTTTTCAATAACTCGAATTAGGTTTGCTTTTCTCTATTTTCTCTAATTGTAAAACAATTACCAACTAAATTGTGCCATTCGATAATTAAATTTCAAACAACTAAATCCCGAAGCCCGTCAAAATAATATTTAAAAAAAAAATGGAACTAAAAGAGCATTGTTCGAGCTCTAAATTTGTTGCAAGCAACAACGGTAATGAGTGGAGCACTTTATCTTCTGAATAATTTATCTAGTAAATTACTGCGATATAACAATTTCAACTGCTATTCAGTGTTCATCCGCTTATTTCAACTTGCACAAACAACAAAATAGCTGGGTACGACGAAAAGCCTCGCGTCGAGATAAATTTCATCTTTAATAGCCGAATTTCTCGCTCGGCACATATTCTTCTGCAAAGCTCACCTTTTTAATCAAAGCACACATTTCCGAAGGATTAAACTGAATATCGATGCCGTTTTTTTTTCCCTTTAAATTTTATCCAACGTTAAAGGGCTTTCTAAAAAGACGTCTTCTCCGGTTTAAATTTTCTTTTTAAAAGGTAGAAAAAATTGGTGTACGCTTAACTAAATAGAAATAAATTCGATAAATGCGAGGACGTGCGCATTCGAGCGAAAAGTGGCACATTTCCGAGCGAGGGAGGCAAATGAAGCGCGACGCGGAGCGGCGCGCTTCATTTTCCCGAGATCGGAATGTGCCACTTTGAGCTCGAATGTGCACGCTCGGTTTTAAGCACCATTCACAATAATCAAGCGATTTAAAAAAATTTAATTAGTAAAATTACAGTACTCCAATTATACCAGAAACACCAAATCGTTCTTTTAATGCGTTTGTAAGAAATCAAATTTTTTACACAATATTTAGATCTCATGCAAACTGCTCTATAACAGGAATTTAAAATATCATCCCTTAATTTAAAGTGATATATCGTCAAACTTGAAAAGTGTAAAAATCATCGTTAAAAAATATAATTTTTAAAATTCAAAAATTCAATACTAAATATGTCCAAAAATTATTAATTAGTCTTTATAATAACCCACAAAAATAATGAAAAAATGCTACCCACCCTAAAACAAGCAGAAAAAAATTTTAGAAAATTTTAAGCACAGAAATTATATTATATTTTAAATTAATAATTATTTAATCGAAATTGCGCGTTATTGATAAACCAAATTTTTTAAACAATATTTGGATCTCATAAAAACTGCTCTATAACAGGAATTTAAAATATCATCCCTTAATTTACAATGATAGACCGTCAAACTTGAAAAGTGTAAAATCATTGTTAAAAAATACAATTTTTGAAAATCAAATAGTCAATACTCATTACGCACAAAAGTTATTGATTAGGCTTTATAATAACCCACAAAAATAATGAAAAAATTTTAGCTACCCTAAAACAAACAGAAAAAAATTTAGAAAATTTTAAGCACAGAAATTATACTATATTTTAAATTAATAATTATTTAATCAAAACTGCGCGTTTTTGAAAAAGCAAATTTTTTACACAATATTTGAATCTCATAAAACCCCTCCAAAACAAAAATTTAAAATAACATCCCTTAATCTAAAGTGATAGACCGTCAAACTTGAAACGTGTAAAAATCATTGTTAAAAAAATTCGATTTTTAAAAATCAAAAATTTAATACTAATTATGCACAAAAATTAATGATTAGGTTTTATAATAACCCACAAAAATAACAAAAAAATTCTAGCAACCCTAAAACAAGCAAAAAGAATTTTAAAAAATTTTATGCACAGAAATTATATTATATTTTAAATTAATAATTATTTAATCAAAACTGCGCGTTTTTCAGAAAGCAAATTTTTGACACAATATTTGAATCTCATAAAACCCCTTCAGAACAAAAATTTAAAATAACATCCCTTAATCTAAAGTGATAGACCGTCAAACTTGAAAAACGTAAAAATCATTGTTAAAAAAATTCGATTTTGAAAAATCAAAAATTCAATACTAATTATGCACAAAAATTATTGATTAGGCTTTATAATAACCCACAAAAATAATGAAAAAATTCTAGCAACCCTAAAACAAGCAGAAAAAATTTTAGAAAATTTTATGCACAGAAATTAAATTAATAATTATTTAACAAAACAGCGCGTTTTTAAGACACCAATTTTTTTTAAAATATTTGTATCTCATACAAACCCTTCTACGACACAAATTTAAAATATCATCACTTAATTTAAAGTGAGAAAACGCCAAACTTAAAAAGTATTAAAATAACTGTTAAAAATATAGGACTTTTAAAAATTGTTTAAATGGTAAACATTATATAAAGAAGTTATTCATTATATTTCATTTATTATATGTAGAAAAAGTAATTTAAAAATTCCAGTCACTCTAAAACCGTGTAAATCAAAAACAAAGCAAAATATGCAAAAATGAATGTAAACAAATTCAATAAATACGAAGATGTGCGCGTTCGAGCGAAAAGTGGCACATTTCCGAGCGAGGGAGGCAAATGAAGCGCGACGCGGAGCGGCGCGCTTCATTTTCCCGAGATCGGAATGTGCCACTTTGAGCTCGAATGCGCACACTCGGCTTTAAGCACCATTCACAACAATCAATTCGCTTTCTTAGACGGCTAACTTCGTACTCTACAATTTTCGTTGAAAGTGCGCGCGCAACTTCCATTCCCTCCCAATATTTGACTCTCGACGCCCCAAAAGAAGTATAGCTTCAAAAAAAAACGCAATTTATCTCTTTCGCCGTAATTAAAAATCGAGTTAAGAGCTGCACCAAAGCGAAACGTTTTTACAGATAAAATCCACACACACCTAAAGCAAATATTTAACAAAAAAATAACAAGATGCACTTCGAAAAGCCGTTTTTCCGGCTTTCGAGTTGCAACTAGGCATTACTAAAAAAAAAAAAAAGCGCGCAAGATGAAAGTCGGCTTTCGCAACGAAGAAACAACTAAACATGCATAAAACGTCTTCATTATTTTCGCTCGTTATTCACAGCATATCCCACTACAACAACCCCCACAGAGCCCTTTGAAGTCTTCTCCATATGTACGTGACAGACGCCCCTTTGTTAACAGCACAACGAGATTAATATTACGTTATCGTCACCGCAAGACTTGCAAAATTCGAAAAAGAAAAATAACAGCTCGTAACTCTTCCCCCCCCCCGTACAAAATCCCACCCCCGGTCGCAATAAAATTTAGCAATGTCGCGTTTTGAAAATTTCTGTCGAATCCAGAAAACACATCGGGAGAGGATAAATTGATCGAAAGCGTTCTTCGAGCGCTCGCCCCGTCATAAACAACCGCCCCTAACTTACTTCTTTTTCGGCCAAAGATTAGAACAGCGAGCCGGGGCCCCGAAAAAATAAATTAACCCCCGCGAACGGATGCCCGGGGTCGTTTAGTGGGCCACGAAATCTATTTTAACTCGCCGAAATATCGTCCCTCGTCTTCAAATTGTATTAATTTATTAAATTCGGCTCGAAACCGAGATCTTAATTAATTTATACGCCAAAGTATCGCCATCGTAACCTCCATGTAATTTGAAAGGCTTAATTATTAGAGATCGTGCGAGGAAAATTAACGAGTCGCCCGAAACGAAGGTCCTTAATAATAAAAACGAAGAGAAATGCAAAGTGTTAGGTGGGGCGCGAGATCACTCACCGACATATATGGCCGTGGAGTTGTGATGAGGGTCATAGGGACATACGGCTTGTCCCGGTTTGTCTTTGGCCACGCTGTAATTTCCGCTATGAATGACATAGTCTCTGCAGAGCGGCTTGAAAGAATTCGTTCCGCAGACCAGCAACGCCCCTGCAGCCGTTTTCGCCATAATTCGCACATAATTCTGACAGTTTTCCTGCAAATAGAAGAGAAAAAAATTAGGAAAAAACACACTCGGAGATGATAAGCCATAAAATACACAGATCTAAGGCTTAAGGGTCGTTAGGCGTGGAAATTCGAGGGGGAAGTTATTTTGAATTCCGTCTCAGGCTTATTTAATTTTTTTTTAAGACACATTTAACAAATAAATTATTTCTAAATTTAATAATAAATTAATTTTCTTTAAAGGCTAAAAAAAAGGTTTTGAATTATTTTTGAGTCAAAGACGTCTTAAGTTTCAAAATTAATTTAAAAAAGAATCTATTGTAATACGACACTGTTGTCAGCAAATTCTTGTGTTAAAAGAAAAAAATCGGGGTAGTTGTCACAAACACAAAAGGACTTGAAATAATTGCAATACGTTTACAAACACAAATGTTTAAAAATCGTAAAACTATTTTTGGGTTAAAATACGGCCCTGATTTTTTAATATGTTATTATTAAAGCTTTATATTATCCAGAAAAAAATTGGGGAGGTTATCATTAAAACAGAAAAGTAAAAAAAATAACTCTAAATTTAATAATAAATTAATTTTCTTAAGACTAAGAAAAAGGTTTAAATTATTTTTGACTCAAAGACATCTTCGTAAGTTTCAAAATTAATTTAAAAAAAATCTATTGTAATACGTCCCTGTTGTCAACAAATTCTGATGTTAAAAGAAAAAAATCGGGGTAGTTGTCACAAACACAAAAGGACTTGAAAATAATTGTAATACGTTTACAAACAGAAATGTTTAAAAATCGTAAAACTATTTTTGCGTTAAAATACGGCCCTGATTTTTTAATATGTTATTATTAAAGCTTTATTTTATCCAGAAAAAAATTGGGGTGGTTATCATTAAGGCAGAAAAGTAAAAAAAAATAACTCTAAATTTAATAATAAATTAATTTTCTTAAGACTAAAAAAGGTTTAAATTATTTATGACTCAAAGACATTTTCTTAAGTTTCAAAATTAATTTAAAAAATAATCTATTGTAATACGACCCTGTTGTCGACAAATCCTTGTGTCAAAAGGAAAAAATCGGGGTAATTGTCAGAAACATAAAAAGACTTAAAATAATTGTAATAGATTTACAAACAGAAATGTATAAAAATCGTAAAACTATTTTCGGGTTAAAATACGGCCCTGATATTTCAATATGTTATTAATAAAGCTCTATATTTTCCAGAAAAAAATTGGGGTGGTTATCACTAAGGCAGAAAAGTAAATAAAATTATCTCTAAATTTAATAAGAAATTAATATTCTTTAAAGGCTAGTAAAAAAAGTTTAAAAGTCTTTTGACTCGAACGCATCTTAGGTTTCAAAATTAATTTAAAAAAGAATGTGTTGTAATACGACCCTGTTGTTAACAAATTTTTGCGTTAAAAGAAAAAAATCGGAGTAGGTGTCACAAACACAAAAGTACTTAAAATAAATGTAATAGATTTACAAACAAAAATGTTTAAAAATCGTAAAACTATTTTCGGGTTAATATACGGCCCTGATATTTCAATATGTTATTAATAAAGCTCTATATTATCCAGTACAAAATTGAGGTGGTTATCACTAAGGCAGAAAAGTGAAAAAAATTATCTCTAAATTTAATTAGAAATTAATTTTCTTTGAAGGCTAGAAAAAAAAGTTTAAAAGTCTTTTGACTCGAACGCATCTTCTTAACTTTCAAAATTAATTTAAAAAATAATCTATTGTAATACGACCCTGTTGTTAACAAATCCTTGTGTTAAAAGAAAAAAATCGGGGTAGTTGTCACCAACACAAAAGGACTTAAAATAATTGTAAGATTTACAAACAGAAATGTATAAAAATCGTTAAACTAGTTTCGGGTCAAAATACGGCCCTGATTTTTCAATATGTTATTAATAAAGCTCTATATTATCCAGAAAAAAATTGGGGTGGTTATCACTAAGGCAGAAAGTAAAAAAAAATTGGGTCAAACAATACTTTTCAAACGGCCACCTTTAAAAAATCGTAGATCCACCTTCGCGTATAAATACGGCCCTGAAATTTTCATATGTTCTTTATAAAGCTGTATTTCAACTAAAAAAAAATCAGAGTAGTTGTCACCAAGGCAGAAGAATTAAAAAAAATCAAAAATAAACTATTCGTGCAAGTCAATAAAAACAATACAACCCAAATGCGAAATTATTTCGTCTTTTAATTTTTCGTTTCAACTCTGATTGTTATTTTTTTATTTCAGCTTTCGAACAAAGGATTTTAATAAAAATCGAACAGTTTTGACCATTTTTCTCAAAGCGCCCCGGCGCAAAATTCAAAAAATTAATTTGTTTTGTCAAAGCACAAAAGGCGCACATGCTTCAATTAGGAATTAATCGATGGCGCAAAGCTCGTCCGAAATGTAATTTTTAAAAATTAAAACGTTCCCAAAAATTCGTTTTCCCGCCACCGAGGAAAAGGATTCGACGAAATTCGCAAAGATGGCCGACTTAAATTAATTTAAAGGTACGAAATATCTTCGAAGATATGTCAACAATCAAAAATAAGACAAAAGGCATGAAATTTCTTTGTTGCTGACTTTATTGAGAATGTGGTACACCCTGTATAAAAATTGCTTGTTTAAAATATAGCATAAAAGCAATTGCGAAAAACCGCAGAGAAAACGAAAGGGTGAAAGTTGTTGGGGGATGGAAACTTGATATGCTGTCAATTTAAGAAGACCATAATCTAGCGCCAGCTATCAGGATGAAAAAGGAAAGTAATTCGCCCGATTGACAGGTAAGTCCATCAATGTTTAAGGATAACAGACACGAACAAACAGGATCTGGGTGGGATCTCAATCCTAGGGAACAACAGTTCAATCGGAGTAAATACCTAAGGGCGGTAATAACTGACAATTCGGTCGATACAGTCACTAATTTATAGAGAATCCCCCGCTAATGGCTACACGAAGCTGATTATTTATCCCTGACAGGCCCAGAAAGCAATTAGTGCACCGAAAGATGCGAGGAGATAAGCCGAAGAACTTGAGATGCAAAAACACAGCAATAAAGGAGACGGTAAATCAGTCTTACACAATGTAAGAGATAGAGCCGGGCAAAAAATTAATGGAGAGCGGAGATTGCGGGAGAGCTTTTCATACACAACGCAATTGTTGTAAGAAAACAACTCTACGTAAATTAGAAGAAGCTTCGAAGACAAAAACTGGAGTTTTCGATCCATCCCATCAATCTTATCAAACGAACGTCATTAAATTAATTTGATTTTTTGACGTTTTTACTGGAAAAAAATTGTCTTCTAAAAATGAAAATGTACCAATAAAAAGAACGAAAAAAAGGCCATACACCTGGTTTTGAGCTAGCACTGGTTTCAGATGGAAGAAGGTCCCATACGTTTGGAAATAAAAGGATTTCGAGAAATAATTAAAACCTAAAGTTGCTAGGGGTACGTAGGAACATCCCCTTGCAATAAAAACCAATTCTATTTTTTTCAAAAAGAAAAACGTTTTTCTCAAAGCTTTGAAATAGCACGCCTATGGTTTCTTAGGCCTATCCGAACCCAAAAAGGCTGCCAAATCCGAGTCTGAATAGTTTTTAAAGATCCGTCCACAAATAACGGCGCTACAATTTTTTTAAAGTTCAAAATTGTGCAAAAATGAGGCCCAAAAATTGCAATTTTTAATTTTCGAAAAATTTTCGTTGCGCCCTATACTGATTTTACATGTATCTTATGTAAAAAAGTCCCAGAATTCCAAATCCATCTCGCTTGTAATGATTGTATCGAAAATAAGGGCACTACGATTTTTTTTGTGAGACAAGGGGTATTTTTTGATTTATTTAGTTTTATCGAAAATTTTTATTTAGGAGCGAGAGTGCCAGAAATGACACCGGCTATAGTTGCTAGGGGTAAGTAGGAACATCCCCTTGCAATATAAAGCAATTCTATTTTTTAAAAAAACAAAAGGGTTATAACCTATATTTTTTCTCAATTTTCGCCCATTTTGGGGGTTTTGAGTTAGCATCCGTTTTCGATAGAATAGGGTCTAATACATTTGGAAATAAAAGGATTTCGGGAAATAATTCAAAATAGAAAAGTTGGCGCAAATTAAAATTTTGAATTTAAGACAAATGAACGCTTTGCAAGTGACCAAAAATTTTGGCGTTACGGGGGTAGCAGAGCAAAATGGCTCCGGCTATGGACGCAACGGGCCCATAGGTACCTCTCCCCTTAAAATATAAAGCAAATCTATTATATTCAAATTTCCCAAAAAAAAGCAAAGGGGTACACCCATGGTTTTCCTCGATTTTGGCCGATTTTGGAAATTTTGAGTTTCCGATACAATAAGTTCTAATACGATCGGTACTAAAAGAAATTCGGAAAATAATTAGAAACCAAAAAGTGATCCCAAATTAAATAATTAATTTTTTAAAAAATTGACGAGGTGCAAATGTCAAAAAATTTGACCGCCAAAGGGGTGGCAGAGCAAAACGGCTCCGACTATAGACATTATGAACCCATAACGATATAAAATCATCAAATTTGCTCGAAGAGCAAGAAGAAAAAAAAAGAAAAAGGTAAAAATTGAGTTGAGATAATAACGAGAACGATTATTGTACGTAATTTAAATGTGGGGCAAAAAGAGGGGTTGTGAATTGAAGGAAAACCAAGACAAAAGGTGAAAAAGTAAATAAACAAAATTGCAGCCAGAGTATGAAATTGTCGACGGTCGTTAAGGAGCTCTTCAGCTTGGGCTTCGTTGATTAAAAAGAGAATGGACAAAGAAGCGCCGAGAAAAATAGGGGTAGTTGAAAGAAGGGGATCATGGTAAGTGTTACAAAGCGGGGCCGGATCGATAGCACGCTCTGATGTGTGGCCTCTGCGCTTCGCCGATATCGCCAAAAGCTCCTCCGACCCCGTAATATTCTTAAAGGTTTTCTTATGTAGAACGAAATTGCTTGTCGGTTAATGGCCGTTTGATTTGTTATTTTTTCTGCCCGGAAATGGATTTCTGTGTCGGGGGTGTCTTTCGCCTGATCCGATTAGCAACTACGCCGCATTTCTCTTGGTGCATCACCAACAAAATGCCTGCTTTTGTACATTTTCGAAACAAGAGCTTTTTTCGTAAGATTAATGCTTTATCGAGCTTTCTAGCAAAAGAGGTTTAGAATTTTTTGTTCTAATGAGGACCCCCATCGCTCGAAATTAACAGAAAAGAAATTATGGCGTGTCACTAAAGCAGGGGACCCTAAAATGTTATTTTCTTAATAAATGGTTTTTGTGCTTATAAATAGCTAATTTAAAAAAAATCGTATAAGTATCTTCGAGATTAAATACGGTCCTGAATTTTTAATATGTTGTTTATAAAGCTTTATGTTAATTGTAAAAAAATTGGTGTGGTTTTCACTCAGGCAAAAGAGTTTAAAAAAATTGATTCAATTAAATAGAAATTAGATTATTAAATTTTTAAATAATAATTTAAAAAAAAAATCATTAAACTACTTTTGTGTTAAAATACGGTCCTAAAATTTTAATATAATATTTATAAAGCTTTATAATAACTACAAAAAAATTGGGATACTTGTCACTAACGCGGGAGAATTCAAAAAAATTGACCAATACAACTGTTATAAAATTTTTAAATAGTAATTTTTTAAAAATTTGTAAAACTACCTTCGTATTAAAATACGGTCCTGAAATTTTAATATGTTATTTCTAAAGCCTTATATTAACTCAAAAAAATTGGGGTAGTTATTCGTAAAGCGGGAGAATTAAAAAAAAATTCACTTATATAATTAGTCATTAAATTTTTACATATAATCATTTTTAGAAAAATCGTGAAACTACCTTCGTGTTCAAAATACGGTCCTGAATTTTTAATATGTTGTTTATAAAGCTTTATGTTAATTGTACAAAAAATTAGGGTGGTTTTCCCTCACGCATAAGAGTTTAAAAAAATTGATGCAATTAAATAGAAATTAGATCATTCAATATTTTAATAGTAATTTTTTAAAAAATCATTAAACTACTTTCGTGTTAAAATACGGTCCTGAAATTTTAATATAATATTTATAAAGCTTTATATTAACTACAAAAAATTAACGCGGAAGAATTTAAAAAAAATGACCAATATAATTGTTATAAATTTTTTAAACAGTAATCTTTTAAAAAATCGTAAAACTACCTTTGTATTAAAATACGGTCCTGAAATTTTAATATGTTATTTCTAAAGCTTTATATTAACTCCAAAAAAATTGGGGTAGTTATTAGTAAAGCGGGAAGATTAAAAAAAATTGACTTATATAATAGTTATTAAGTTTAAAATAGCAATTTTTTAAAAAAATCATTAAACCACCTTCGTATTAAAATACGGTCCTGAAATTTTAATATACTATTTCTAAAACTTTATATTAGCTCCAAAAAAATTAGGGTAGTTATTAGTAAAGCGGGAGAATTAAAAAAAATTGACTTATATAATAGTTACTAAATTTTAAATAATAATTTTTTTAAAAATCATTAAGCTACTTTCCTGTTAAAATACGATCCTAAAATTTTAATATAATATTTATAAAGCTTTATAATAACTGCAAAAAATTTGGGGTGGTAGTCACTAATGCGGGACAATTAAAAAAAATGACTAATGTAATTGTTATAAAATTTTTAAATAGTAATCTTTTAAAAAATCGTAAAACTACCTTCGTATTAAAATACGATCCTGAAATTTTAATATGTTATTTCTAAAGCTTTATATTAACTCCAAAAAAATTAAGGTAGTTATTCGTAAAGCGGGAGAATTAAAAAAATTGACTTATATAATAGTTATTAAAGATGATTTCATAGAAGGAAGGTACTAGCAATTAGTGGCTCGTATGCGAAATTAACTTCCTCGCAGAAATTTAGGTGGAAACTCGATTTCTGGAAATTTGAAAGATTAGACGAAGTAATCTCTCGACGTTAGGTAACGATTCGAAGCTTTGGAATCGGGCTGGTAATTAGCGATCATTAACTTAGACCGAACCTCCGCCAGGAATTATTTAACGTGTTTTGCGATACATCGTGTACGAGCAAAAGACACCCATTTCTTTGGGGGCTGCATTGCATCCGTGCGCGTCCCTCTCTTTCTCGCCCTTCTCGTTTCGGGGGTTGTTTATCGATCTCCTCTTATTTTGTATGTAAATTTCGGGCTTAGACCGTTGAACACTCGCCGAAATACAGTTTTGGCATGTTAGAAAATTACCGAGGAACGAGCTTTCCAGAGAGCTTAACTTCCTCCGAGATAAAAAAGTAAAGATATTCTTTTATCTTTATACTTTTATCCGCCGCACTTTTAGCCTTTTTTTTTAAAATGATGAATATTATAATTAATGAAAATTACTTTTTAAAGCCGCAATTTGTTGCAATTTTATTTTTATTTTAAAAAGATAAAACTTAAGTGTAAAGTGGACGGCGCTTAGTATCTTTTGCTTTTACCAAAATAAGTCCTCGGAGTGTTGTTTTAATTCGTGCGGTATTTGGGGCACGCGGCCCTTTTTTTCCTCTTCGAGCCCCACTCCACGAAGTTTGGAAAACTCTGTATCGAGTTTCGCCCGCTTTGTTTTTTAAATTAACACGAAATAATGAAGGGCGAACTTTGCGCGAAAAGAGCTTTTTTTTATATTATTTTATGTAAAAAATACTTGCGCCATAATAAAATAGAGCTTTTGCAGTGCAGCGTTCGCGTTCATTCATCAAACCAACAAAGAGGTAAATTGATTCGGCTTTGTATTTTCACCTCGGTTACTTTTAACTGGGTCTTCTTTTGAAGCTTCCATTTTCTCACTTTCCTGTGTGTTTTTATTATTCTTTTAATTTAGAAAAAATAATTATCCATGCATCGATCTTCGAACGAAAAAAATTGCGAAATCAAACTTGATTGTGCTCGTAATTCTATTTTGGTCGTCGATGACGACAGTTTTATGAAGTGTCGTCGAAAGGAAAACTTTCGAAACCTGTGCAATAAGGCTTTTAATTGAAAACACTCGAACTTTTCTAATTTTTTCGCTTTTTTATTTTTGCTTCGAACAAAGTCGTTTTTTATTATTCGGTCGCGGGGCTTGCGAAGCTTTTGCTCGACATATTTTTGTGAACTTTTCAAAGCGATTTATTACTTTCAAAAATAAACTTTTAATATTAATGAAGGGAAAGGCGAATAAAAAAAAAATTGGAGAGGAACTTGTTGCTTGTTTCCTTGTAAATCGAAAATTGGGTGCTCCCGGATGAATTTTTAAGTAGTAGAAAAATCGAAAAGGGTTGAAAAAAAGTTCGGGGGGCGAGCGTGTCGATAGTTTTTTGACGATGGCTTTATGCTCGGAGAAGAGGACTATTTTCAAAGGATAATGAGGCCATTATTTTGAAAGCTTTAGTTGGAACTGACATAACAACAGCCATTTCACAAAGCCTTTATTACAAAGTATTGAAATCATTTGAGATAATAGCGGGGGCGCCTCGTGTTTGTTATTTTTTTGCTTTTGGAGAAAGCGAATTTCGGTTTGCAATCGTTTCCAGTTTTAAACGGACGGCGAAAAGCTCACGGTAAAAATATTTTCTTAGGTTCGAAAAAGTTGTAGTCGTTCGGTTAATAAAACAGGGGAAACAGATAGGGGTAGTAGAGTAAATCGAACAGGTAATTGAAAAATTCAATTTATAAGAAAATCGTTTTTACACACATGCTCGGTAATTTATCAAAGTCACCTCGGAATCTAGAATTACTTTGGGTACTTCATTTTGTAGCAAACCTTAAATCAATCCGTATTTTTTTAAGTAATAAAACTAACAACTCGATTATTTATAGTTGGACGAGCACCGTTTTCTTTTTATGGCCAATAGTTGAAATCGACCCTTTTATTTTACAAATCTTTTTAATGTTTTTCTTCGAATTGCAAGGGTCGTGATTAAATGTAAAAGATTATTGAAGTGAAAAATATATTTAGGTCTTCTGTGTTCGTGAGAACTACTCCGATTTTTTTGTTGTTAATATAAAGCTTCGTTGATAACATATTGAAAATTAGGGGTCGTATTTCAACTCGAAGATAGCCAAATGATTTTTTAAAAGTTATGTACTTTTCAAAAACGTAATGACTTAATGAATACAGTATTATCCGAGTCTTTCTTTTAAATTCTTCTACGTTGGTGACAACTACCCCTAATTTTTTGGAGTTAATATACGGCTTTATAAATAACATATTAAAATTTCAGGTCCGTATTTCAAACACAAAGGTAGTTTCACGATTTTTCTAAAAATTATTATTTAAAAATTTAATGACTAATTATAGAAGTCAATTTTTTTTTAATTCTCCCCTTTACTAATAACTACTCCAATTTTTTTGGAGTTAATATAAAGCTTTATAAGTATCATATTAAAATTTCAGGACCATATTTTAATACAAAGGTGGTTTAATGATTTAAACAAAAATTACTATTTTAAAATTAACAAAATACGAATTATTCAACTAAAACAATTTCGTTTTACTCCCCTGCGTTAGTGACTACTACCCCAATTTTTTTATTGCTAATACAAAGCTCTATTAATAATATCCTAAAATTTCAGAACCATATTTAAACACAAAGATAGTTTTATGATGTTTTTAAAATTACTGAACAAAAACAAAATAATCTACGAAAAGATAATTCGGATCCAATGCTTTTTATTGCCTTCTCAATTAATAACAGCCACCCCAATTTTTTCATTGTTCATATAAAGCTTTATTAACAATATATTAAAATTTAAGAACCGTATTTAATCAAAGCTATAGTTTTGCAATTTTTTAAAAATGTGTACATAAACGTAATAACGTAATAAGAATTATTTGACTAATTTTTTTCTCTTCGACCCTTCTGCATTAATGACAACAACCCCTTTTTTTTGTTAAGCTCTATTAACAATATATTAACATTTTAGCACCGTATTTAAACACAAAAGTACTTTTGTGATTTTGTAAATATTTTTGTATGTAAATGTATTAACGTAATGCGATTTTTTTTACTCTTCTGTATTAATGACAAGTACCCCAATTTTTTTCTTGTTAATACAAAACATTATTATCGATATATTAAAATGTCAGGACCGTATTTAAGCACAAAGATACTCTTGGTATTTTATAAACATTTCTATATGTAAATCTATTAACATAATACGAATTATTCAACTAAATCAATTTTTTTTAACTCTTATGTGTTAATAACCACTTCCCCAATTTTTTTCTTGTTAATAGAATGCTCTATTAACAATATGTTAAATTTCAGGACCGTATTTAAACACAAAGATAGTTTGTTGATTTCTTAAATATATCTGTTATGTAAATGTATTAACATTATACGAATTATTCAATTAAAACAATTTCTTTTTACTCCCCTGCAATAGTGGCAACTACTCCAATTTTTTTATTGCTAATACAAAGCTCTATTAATAATATACTAAAATTTCAGGACCGTATTTAAACAGAAAGATAGTTTTATGATTTTTTAAATTTCCACACAAAAACATAATCTACAAAAGGATAATTCGGATCTAATGCTTTTTATTGCCTTCTGAGTTAATAACAGCCACCCCAATTTTTTTCTTGTTAATATAAAGCTGTATTAACAATATATTAATGATTCAAGACCCTATTTAAACAAAGCTATAGTTTTACAATTTTTTAAAAATGTCTGTACATAAACGTAATAAGAATTATTTGACTAATTTTTTTTCTTCTTTCTTGTTAATACAAAGCTCTCTATTAACAATACATTAAAATTTCAGGACCGTATTTAAACAAAAAGTTTCTGTACATAAACGCAATAAGAATTATTCGACTAAAAATTATGCATTAAAGATAACTACCCCATTTTTTTTTGTTAACATAAAGCCTCGTTTATAAAATATTAGGATATCAGGGCCGAATTTTAACAATTTTGAAAAATTACTGTGTATGAAAAAATGCTGTCCCAATCCCAATGTGAAAAGTTTTCGGCGAGCTACCACATCACAAATTTCCAAAATTAAATTTAATTAAAAATCTGCTGTTATCAAATCGAGACCGCAAAACATTTTATTTTATTAATTTAAACAATATCAAGTTTAACATTCGCCGACGAAGGAAGACATCCAACTAATATATGAGGCGTTAATGGATGATAGACAACAAAGGCACAGAGAGATCTCCCATGAGCTTTTAGAGCTCGAGGGCATCGATTCAAGGACTTTTAGTCACTATAATTAGGAAATAAGTAATTCATTTCATGTATCACTTACTAAAGTAGTATGGAACTCGACTGAAGAGACAACATTAATTATGTTTGAGCTTTCAACCAAAATTAATCAGATTGACACACCATTTATTCCCTAACGTAAACAAGAAAAACAAGTTCTCGCTTCGCATTCGCCGAGGACTAAATTTAAAATTTGTTGTTGTTTCAAAAAAAGAAGAAGAAAAACTCAATTTTGAGAGCTGTAAAGCAGCCTATAAATATCGTTCGTGGACTTTGAAAAAGTTTTATGGGAAAAAGTGAGATTAAACTTCTATCCGTTTGACTGTGGATAAAACTAGCGCGAAGTTGCAAGATACAGGCAAACAACTTTAAAACCGCCAGTTCCCCAAGGCAATATTAATAACTTCGTCCAGAAATAATCGACAATTTAAGAAAAATCGTTAAATTAGAAGAAGAAAAAATTAAAAACTCACCTCGTCTTTTCCTTTCATCACGCACATCTTCACGTCCGGCTCGCTGGAGTACCACAAAAGTTTTTGCTGCTCTCGCAGATCAGATATGCTCAAGTTATAAACGATGTTCCTATAAAAAAAAAAACAAATTAATTTTTTGATAAAAAAATGTTTTTAAAGTGAAATCCGTAAAATTTGAATTGAAGCGCCAAAATTAGAATTTTAATGATGGCCGCTGCTTAAGTAACCACGGAGACGGGCTAAATAAACGTACACTACCAACGCAATTCGTATAAAAATAAATTTTATTTATTTATTTTCGATATTTGGCGTTGCGTTGCAACTAAGTAATTTTATCCAATGGTGTTGTTATTAATTCGACCTATCATGTGTTTTTTTCAATTTTTTTAATTTGTATTCTCGACCCGAACAGTCGAAAGAGTCAATTTGGGCAAATTTGTCATTTTTCAACCTACGCTAATCATTTTTTTGACATTTTGCATTGCTTAGCAACCATTCAATTGTATCTTTTTTTGCCTAAAAATATATTTAATTGAAATCCCCAAAATTTGAATTGAAGCGCCAAATTACAATTTTAATGATGGCCGCCGCTTAAGTAACCACGGAGACGAGCTCCTCTTACCAACGCAATTCGTACAAAAATAAATTTACTAGGGTAAGATAATTTAAATTGTGCGCACAAAGACACAGAAAAAAACGACCAGACCAATTTCAAAAAACGAAGCACGTAAAGACTTCAGACGATACAATTTGTCTGAGCATCTTGATCTTCGATCAGTCGGGTTTACTATTTCGGAGCCAATTTTCGCACCTTAACGAAACAAAATAAATCAGGAGCGTATTTACTCAAAAAATTCGTTCGGCGGCCGAAACTAATCGGAAAAATCGCTTCTCTATTAGTCGGAAGGGCTTAATCGGAAGGATAAAACTGTTCGCATTTAAAGGCGTGACTTCATTTCCCTTTGTGTTTTACTCATTTGCGGCGGTTAAGAATTCTTCGATCAACAAAACTAATTTATTTCGGCGATAAAATCGCCCTCGCCGAGGTTAATCGAACCGATCGGTTAGCTGCGAACGAAAGACATGTCGGGGGGTCCGATTATCGCAAAACTTAAAATTCGGAGAAAAAACCAGCCCCAATAAATTCGCAAGAAGTGAAAGAAACTTCAATTGTCATCGTATATATTTTTTTTTTAATTTAAAAAAAACAGTGCGTGCGTTTCTGTACGCCCGCTAGAAGTAATACTTCTTTGGCGCGACTAAATTAAATATAACCACGTGTTATGTTGCGTTCCTTTATTAATTAATAATTGTGAATCGCGCTTAAAACCGAGTGCGCACATTCGAGCTCAAAGTGGCACATTCCGATCTCGGGAAAATGAAGCGCGCCGCTCCGCGTCGCGCTTCATTTGCCTCCCTCGCTCGGAAATGTGCCACTTTTCGCTCGAATGCGCGCATCTTGGTATTTATTAGATTCGTCTACTTTATCCTTCACCCTTTCAAATCAAAATACAGTAAAACCTCTCTTAACGGACACCCCTCTTCAACGGACACCCCTATAACGGACGCGGACAGCCTAATTATGGTTACCAAGAAACATATTTACCTCTTAAACGGACACTTACAAAGCCATAAAATTGAAAAAACGTCGTTTAATGCTCTGAAGGATTAAAATATCTTTGTTCCATTATACACAACAACACAAGTCTCCTGTAAATTGATTTTGAAGTTAATTTTGTTACTTTGACGTATTTCTTATTTATAAAAAGAGTTCTTTTATCTACCCGTAAATAGGAAACTCGCCTTACATTAAAACCTTCCAGGAAATTTAGATAAAATTTAATTTACGAATTGTTGACGCTTCATGAGAAGGCAATTGTTCATTCTAAAACTCAAAAACAAACACAAATTACTTCTTTTTTTAAAGTTGATTAATATTAAATATTAGCAAGTTATTAAATTAGTTTTGACCTATTTCATTTATTTTCTATTTTATTTTTAATTCTTTGTATCTATATAACACATATAATAATAATTTTTAATTAGATCTATATTCGATCTATTTTCTAGTTACTCATTTTTTTAACGCCTCTCCTCAGCGGACACCATTCTACAACGGACAATATTGTTGGTTCCGCGACTGTCCGTTCAAGAGAGGTTTTACTGTATTAAATTAAATTTAGTACTTATTGATTTTATATTCGATAAACGTATTTACCATAGCAATGAGTGGAAGGGAGCGAAAAGATACTACAATACCCACAGTGCGAGTGAAAAGGAATGATTAAAAGTAATTAACTAAATTTTCGTCTAATTTATTGAGCTAAATTATTGTGAAGCATGCTTAAAATCGAGTGTGCACATTCGAGACCAGTAAGTAGAGAAACCTGATTTACCTTGGCCCTTTTTTCACTTGTAATTTTTTTTTAAATTGTATATGTAACAATTTGTTGATAAAATGAATTGCATCGTAGTGGGGCACTAATAAGGTATTCATCATAAAATATTTGAAAGCATTACCGACCGTTTACTCAAATTGCTATAAGATTTAAAAATTAGTGGATCTATGGCCTAGGTACAACAGAGGTGATGTACCTTGGCTCTAGTCACATTAAGCAAAATAAAAACCATTGTTCTATGAAAACTATATATTCATTTTTGGATTATAAGAACTACTAATGTTCTTCTTTGAGATGACACTAAAATTGTATCAAAAATTAACAAAACTTTTCTCGTGTACTAAAATTTCAAATACTTAATGGTTAACTTTGCAAAAATTAAAATTTTTCGTTAGACTTGCGAGGCATATCATCTGAAGCAAAATAAAAAAAAAATAAGAATTTATAACAAAGGTATATCTAAATTTTTATTTATTGCACGTCGATCTTAGGGCCAAGGTACAACTTATTGACGGTGACCGAGGTACAACACACCGACCCTTGATGTTTAAACTCAAAAATAAAAATTAGAGATTATGCTGTGCCAAAATCAGACCACTTCTATGCAAACATTAATAAATAATCTTTCTGTTACGATGAGTCATTTGTTATTAGGTAATAAAAATCAATAAGATATTTCAGTAAAAAGAATATAAAAAGACTCTTTTTTTCGATTAAAAATTTCAATTGATCTCACGCATTAACAAAGTACATTGGCCAGCTGCTGCTAACTCTACGTTAATGTCTGTCAATGTGGCATTTGACATATCGAAAATTATGGGTCACGAAAGCCCGCAAATATTAAAAAAAATAAAGTTGCCCTAAGTAAAAAGAAACCAAGGTACAACAGGTTCCCCTATGTGGTCAAAAATGTGTACTAATACTTATTGAGGCAATTTTCATCGCTCCCTCTCCCTTATGCTAATGCGTTTCTTGTATATTTTCGCTCCCTTCCTCTCATTGCTATGGTAAATATGTTTTTTGAACACTTAATTGAGATTTGCTGAATTAATTTTAAATTTATCGTTTGAAAGAGAGATGATTAATACATCATACATCATATAAATACGAAGATGTGCGCATTCGAGCGAAAAGTGGCACATTTCCGAGCGAGGGAAGCAAATGAAGCGCGACGCGGAGCGGCGCGCTTCATTTTCCCGAGATCGGAATGTGCCACTTTGAGCTCGAATGCGCGCACTCGGTTTTAAGCGTAATTCACAATGATTTGGGTCAATAGACTACACAAAAATTAAGTTAATTGATTTTGTTCATTCCATCTCGCTCTTACTGTCGCTATTGTCGTATCTTTTCGCTCCCTTCCACTCATTGCTGTGGTAAATATGTTTTTTGAACACTTAATTGAGATTTGCTGAATTAATTTTAAATTTATCGTTTGAAAGAGAGATGATTAATACATCATACATCATATAAATACGAAGATGTGCGCATTCGAGCGAAAAGTGGCACATTTCCGAGCGAGGGAGGCAAATGAAGCGCGACGCGGAGCGGCGCGCTTCATTTTCCCGAGATCGGAATGTGCCACTTTGAGCTCCAATGCGCGCACTCGGTTTTAAGCGTAATTCACAATGATTTGGGTCAATAGACTACACAAAAATTAAGTTAATTGATTTTGTTCATTCCATCTCGCTCTTACTGTCGCTATTGTCGTATCTTTTCGCTCCCTTCCACTCATTGCTGTGGTAAATATGTTTTTTGAACACTTAATTGAGATTTGCTGAATTAATTTTAAATTTATCGTTTGAAAGAGAGATGATTAATACATCATACATCATATAAATACGAAGATGTGCGCATTCGAGCGAAAAGTGGCACATTTCCGAGCGAGGAGGCAAATGAAGCGCGACGCGGAGCGGCGCGCTTCATTTTCCCGAGATCGGAATGTGCCACTTTGAGCTCGAATGTGCACACTCGGTTTTAAGCACGATTCACAATAATTAATTTGTTTTCTAAGACGACTGCCTTCAACTGTCGAATTTTCGTTGGCAGTTGCGCGCCCAACTTTCGTTGCTTGCTAAAATTTTCCTATAAACGCCAAAAGAAGTATAACTTCAAAAAACTCAGACATAACAAAGCGTAAAATCAATTCAAAATAAAGCAAAGCGAATTATTTATAAATGGGTAAGTTATTTTTGAAAATTAATAATTTTTTTTACGCAAACTACTAGCAATTTTTTTAGTACATCCCTTCATCAAAAAAACACCACGTATCTACGATACAAAAGTAAGTAGGGGCACCCGTTGTACCTTGATCCCTTTGTACGTAATTAATTCAAGAGCAACAGCTCGAATGTGCGCACTCGGTTTTAAGCATGATTCACAACGATTAATTTACTTTCTTAAAATCTTAACTGTCGAGAATTTTCGTCAAGAAGTATACCTTCAAAAAAAAAAGCGGATTTAAAAGAATTAATCGACTTCGGCGAGCTCAACGAAAAGGCAAGCAAACCGATAGGATTTCGAAATATCGATTCAGACACAAAAGCAAATATTTACATCGATCCCTGCTCCCGTCTGGAAAACACGAAAACAGTATCCCCCCGGATTATTTTTATATATCCCTAAGTAGAAATTTCAATTTAGCAATTTCGGGAGTGTGTCGGATTTAAATATAGCTGACGATAGAAAGCTCGAGATTGTCGTTTTTCATATCGGTATAATCTTTAGCGTGGCCTTTCGAATCGATTTAACAAAACCTTTCCTTTTTCTGCTGACACCAAGTTCGTAGTAAATCACAGAAGAAACTGCTACGGATCCTTCTAAAGCTCGACAGTTTCGTTGAAGGGCCCTCGAGCCTCCGCCCCCCATTTAAATGCATAAAATCAAAATATTTACTCGATCGATCTTTTATTAACAGTCCGGTCAAATTAGACATAAAATAGTGGTCAAATAACAAAAATTCCGACAGAGCTAAATTTTGGTTGAGACCTTGGGTACACCGTTAGAAATAAAGTGTCAAAAGTCCCCATCGAACCCATGTGTGCTAAAAAAAGTTGTTGGGGGATCAAAAGTCAAAATTTGAGGTTTTTTGCATTTTTTCCGAAAACGGTAAGTTTTATTAAAAAAGTAGCTCAGATAAAAATTATAGATCTTAAAATTATCTACAAAAATGGCCAATATACTTTTTTTTCTAATTCGTGAGATATCGCGATTCTACACTAAAGGAAAAAATTAAAGGGTCAAAAAAATTACCTAAATCTTTTGCTGATTTTTGACAGGCCGTATTGCTTAAGATTGCGCGATAACAGTGGCTCTTAAAAATTTTTGATTAAAAGATCTAAAAACTAGAAGCTTGGAGCTTTAAAAAGGCCTTTTTAAATTTTAGATACGACCATTTTTCACCGAAACACAGCCTGTCAAAAATTACCAAAAGATTTCGAAAATTTTTTGAACCTTTAATTTTCCCTTTAGTGTTTATAATCGCGATATCTCACGAATGGTGATTCGTAGAAAAAAGTACAAGAACCATTTTTGTAGATAATTTTAAGATCTATAATTTTTGTCTGAGATACTTTTTTGATAAAACTTACCGTTTTCTAAAAAAATCCAAAATAGCTCAAATTTGGACTTTTGACCCCCGAATAACTTTTTTAGCACACATGGGATCGATGGGGACTTTCGACACATTATTTCTAATGGTGTATCCAAGGTCTCAACCAAAATTTAGCTCGGTCTATTTTGTCCGGACCATAATAACTAATTTCAGTTAAGATTATTTGGTGATATCAAAGATATAACTTATAATCCCTGCTAAAAACGATGGCGGGCTCTAAAAGAACAAACGCGACCCCTTCTTGCGGGTTGAAATAATAAATAAAGCGGCCGCAAAAGCGAATAAGTAAATTTGAAAGTTAGTTAAAGGGAAAAAGAGTCGGTTCTCCCATTAAGCAGGTGCGATTATCCCATTCGAATGGCGCCCATTAGGAAATTCTCGAGTGCACTCCCTTAATTGCAACATCTTCCCCTCTTTAACAATGCCTCATGTCTTTCGGGCCCGATGAAGAGATCAATAACGCGCGACTCGACATCAACGTTTTTAGTTTTATATGCCAAAAACGTTGGAAGTTACCTTTAAGGAAGTGGCACTCATCTTTGGGACGCAAAACGAACTTTTGGGAACCGAATCAGATTTTTCGGGACGAAAATCGATTTTTTTTGAAACAGAATTTATTTTTCAATAGGTATTAAAATAAATTTTGAATTTGTCGGAGTTTGCATTTATTTTTGGCGATTTAGATTAATTTTTGAGTATCACATTTGTCTTTTAAGGAAGTGACACTAATCGTTGGGACGCAAAACGAACTTTTGGGAACCAAATCAGATTTTTCGGCACGAAAATCGATTTTTTGAAACGGAATTTATTTTTGAATAGGTATTAAAATAAATTTTGAATTTGTCGAGTTGCATTATTTTGGCGATTTAGATTAATTTTGAGTATCACATTTGTCTTTTAAGGAAGTGACACTAATCGTTGGGACGCAAAACGAACTTTTGGGAACCAAATCAGATTTTCGGCACGAAAATCGATTTTGAAACGGAATTTATTTTTGAATAGGTATTAAAATAAATTTTGAATTTGTCGAGTTGCATTTACTTTTGGCGATTTAGATTAATTTTGAGTATCACATTTGTCTTTTAAGGAAGTGACACTAATCTTTGGGGCGCAAAACGAACTTTTGGGAACCGAATCAGATTTTTCGGCACGAGAATCGATTTTTTGAAACGGAATTAATTTTTGAATAGGTATTAAAATAAATTTTGAATTTGTCGAAGTTCGCATTGATTTTTGGCGATTTCGATTAATTTTTGAGTATCGCATTTGTCTTTTAAGGAAGTGACACTAATCTTTGGGGCGCAAAACGAACTTTTGGGAACCGAATCAGATTTTTCGGCACGAGAATCGATTTTTTGAAACGGAATTTATTTTTGAATAGGTATTAAAATAAATTTTGAATTTGTCGAGTTGCATTTACTTTTGGCGATTTAGATTAATTTTGAGTATCGCATTTGTCTTTTAAGGAAGTGACACTAATCGTTGGGACGCAAAACGAACTTTTGGGAACCAAATCAGATTTTTCGGCACGAAAATCGATTTTTTGAAACGGAATTTATTTTTGAATAGGTATTAAAATAAATTTTGAATTTGTCGGAGTTTGCATTTATTTTGGCGATTTAGTTTAAATTTTTTGAGTATCACATTTGTCTTTTAAGGAAGTGACACTAATCGTTGGGACGCAAAACGAACTTTTGGGAACCAAATCAGATTTTTCGGCACGAAAATCGATTTTTTGAAACGGAATTTATTTTTGAATAGGTATTAAAATAAATTTTGAATTTGTCGGAGTTTGCATTTACTTTTGGCGATTTAGATTAATTTTTGAGTATCACATTTGTCTTTTAAGGAAGTGACACTAATCGTTGGGACGCAAAACGAACTTTTGGGAACCAAATCAGATTTTTCGGCACGAAAATCGATTTTTTGAAACGGAATTTATTTTTGAATAGGTATTAAAATAAATTTTGAATTTGTCGAAGTTCGCATTGATTTTTGGCGATTTCGATTAATTTTTGAGTATCGCATTTGTCTTTTAAGGAAGTGACACTAATCGTTGGGACGCAAAACGAACTTTTGGGAACCAAATCAGATTTTTCGGCACGAAAATCGATTTTTTGAAACGGAATTTATTTTTGAATAGGTATTAAAATAAATTTTGAATTTGTCGGAGTTTGCATTTATTTTTGGCGATTTCAATTAATTTTTGAGTACCGTATTTGTCCTGTAAAGATCAAAAATATTGTTTACTTTGGTATTGAAATTTTTCCACATAATCAAAATTGATTAAATTCAATTTATTTTAATTTTGGGCTTTTTGTATTTTTGGAGGCGCAAAATTTTAAGCACTTCAGGTTATTATTTGGGAACCGAGAAAATTAATTGGCAAAATTTTGGAAGGCCACGATTGATCGAAGCGGTTCGAAACGGGGGCGGAAGCGTGCGGTGTTGGGTAAATATTAAGTTGCACCGCGGGGTCGGTTTTTTGCGCCTCGGGGGAGAATAAGTGTACTTACAGTTTACGACGTAAAATTGGGGACCTGAGAAATAATGTTCAATGGTCATTTGTCACGCACTTGACCACCCCTCGCGTCCATGTTTGAAGAAGCTGAATTTACCCCATGGAACTGCTTCGACTTGACTTTGCAATAATATCGACTTAACCAAACAGTGGGGTGGCGAACGCAATCTTCTAAAAAGCTGGGGTTGTATCTTATTACTATTTGTTGAAGTTATACTTCTTTTAGCGGGCAGTTGAAGTTTGCCCTCTAAGAAAATAAATTAATTATTGTGAATCGTGCTTAGAACCGAGTGCGCACATTCGAGCTCAAAGTGGCACTTTCCGATCGCGGGAAAATACACATGCGAGTGTAAGGCGGCACATTTCCGGGCGAGTAGGCAAATTTTTCAAAATCGGGTTTGTCGCTTCTCGGCCTTAGAGTCTCCAAGCGAAGGTGTTTTTAAAAAAATGATATCTCCGGTTCTAATTGTCAAAATTGAACGAATTTTTTTTTAAATTAAAGCCAAAAGAATGAATTTTCTTGTAATATAAATAAATGTAAAGAAATCGTTACGCCAAAAGTTCTAAAAGTATTTTTTTTTAAACTACACCTATATAACTCAATTAATAAGAAATTTCGTGTAATATATATTTTTTTCAAATTGTATCTTAGAATCTGCACATCGGATTTTCACTATTTTATTTTAATGAAAGCTGAAAGAATGAATTTTATTGTGAACGGTGCTTAAAACCGAGTGTGCGCATTCGAGCTCAAAGTGGCACATTCCGATCTCGGGAAAATGAAGCGCGCCGCTCCGCGTCGCGCTTCATTTGCCTCCCTCGCTCGGAAATGTGCCACTTTTCGCTCGAACGCGCACATCCTCGCATTTATCGAATTTTGTAAATTAAAGTTTCTCTTCAATCAACAAATTTAATTTGGTTCAGTAAATATATGAATTATAAATTCAAAAAACATATTTTTACTATAGCAATGAGTGGGAGCGAGCGAAAAGATACGATAAACTCATAAGTACGAGTGAGAGGGAATGATAAAAATTATACACAAATTTTTCGTTGACAAAATCATTGTGAATCAGGCTTAAAACCGAGTGTGCACATTCGAGCTCAAAGTGGCACATTCCGATCTCGGGAAAATGAAGCGCGCCGCTCCGCGTCGCGCTTCATTTGCCTCCCTCGCTCGGAAATGTGCCACTTTTCGCTCGAATGCGCACATCCTCGTATTTATTGAATTTGTTTACATTAATTTTTGATTTTAAAAAGAAAAGAGCAATGTAAACAGATAAAATAATACCCTTAAACCCCGTTTTACAGTGAAGATAGGTTCCTCAAAAATTTGTAAATCAAAAAAAATATAATGTGCATAATTCAATCGCTTTATTCAATGAGCTCAAAGTGGCACATTCCGATCTCGAGAAAATGAGCGAAATTAAAGAAAAGCTGGTTCAAAAAGTTTGGCGATCAACTTTCTTCGAATAAAAATATTTGTAATTAAAATCTAATCAATTTTTGTATTCACAAGATTAACAATTAATTATTTGCGTTTTAATGAAAGGCAAACTTCGTCCCAGATTAAAATCAAATAAGGCTTTAAAAAAATTCGTTTCGGCCCCCAACGCAAACTACAATGTTTTTTACTCGAATGCTAATAATAAAAGTAAAAGCGCTTCGCAGATACAAAGTCGTCGACCGCAAAAATTGTCGAAGGCCGAAATAAATCAAATTGCATCGCATTCAAAGGCCTACGATTATAAATCGTAATCGTTTGCGAAATAAGAATTAGAATTGCATAAAATTATTTAAATGTAAATACCTTATCATTATTAGCTACGATAATTTTATTCGAGAAGCTTTTACGTAAACACTGATTCATTCGACAAACGAACACCTGTTATTTTGCAAAACTAAAAGTACAGTGGAACTCCAATTATTTGACCTCCAGATCATCAAATAGCAAATCGTTTTATTGAACAATTTATGTATAGACATACTGTACAATTCTATTTGAGAAATTCCTTTTTTTCCATTATCAGGATGGAGCGGAGTCCAAATTAATTCGTATAATTGGAGTTCTACTGCGGTTACAAAAAATTTAATTAACAGAGGATTTTTTTTTAAATTGGGAAACGCAAAAACATGTCTAAAATAATTTCAAAAAATTGATTTGACCAAAACGCAATATTTAAATCTTTGTTCAGAATTAACTAAAAATTAAAATTGGAAACAAATATACAAGAGACAATAATTATTTCATTAAAGCCCAATGTTGTGGTTTTTATTTTATAATTGAAGGTTGATTTTGGAGTGGTGAGGCAATGGGCTGTAATGAGTTACTTGTAAAAAATTCTACGACCTTTCTGTAGACGATTTTTTTAAGCACCACACAACTAATTAATTCGAAATTAATAACGATTTAATAACACTATAGCTCTTAACACTTCTTTACCGCACAAACGCCAAAATAAAACTGATTCATACATCGGTTTTAATATAAAAAGGCAAAAACTTCTATGGCGCGATTTGATATCTTTATCGGAGTTGAATAAACGCCTCGCACATATTTTTAACCTTCATTTAAAAAGTGAAGATAATTAAAAATTAAATCGACCGCATTTAATAAACAAATAAAAAACTAAGCGTGTGTGTGTGTGTCGCATAAGAAAATAAAAACCGAAAACGAGCTCGCAAGTTAAGAAGCCATCTTCGGCCGAAATGCTCCGCTGGAGCTTGAAAGTGCATCGCGAAATGAAAACAATCTTGCTGCAGATTGCAATTTCCAGTCCAAAAGTTTACTTTTGTTGCAGGGATAACGTTCATTGTTCCTCTCCGTACTGAAAGTTAGAAAACGACACGTTTCATTACCTACGAAACTTTGGTCAACACTAAGACGTCGTGTCTCGCTAATGCATTCTTAAAAAAAAATATGTCCAAAACGCACGTCTTCGTATTTATTCGATTTATTTATATTAATTTGATTAGGCCAAAGAAGTATAACTTCTAACTGTGTTTAAACGTCAAGGGTCGGTGTGTTGTACCTCGGTCACCGTCAATAAGTTGTACCTTGGCCCTACGATCGACGTGCAATAAATAAAAATTTGGAAATACCTTCGTTACAAGTTCTAATTTTTTTAACTATTTTTTAACTATTTAAGTATGTAAAATTTCAGTATACGAGAAATATTTTGTTAATTTTTGGAACAACTTTAGCGTCATTTCAAAGAAGAACATTACTAGTTCTTATAATCCAAAAATAAATAATAAATATATGGTTTTCATAAATCAATATGGTATATAATTAATTATTATGGATCACTGAACAGCCAAAAAATATTTAAAAAATTCCAGGATCGCTACCAAAAAGGGAATTAAGTTTTTTCATAGTAGTTTTGTAAGGTGCAATCTGTTAAATACGAGATTTTTGAAAAATGACAAAAGGGCCGCTATTGTTGTATTTAATATTTTATTAGTGTTTACTGACCACCCAAAAAATAATGAAAAAATTCCTAGATCGTTATCAAACGAGAAAAAATGTTTTTCGTATTAGTTTTTAAGATTTCAAACTGCAAAATATGAGATTTTCGAAATTTAACAAAACGGCCGATTTTATGCCATATAATTATTTATTATGGATCACTGAACACCCAAAAAATATTTAAAAAATTCCCGGATAGCTACCAAAAGAGAATTAATTTTTTTTCATATTCGATTTGCCAAGATGAAAACTGTTAAATACAAGATTTTTGAGAATTGTCAGTACGGTCGTTTTTGTTGTATTTTATATTTTATTGGTCCCTACTAATCACCCAAAAATTAATAAAAAAAATCCTAGATGATTATCAAACGAGGAAAGAATTTTTTTCGTATTAGTTTTGTAAGTTTTAACTGCAAAATATAAGATTTTGGAAACTTTGCAAAAGGGCCGATTTCATGCTATATAATTGTTTATTATGGATCACTGAACACCCAAAAATATTTAAAAAATTCCCGGATAGCTACCAAATGAAAATTAATTTTTTTTCATATTAGATTTGCCAAGATGCAAACTGTCAAATACAAGATTTTTGAGAATTGTCAGTACGGTCGTTTTTGTTGTATTTCATAGTTTATTGGTACTTACTAACCACCCAAAAAATAATAAAAAATTCCCAGATAGTTATCAAAAGAGGGAACAATTTTTTTCATATTAGTGTTGTATGATTTCAACCTGCAAAATATGAGATTTCAGAAATTTAGCAAAAGAGCCGATTTCATGCTATATAATTGTTTATTATGGATCACTGAACACCCAAAAAACATTTAAAAAATTCCCGGATAGCTACCAAAAAAGAAATTAATTTTTTTCATATTAGATTTGCCAAGATGCAAACTGTTAAATCCAAAAATAAATAATAAATATATAGTTTTCATAGATCAATATGCGTTTTATTTTGCTCAATGTGAATAGGTCCAAGGTACATCGCCCCATAGATCCACAAATTTTTAAATGTTATAGCAATTTGAAAAAACGGTTGCTAATGCTTTCAAGTATATTATTATGGGTATCTTATTAGTGCCCCAATACATTTTATCAACAAATTTAAAAAAAGTACAAGTGAAAAAAAGGTCAAGGTACAACAGGTTACCATATATCTAATTCACGAATATGTATAGGCATTACCTACTTTTATTTTACATTGAAATAAGTGCCTGAATTATGCATAATATATTTTTTCGTTTTACGCATTTTTGAAGAACCTATCTTCACTGTAAAATAGAGTTTAAGAGTATTATTTTATTTGGCTACATTACTCTCCTTTTTAAAATCAAAAATTAATGTAAACAAATTCAATAAATACGAGGATGCGCGCATTCGAGCGAAAAGTGGCACATTTCCGAGCGAGGGAGGCAAATGAAGCGCGACGCGGAGCGGCGCGCTTCATTTTCCCGAGATCGGGAATGTGCCACTTTGAGCTCGAATGTGCGCACTCGGTTTTAAGCCTGATTCACAATGATTTTGTCAACGAAAAATTAGTGTATAATTTTTATCATTCCCTCTCACTCGTACTTATGAGTTTATCCTAACTTTTCGCTCGCTCGCACTCATTGCTATAGTAAAATACAGTTTTTGAATATATAATTCATATATTTACTGAACCAAATTAAATTTGTTGGTTGAAGAGAAACTTTAATTTACAAAATTCGATAAATGCGAGGATGCGCGCGTTCGAGCGAAAAGTGGCACATTTCCGAGCGAGGGAGGCAAATGAAGCGCGACGCGAAGCGGCGCGCTTCATTTTCCCGAGATCGGGAATGTGCCACTTTGAGCTCGAATGTGCGCACTCGATTTTGAGCACGATTCACAATAATCAATTTACTTTCTCCGACGCCTAACTTCATACCGTCGATTTTTCGGTAGCTGCGCATGCGCAACTTCCATCCCCTGTTAAAACTTTACTACCCAGGCGCCAAAAGAAGTATAACTTCAAAAATAACCCGAATTCTTTTTTCGGTTCCAGTTTTCGTTCCGAGTAAGGGTTTTTTTCGATTTATAAGTAATTGTTCGAGGACCTCTGGTCGCAACGCATAGGGGGGATTTATGGCGGCCGATCCGAACGCTAACGCAAAAAAAAAGAACTTTTCCACAGACATTTATAAAACGTCAATGGAAAGGTTATTGGAGGAAAAAAGTTGAGTCGAAGTAGAAAGTTTGTCGCACAATAACTCTTTGAATTAAAAAGTTAGTTTTGCGAAATCCTTTAAACCAGTGCTTTTCGAGTGTTACCTCTAGATCAATATTTGATGGCATTAAATCGAGAGAGAGAAAGAAAAAGAGAAAAAATAGGAGCGGGTCGACGGTCGCGTCATGAGCAGCCCGAATCGGCGTGCCTCGGCAATATATTTATTTAATTTTTATCGTTCCCAATGTAATTCGCGTTTTACAGCGGCGGCGGTTTCATTGGGACCGAATATCGCATTACAGGCAGACTATTTGATAATGAACACTTCTATCTCATTTACATTGTAAGCGAGGGTCCAATTTATGTCGCCGACTAGCAAACTTTACATTATTGCAGACTTTTAATACTATTGCTAACCCAATTAGTTCACTTTATTTATCACCCTCCGAGCACTATTAAAGCGTTGATATACCGCCCGAGAAATTATCTCAGGAAAAAATCCAAAAAGATTAATTAAAACGGAGGAGAGGCCTTCGGGCCGAAGCAATTGGTACGTCAAAATAAAATACTCTCAGTTTAGTTAATCAGTCGTTTCTGTGACAATTCCCCCTTATGTAGCGCGCTTGTTAATTACAAAGGGCCGGCAAAAAGCGTGCAGGAATTCGCAGAGCCCCATTTTCGAAGTCTCGAGTGCCCAAAAAGTAATTTGAAACCTCTCGTTAATGTATTTTGTATTATTTCCAGCCGCTGCTTTTATCCAATCTTGCTTCTTCCGTCTGGATTGCCACCGGTTTTTTATTTTCGAAACCTTATAATTAGTAGGCGCGCGTCTCTATTTATTTTTTGCCGTTTCGGGCATTGTTCATAACTAATTAGTGTAGCCCGAAAAAATAATTTAAAAAATCCTCGATGGCTATCGAAGGAAGGAATCGTTTATTTTGTACTTTTGTTGAACTTTAAACTGCTAAATATGAGATTTTTGAAAATTGTCAAGATGGCCGTTTTTATGCCATATAATTGTTTATTGTTAAACACTTGATACCCGAAAAATATTTAAAAAATTTCCGGATAGCTAGCAAAAGGGGAATGAATTTTTTTCATAGTAGTTTTGTAAAGATGCAATCTGTTAAATACGAGATTTTTGAAAATTGACAAAATGGCCGCTATTGTTGTATTTAATAGTTTATTGGTGTTTACTGACCACTCAAAATATAATAAAAAAATTCCAAGATAGTTATCAAACAAGGAAAGAATTTTTTTCATATTAGTTTTGTAAGTTTTCAAACTGCAAAATGTGAGATTTTCGAAATTTAGCAAAAAGGCCAATTTCATTCTATATAATTGTTTATTATGGATCACTGAACACCCAAAAAATATTTAAAAAATTCTCGAATAGCTACCAAAAGAGAATTAAATTTTTTTCATATTAGATTTGCCAAGATGCAAACTGTTTAATACAAGATTTTTGAAAATTGTCAGACCGACCCTTTTTGTTGTATTTAATAGTATATTTGTACTTACTAACCATGCAAAAATTAATAAAAAAATTCCTAGATAGTTATCAAACGAGGAAAGAATTTTTCCGTATTAGTTTTGTAAGATTTTAAACTGTAAAATATGAGATTTTCGAAAATTAGCAAAAGAGCCCATTTCATGCTATATAATTATTTATTATGGATCACTAAACACCCAAAAAAATATTTAAAAAATTCCCGGATAGCTACCATAAAAGAAATGAATTTTTTTCATATTAGATTTGGCAAGATGCAAACTGTTAAATACAACATTTTTGAAAATTGTCAGACCGGCACTTTTTGTTGTATTTAATAGTATATTTGTACTTACTAACCATGCAAAAAATAATAAAAAAATTCCGAGATAGTTATCAAACGAGGAAAGAATTTTTTTCATATTAATTTTGTAAGATTTCAAACTGCAAAATATGAGATTTTGAAAATTTAGCATAAGGGCCGATTTCATGCTATATAATTGTTTATTATGGCTCACTGAACACCCAAAAAATATTTAAAAAATTCCCGGATAGATACCAAAAAAGATATGAGATTCGCCAAGATGCAAACTGTTAAATACAAGATTTTTGAGAATTGTCAGCATAGCCGTTTTTGTTGTATTTAATAGTTTATTGGTACTTACTAACCATCAAAAAAATAATAAAAAAATTCCTAGAAAGTTATGAAACGAGTAAAACATTTTTTTCATATGAGTTTTGTAAGATTTCAAATTGAAAAATATCAGATTTTGGAAATTTGGCAAAAGGGGTGATTTTATGCTATATAATTGTTTATTATGGATCACTGAACACCCAAAAAATATTTAAAAAATTCCCGGATAGCTACCAAATAAAAATTAATTTTTTTTCGTATTAGATTTACCAAGATGAAAACTGTTAATTACGAGATTTTTGAAAATTGTCAAAACGGCCGCTTTTGTTGTATTTAATAGTTTATTAGTACTTACTAACCATTCAAAAAATAATAAAAAAATTCCTATGTAGTTCTAAAACGAGGAAACAATTATTTCGTATTAGTTTTGAAAGATTTCAAACTGCAAAATATGACATTTTGCAAATTTAGCAAAAGGGCCGATTTCATGCTATATAATTGTTTATTATAGATCACTAAACACCCAAAAAATATTTAAAAAATTCCCGGATAGCTACCAAAAGAGAATTAAATTTTTTTCATATTAAATTTGCCAAGATGAAAACTGTTAAATACGAGATTTTTGAAAATGGTCAGAACGGCCGCTTGTGTTGTATTTAATAGTTTATTACTACTTACTAATCACCCAAAAAATAATAAAAAAATTCTTAAGTAGTTATTTCACGAGGGAATAATTTTTTCCATTCTAGTTTTGAAAGATTTCAAACTGCAAAATATAAGATTTTGGAAATTTACAAAAAGAGCCGATTTCATGCTATATAACTGTCTATTAAGGATCACTAAACACCCCCAAAATAATTTAAAAAATCCTAGCTAGCTATCAAACTAGAAAAAATGTTTTCGTATTAGTTCTGCAAAGTTATAAACCGTAAAATGCGAGGTACTCAAAATTTGCCAAAACGACAGTTTTCATGCCACATAATTGTTTGTTGTTAATTACAAAACTCCCAAAAAATAATGTAAAAAATCCTGGATAGCTATCAAAGAAAAAAATAATTTATTTTATATTAAATTTGTTAAGCCTCGTACTGCTAAATATATATAAAATTTCCGAAAATTGCAAAACGGCCGTTCCTATGCCTTATAATTATTTATAGTACACTATACACCGATAAAATATGATAAATAATATCAAAAACTCTAAGTCTGAGAAGCACGGCCCTAAAAGCAACCCGATAAAAGCTCTCATATAATTTAATATTTTTAAAGTAAAGCTTATTGGCCGTAAACTGTTGTAATGCGAACTACATTCATCATCCCTTTCAGTCCTCATATTTGTGTACGTCGTTTATATTCTGTCACATATACAAAATAAAGGTTTTATAGAGCGCGTTTACACTTTAAGGGAACGACGACGTACGATCAACCCCTAAAAAACCACCATCCTCCCAACACCTTCGGGGGGACCTCTCTCTCTCTCTCTCACCCCCAAAAACAACACTTTTAATCCCATCTCGCCCCCCGATCCGAAATTTACGTGTTATCATTAGATCGGCCAAGTTTTTCCCATTTTTTGCGAAGAAGCGTCTGTATTTTCGTGCGAAGCTTTTTGCGGACATTCTGCGTTTGAGCGGTCCTGATATATTACCCCCGAGCACGACCCACGTGACACTCAGATAGATTCATGTGATACGATATACGACCGCTGGGTTTTATAAAAAGTATAGGAATAAAATTTATATGGTATCTTTGGCGTGTCAGGCCGCTTTGCGTCGGGATGCTCGAGGAAAAATGAAAATTAGTTTTTATCTGCGCGCCTCCTTTCGCCTCTTAGAGAACTATCCGAACTATAACTTTGGGAATTAGGCGGCGAGCACTATTTCCGTTTTAATTGCGCAGCTCGCTTTATTATTCCTCGAGTTTTTCGCTAATATGTTTCCCGCTAAAGTGGTTGCAAAAATGTTGCCGTCGCACATTTGCAAGTAGAACCTAAGCGGCTTTGGCCGACGATTATTCTCCTTCTTTAAAAGCGCTTCAATTAAATAAAAATAAGATGCGCGTCGTAGTTAATTAAACAATTAATGTTTGTCTAGCGAAGAGAATTTGCTAGCCGTAAACTTTGAAAAAATTTCGAGAAAACCTACTTTTCGGGTTCCAACGGCCGATTTTCGAGCGCAAAAAACTGATGCGTAAGAAAAATTACAAGTGAAAAAAAAGCCAAGGTACAACAGGTTCTCCTACAATTTTATTTCGTTATTTTATTAATAATTCAAAAAAATTATTGTGAACAGATTCAATAAATACGATGATGTGCGCATTCGAGCGAAAAGTGGCACATTTCCGAGCGAGGGAGGCAAATGAAGCGCGACGCGGAGCGGCGCGCTTCATTTTCCCGAGATCGGAATGTGCCACTTTGAGCTCGAATGTGCACACTCGGTTTTAAGCACGATTCACAATAATTTAAGCCAATAAATTAGACGAAAACGTAGTTAATTAAATTCGATCATTTTCTCTCGCTCGTACTATCGCTATTATCCTATCTTTTCGCTCCCTTCCACTCATTGCTATGGTAAATAGATTTTGCCAACATAAAATCAATATTTACTAAATTAAATTGAATATTTTTATTTGAAAGGGCGATGATAAAGAAGACAAATCTAATAAACACGAAGATGTGCGCATTCGAGCGAAAAGTGGCACATTTCCGAGCGAGGGAGGCAAATGAAGCGCGACGCGGAGCGGCGCGCTTCATTTTCCCGAGATCGGAATGTGCCACTTTGAGCTCGAATGTGCACACTCGGTTTTAAGCATGATTCACAATAATTTAGACCAATAAATTAGACGAAAACGTAGTTAATTAAATTCGATCATTTTCTCTCGCTCGTACTATCGCTATTATCCTATCGTTTCGCTCCTTCCACTCATTGCTATGGTAAATAGATTTTGCCAACATAAAATCAATATTTACTAAATTAAATTGAATATTTTGATTTGAAAGGGCGAGGATAAAGTAGACAAATCTAATAAATACGAAGATGTGCGCATTCGAGCGAAAAGTGGCACATTTCCGAGCGAGGGAGGCAAATGAAGCGCGACGCGGAGCGGCGCGCTTCATTTTCCGAGATCGGAATGTGCCACTTTGAGCTCGAATGCGCACACTCGGTTTTAAGCACGATTCACAATAATTTAGACCAATAAATTAGACAAAAACGTAGTTAATTAAATTCGATCATTTTCTCTCGCTCGTACTATCGCTATTATCCTATCTTTTCGCTCCCTTCCACTCATTGCTATGGTAAATAGATTTTGCCAACATAAAATCAATATTTACTAAATTAAATTGAATATTTTGATTTGAAAGGGCGAGAATAAAGTAGACAAATCTAATAAACACGAAGATGTGCGCATTCGAGCGAAAAGTGGCACATTTCCGAGCGAGGGAGGCAAATGAAGCGCGACGCGGAGCGGCGCGCTTCATTTTCCCGAGATCGGAATGTGCCACTTTGAGCTCGAATGTGCACACTCGGTTTTAAGCATGATTCACAATAATTTAGACCAATAAATTAGACGAAAACGTAGTTAATTAAATTCGATCATTTTCTCTCGCTCGTACTATCGCTATTATCCTATCGTTTCGCTCCCTTCCACTCATTGCTATGGTAAATAGATTTTGCCAACATAAAATCAATATTTACTAAATTAAATTGAATATTTTGATTTGAAAGGGCGAGGATAAAGTAGACAAATCTAATAAATACGAAGATGTGCGCATTCGAGCGAAAAGTGGCACATTTCCGAGCGAGGGAGGCAAATGAAGCGCGACGCAGAGCGGCGCGCTTCATTTTCCCGAGTTCGGAATGTGCCACTTTGAGCTCGAATGCGCACACTCGGTTTTAAGCACGATTCACAATAATTTAGACCAATAAATTAGACAAAAACGTAGTTAATTAAATTCGATCATTTTCTCTCGCTCGTACTATCGCTATTATCCTATCTTTTCGCTCCCTTCCACTCATTGCTATGGTAAATAGATTTTGCCAACATAAAATCAATATTTACTAAATTAAATTGAATATTTTGATTTGAAAGGGCGAGAATAAAGTAGACAAATCTAATAAACACGAAGATGTGCGCATTCGAGCGAAAAGTGGCACATTTCCGAGCGAGGGAGGCAAATGAAGCGCGACGCGGAGCGGCGCGCTTCATTTTCCCGAGATCGGAATGTGCCACTTTGAGCTCGAATGTGCACACTCGGTTTTAAGCACGATTCACAATAATTTAGACCAATAAATTAGACGAAAACGTAGTTAATTAAATTCGATCATTTTCTCTCGCTCGTACTATCGCTATTATCCTATCTTTTCGCTCCCTTCCACTCATTGCTATGGTAAATAGATTTTGCCAACATAAAATCAATATTTACTAAATTAAATTGAATATTTTTATTTGAAAGGGCGATGATAAAGAAGACAAATCTAATAAACACGAAGATGTGCGCATTCGAGCGAAAAGTGGCACATTTCCGAGCGAGGGAGGCAAATGAAGCGCGACGCGGAGCGGCGCGCTTCATTTTCCCGAGATCGGAATGTGCCACTTTGAGCTCGAATGCGCACACTCGGTTTTAAGCACGATTCACAATAATTTAGACCAATAAATTAGACGAAAACGTAGTTAATTAAATTCGATCATTTTCTCTCGCTCGTACTATCGCTATTATCCTATCTTTTCGCTCCCTTCCACTCATTGCTATGGTAAATAGATTTTGCCAACATAAAATCAATATTTACTAAATTAAATTGAATATTTTGATTTGAAAGGGCGAGAATAAAGTAGACAAATCTAATAAACACGAAGATGTGCGCATTCGAGCGAAAAGTGGCACATTTCCGAGCGAGGGAGGCAAATGAAGCGCGACGCGGAGCGGCGCGCTTCATTTTCCCGAGATCGGAATGTGCCACTTTGAGCTCGAACGCGCACACTCGGTGTTAAGCTCGATTACCAAGTGTCCTGTTTTAACAAAAAAAAAAATAGTTTTACCCCATCTAGTACACGGAAGGTTAATTAAGGTACGTTTAATCGAGTCGGCGAAATCAAACAATTTGACGAAATTTCGTTTAGTTATTCTATTTTCGGTTTCAACTTCGTCAAATCAAGCAGGCTTTATATTTAAATATTTTCGCATTAAAAAACTTATTTTATTTCCAGTTCCACTTCAAAATTATTTTGAATAACGGAGATATTTAAAAATAAAGGAGGGTGGACATATCTCGTTTTTAACCAAATAAAATTTTAATTGGCTGTATCTTTGTTATTTGTCGACGTAAATTAAAACTAAAGGCACTTTCTTGGGGCACTTTTTTCCCATCGTTCCGATGGTCAACTTAGATTTCGGCTCTCGGTTTAATTTGCAGCGGTAGCGGTTCGAACTTCGCTAAATCAAGTGTGCCGTGCATATTTTTTTGCGGTCGTTAAAAAGGTTATTTCGCGACGATTCCAACGACACCAAACAGTCTAGGAAAATCTTTAAAAACAACGGAGATGTGTACAAAAAACCGTTCGCGAATGTAAAAGAGTTTCCACTTGAGCCGGGTTTTCCACCAAAATGGAAGGGTTTTCACGAAAAACCCTATTTGCTAACTTTCTTATTAGTAGATATAAATTGATTCTGTAAAAACTTTCTACGGGCACTTTATTGCGTAGTTTACGATTACGTAAGAAAAAAAAATTTAGGGCCATTATTTGGCCCCATTTTGGCACCAACTTTGTTATTTCAAATGGGGACCATATTTTATTTTCACAGAAATCGATGGCTTATTTTTTTCTGATTTCAACGATATGTAATTGTCTGTAAAAATTCTAAAAAATAACGGACTTATTTACAAAAAACAATTAAATAATTAAAATTGCGTTTTGGAAAAAATATTATTTCCCTAACTTTTTTATTAATTGAGATAAATTGATTCTGTAAAAACTTTCTTGGGACACTTTTTTACGTACTTTACAATTATGAAATCGTAAAATTTTTAGGGCCATTATTTGTCCCTTTTTCTGGCACCAACTTCTTTATTTCGATCGTTTCCGTTTTCGGGGCAAAACCACCTCGACTAAGCCCACCAATTCCTAAAACGGACTTATTAATTTAAAAATTAAGGACGGATCAACACTTAGGCAACGAGAAAAGGCCTCCGTCCCTTTTATTTCAGTTACAAAAATAAACATCCCTTATTAATATCGCAAATGGATCACGTAACCTTTACGCTATTCTTAGGTCCAATAATGCCGAAGTGGCTTTCGTAATAAAACGAACATTTGATTCGACGCGTGCGGCAAAAAAAATTAAGGGCCTTAACAATTACGATTTTCGCCGGGTTAATTCCCCTCCAAAATTTTACGTCAAAATGTTATTGCTCGCGTGCATTTTGGAAATTGACGGAAAACGTGTCCGTCCGTCGACGAGCGAGTGTTCCACAAATTAAAATCCATCGGCTTTACAAATCAGCTGGGGGTTTCGGCGAAATTTAATAAATTCAACCCTCGAGCGGAGGCAAGTATGATAACAACAGCATCCATCGTATACGCCACATTCCATTTTGTGGAGCCCCAGAGACTGCATTGTGACTGCCGCATCAATACTTCTCGAAACTCTTTCCTTCGCCCAAGATATGCTCTCATTTTTCCAATAAAAGCTAACAAGCTCGCGTCCAATTTGGAGAAAAAATCGAAATTAATTCGCGGAAAAGTCTTCGCGAGTTAATTCGTGCGCCCTTGCGATTTAGGGCCGCGCCCTGCAAATTCGCGAATTGTCCCAATAAGGTACGGAGGAAGCGGAAATTGCTCGACCGGACTAGAAATGGGGCCGTTGGCAGACTGCGACGTTGATGCAAATGTGCATCTGCAGTTTTACTTAAAATTCCGTCCCTAACAAGTGTTCGTTTGCTGAGCATTAATTCCTCGCCCTTTTAATTCGATTTTTTTTCGAAATTTATGTACTTTACTATATTTCGCATCTGATTTACATAGAATCAGGTCCATCAATATTAAATAATGGACCATTAATCTTTTTGGCGTGTCGTTTAATTGCGTACAAATTTTGAGTGATTTATTTTCGATGCACTTCGTTATATATTGTTTAAAATAAATCCAAATGACTATTTTTTGCCACTGTTGGCAATTTAAAGGGGTCAAAATGTTTTTACTTAAAGCACGGGCGTAGCCTGAATTTTTTTCAGGAAGGGTCAAAAGTAATACAAAAAAATGCGCAATCTTAAAATTATCAGGACTCCCAGCTTTAATGAATTAAAATTATTTTTCGTTTATCAGTTATTGTTATTAACAAAAAATTTATTTTTTTAAATGTGAACGTTTAGTTTTCGTTCAAAGGGGCGCGCTCCGCGGTGCGCTAAGCACGCGAAATTATTATTTGTGGAAGGCAATAACGAGAAAATGTTTAAAACGGAGGTAAATCTTTATATTTGAGACTATTAAAATATTTTATCTACTTGTTTAAACGTAAAATTTAACCTTCGCAACATTAAAAGCGGCGATAAAGTAACTAGAGGGTTGTTTTATGGGTGCCCTTAATTTAGATTCCGCGAAATATGCACAAAGTTCTATTTCTTTCGAGATTAAAAGACTTAAATTTTGTAAATCTAAAAAGCGCAAAGTTTGCGGCCGGAAAAAATGTTATGAATTGTCGAAGGAACGAAATCGAATTTGTTCTTTTTAATTTTGCTTTTTGTGCGGGGTTTTTTTTTTAAAGCGGCTCCAATTTCTTTTGGGGGCTTTCGAATGAGATTGGAAATTGATTTATTTTTGATATTAATTAAAATTGTTTGTTGTGCGTAGTCCGATGCTAATTATTTTTTTTTGTTCCAGGTCAGTACTTTATTTCAGCTGGGCGCTAAGCTGTGAGTTTATTTATTTCTATTTTTTATCAAAAAAATGTTTTTGAAATGTTAATTGTGTTCTTTGGAACTTAAAATGTTTTATAAAAGGACAGTGCCCCGAACTCGTTCGTTTACTTCAAGTTTTTGGCGGGTTGGACGTAAATTTTAAATGATAGGGATATGGTTTTTGGACCTATCCGAAGCCCAAAGGTCCGCTGAATCCGAATTTGTATAAATTTCAAAGATGCGTCCACAAATAACGGCGCTACAATTTTTGAAACGTCAACTTTTGTGCTACCAAAATGAATCTAAAACTTCAACCCCGAATTACTCAAAAATTAACATTGCGCTCTATGCCGATTTTGCACGTATCTTATGAGAAAAAGTCTCAGGATTCTGAATCCGGGCCGATATTAATGATCGGATCGAAATTGAGGGTGCTACGATCATTTTTGTGAGTCGAAGTGTATTTTTTTAGATTTATTTAGTTTTCTCAAAAATTTTAGGGGTTGAAGGGGAGCAGGAAAGAATGGCTCCCGGATATGTCGGTTTGGCATCTATAGGAACGTTTCACAAAAATTTAAAGCAAATCCGACACCTAAAATTTTTTTTCGGCAAAAATACGCAAGGGGTTAATCCATGTTTTTTTCCCATTTTGGCCGATTTTGGGGGTTTTGAGTTAGGACCGGATTCCAACGTGTTGGGGTTGGGAACGTGCAGAAATGAAAAGATTTGACGAAATTCACAAAGACAGCGGAGTTAGAGCATTTTGATGATTAAAAATTTTAGCAAAATTTACATTTTGGAAGCTTCAACCGCGTTTTTCTCCCAGACTTAACATTGGGCCCCGTTGATTTTTTTGGCTAATCTTACGCTCAGATAAATGGGCTTTTAGAATCTAAAACATTTTTAAAGATCTCTTCAGAAATAACCGAGCTACAATTTTTCAAAGTGGAAATTTAGTAAAAATTAATTACAAGTCAGGCTTTTCGAACTCATTTTTTTCGAGAATTTCAAATAGCACGCCTATAGTTTTTTGAGCCTATCCAAAGCCAAAAGGTCTGCTAAATCAGAATCTGTATAGCTTTTAATGATCCGTTCACAAATAACGGCGCTAGAATTTTTTTAACGTAAACTTTGTGCTACAAATACATTAACCCATAATTACTCGAAAAATTAACATTGCACCGTATGCCGATTGTGCACGTAGCTTATGGAAAAAAGTCTCAGAATTCCGAATCTGGCTCGTTTTTAATGATCGGATCGAAAACAAGGGCGCTACGAACGTTTTTGTGTGTCAAAATGTATTTTTTCGATTTATTTAGTTTTCAAAACAAAACATTATGTTTTTTTTCGGTTATATTTAATTTCGTGGCGCCGAAGAAGTATAACTTCTAACGCACTTACCCAACTACACGGACCGGTTTTTTTTTTCTAAATAAACTTAAACTCTAATTTGTGGGAAAGCTCGACGGTAATTCCTAGTAATTTAATTTTAACCGCTTTTAATCGGATATATTATTTGTTTACGTTTTTATTAACAAAGCACTCGTTTAAAGTACGCCGAGCCTTATCTAAAAATAGATAGCCATTATACGGAAATCGCACACAAGGAAAAATCTTATAAAATAATTATCTGGAAGGGAATTTTTTGTGAATTCCGTCAGTTTATCGGCCCACGTATAAAAAGCTCGCGGTAGCCTTCAGCGTTATTAGTCTTCTTCGACGCTTCCAACGAGCAACACCAAAAATGGCCCAGGTAAGTGCGATTATCAATTTGATAACGTGGTAAAGAACGCCTCATCAAAATAGAAACAAGTCAGCGGTAACGTGACCAGCCAAGGCTTCGACGTCAACGCCAGCGCCCACACGAAGAGCGGCACCGGCGTCGCCGGCAGCCTCCAGCACCAGTTCGGCGTCGGCGGGCCCGCTTCGGTCACCGCTCAAGTGGGCGCTATCGATGGCAACCATCAGGCCACGGCCTGGGCCCAACACCAAAGGCATTTGGATAAGAATTTTAGGCCCGTCGGGCCCGAAACCAACAGCGCCGGCATTAACTACACCAATTTGAATAGCGGCGCCGGCGCCTTCCTGAGCGGAAGCAAGACCCACGGGTACCCGGCTGTTGGGACCGCTGGAGTCAATATTCCCGTCGTTTCTGCGAATCAGGGCAACACCAATTTGAGTGTCGTCGGACAGTCTAGTTTCGCTAGACATTCGAGACCGAATCACTTCGTCGGAGCTCGATTCGAGCACAAGTTTTAATCTGTATTTTGTATTTTTTTTTTAAACTAATAAATATTAACCAGTGATTCTCAACCTTTTTTTTTGTTGCGGCACACTTTTAACGATTTCAAAATTTGTCGGCACACAAAGAAATAGATGTTTAAAAATTATTTACATAGGGGAAGATGAAGTAGCCCCGGACACTTGAAAGAATTAGAAATAAAAAATATAGGGGTAAACAGTACAGTGATTGGCCCTTTTAGAAACTGAACAATTACAATACTAAATTTCATACTTATATAAAATAAATTTATGATTTTTTATTGTGCTAGTAGGTGTAAAAAACTGTATTTTTCAATATAAATAAAAATTTGAATAAAAAATTTAACGTTTTATATAAAATAAAAATAAAAATATTTTGGTTTATTAAAAAACATAGTTATTGGCCATATAAATATAGTAATTGGCCAGTGAATTTACAGTGATTGGCCATCATTTTCTAATTAAGATAAAATATAGTAAATTAGCAAAAAAACGAACCATTTATTAGAAAAAAAAATTATTTTATTTCCTACGTACCAAACAAAAGATAATTACCTATAATTTTGTATACTTATTTAAAAAAAATTAATATGAATTTAATAATTAACTTTATGATTTAAGAAGTCATATCGTCTTTTAATTTTTTTTTCTTTAATTATTCTTGTTTATTTTACTTGTTTATATTATCTTGCTCGTCAATTTTCTTTTGTTTATTTTGATATACTTCGTGGCATTTTTTTCTGTTGCTTTTGTAGTTTTATCAACTGTTTCTGTGTTTTTAATTTTTCCGTCAACTTCTTCTTTTCTAAAATTTGTTGTTTCTTAGCATCCTTTCTTTTCTGTTCTTTTTTCATTTGGTTTAATTTCTTTTCGTCGTTTAATTTAAATTTTAGGAAGAAACTACATATGATTTCCTTTCAGTATACCAATCATTGTCGACTGGCCAACAACTGTACTGTTTACCCCTAAATAAATAAATTTATTTATTTTTTAGTAAACATTCGAAAGTACACCTGAAAATATTTTTATCAAGCTCGCTACAATTAGGCGTGCGCAAGAGCACCACGATAACTTATCAAAAGGAATAAAATATCTAACCTTTTTCAAACTTAAAATAGATCTAATTTATTCGACTTTTAATTTTTTGAATTGAAGAATAAATTAATAATATAGGCAAATCCAATAAATACGAGGATGTGCGCATTCGAGCGAAAAGTGGCACATTTCCGAGCGAGGGAGGCAAATGAAGCGCGACGCGGAGCGGCGCGCTTCATTTTCCCGAGATCGGAATGTGCCACTTTGAGCTCGAATGCGCACACTCGGTTTTAAGCACGATTCACAATAATTTAGGCCAATAAATTAGACGACAACGTAGTTAATTAATTTCGATAATTTTCTCTCGCTCGTACTATCGCTATTAGCCTATCTTTTCGCTCCCTTCCACTCATTGCTATGGTAAATAGATTTTTCCAACATAAAATCAATATTTACTAAATTAAATTGAATATTTTGATTTGAAAGGGCGAGGATAAAGTAGACAAATCTAATAAACACGAAGATGTGCGCATTCGAGCGAAAAGTGGCACATTTCCGAGCGAGGGAGGCAAATGAAGCGCGACGCGGAGCGGCGCGCTTCATTTTCCCGAGATCGGAATGTGCCACTTTGAGCTCGAATGCGCACACTCGGTTTTAAGCACAATTACAAAGCGTCTCGTTTTAACAAGAAAGAACTAGGTCGAATTGTTAGGTATATGTTTAAAAAAAAACGCAAAAAATGTTAATTACTGAATAAAACAGTCGCACATTATCTTAAAATCAACAAAGCAAAAAAACACTGTTTAGTGCGAAATACAAAATAAAATAGTAAAATATTTTTAGAATTTCGCGGCACAGTGGTTGAGAATCACTGATATAAACCTTCACTTTGTGATTTATTTTTTTTTATATAAACAATTCCGCATTCCGGGGTTTGGGTGCTCAAAAAAAATCATCCATAGCGATCGGCGCTTTACAATTTGCATTAGTTTTTTGATTTGTGCAAAACGAACGGGAAATTTGGCGGCAACGTTTGCCCATTATTAAATTAGGTAACCGATTCTGTTTAATAGAAGTAATTGAGGTTGCCCAAATTGAATTCATTATGCGCTTATTTGTAGCCGACGAACTACACGTTTCGTTTAAATAGTTCGTAATTAGTTAAATAAATAAGCCGGGGCACGCCGCACGGGCGATTTTATTTTGGCCATAAATTCGGCGGAAATTATATTTGCCGAAGAGGCAAAAGGGGACTTGATTTAAATTAAATGTCGCAAAATACAGTAGCAATAATTCACATTAAAGTTATACTTCTTTTCGTTGCGTTGGGCGCGAAACGCGTTCTAATACAATAACGGTTTGAAGTTCAGGGTCGGATTCAGTTCGATTCGATGTGAATTTCACGTATAATGGCGTTAAAAATATCAGGGCCCTCCTGAGATATTGGAAATTCGACTTACAAAAAGCTCAATTGCGCAATTTTTAAATTATTTCACTGAATTAGTAAACGAACCGCTTTTAATACAGATTTTTTTTGGGTACCATCCGAAAAAGGTACATTTATAAATTTTGTTATTGCAACGACTGGTTCCACTCGTTTTTCAATATTAAAAGTAAAAGGTGCAACGTTTGGAGCAACCTGCTTTCGCTTTTACGTCACTTTTTCGCGTTTTTCAATTTTCGATTTGTGAGAAATTAAAAACACGCTTCGAAATTACGAGACCTAATTTTTGCGGCATTTTTATCATTTCTATCAATTAATTTTGAGTAATTTAAATTATTTTGGTACGCGAAATCAAAATTGATGGTGATTTTTGGAAGTAATTTAAACCACCATTAAAATTATTGGATTGATTTCTTAAAGGCGGTAATGCTTTTTATTTTTTCCAAGACGAGCTCTAAATCAATCATAAAGATCGTCTTTTATATTTAAAAAAAATTTGAACGATTAGTTTTCGATAAAAATTAAGTTTTGTAAATTCGTCCAGCGGGTTCGTCGTCTGTCGCGCATTCAGGTCTTTTCGAAGGGTCCACAAAAAAAAATCGTAGCTCCCTTATGGTTCATTCGATTCAAACGAATTTTTTTTTAAATTGTAGCCAAAAGATTGGGCTGAAAGGCTACCGAAAAATTTCCGATTTAAAATGCTTATATTTTTAAAGACACGTCCACAAAGGTCCATGTTGTTTTATATGCTTTTTACCAATATTTTCAATTCGAACGAAAATTGCTTTGGATATATTAATTATTACAAAGCTGTAATTATTTCAATTACATTTTAGTTGAGTTTGTGACCTTTTAAAATTCTTTAAAAAAAAATTGAAAAAGAATGTGTCCGAAAGGCTACGTACACAATTTTTCAATCCAACCCCCAAATTTTTATTACAAAGCCTTGCACTTGGAGATCCTTTTATAACTTATTTTTTTCGTACACCCATACCTTTCGGTCGTACAGCGAAAAGCCGTATAATGAATCAATTAAAATTATTATTCGTACTGCCGCATTTTCGTTGCCTGCCAAAATTTGACCCTCGACGCGCCAAAAGAAGTACAACTTCAACTAGCTTACGAGATTTCTTAGAGAAGGACGAGGGTTTGATACGTGTGTGGGGGTGAATATGCGATTATTTGGTTATCGAAGCGTCACACATCCAGGGGGTGTATTAATTGAAAGGCATTTAGTGGAGACTAATGAGATCCGGGTTTACGTTGTTCTGTCGAATTCGATCGTGAACATTTAATGAAGTCACGATATGGACTCCCAATTCCCTTCAAAGATCGACAATTATACCTCTTCACATACACCCCCAGGCATAAACTTAACGACGTCGAAATTTAATTTATTTTTTCGTCGTTCCCCCGTTTTTTTTTAAACAAAACGCTTTCTGCGACTCCCTCCGTTCGAATTCGAATGCGACCATTCGAAAAATTGAAGCTAACTCGCTTTTATCTAATTTTTTCGTTTATTTAATTTAGAGAAAAAAATAGAACGCAGACTTCTTAAAACAAACAGAAAAAAATTAATTTGGCAAAGTGGTTGTGTCAGTTAAGGTCGTTGTCTTTTTTCTCTAGAAAAAAAAATAGATATATCTCGAAGGGTCGATTAATATTCCGGGGCGCAAACGCGCCATTTTGATAAATGCAGAAATAATAAGTGCGCATTGAGGGTCCGCAGTGCAGTTTAATGTAATTTAGTTGAATGTAAACAGTCTGGAAGGGTAGTAATTACATAATAGCGTTGCCTTCTTCGCTTCTCTAATTCGAAGCAAAAACAATTCTTTTTTCTAGATTTGATAATAGAAAAAGCAAAACAAAGACTGTTTTTCCGGCGAATTTTCATTGGCTTTTCGTTTCTCAATTAACGTGTCTGCCTTGTATTAATTTTGCGACGGAGCAACTTTAATTTTAATCCGCTTGTGTTTGCAGTGGCATAAAAGTTTTGTAATTATGTAAAACTTAAATTAATATATTTTAATTTGGCGGAAACCGCATTTAAATATCTTCGGTAGTTTTCAAGAAATTAATTTTGTTTTCGAAAGTAAACGTAAAGTTCCAGACGCGTCTCAGAAAAAATACATTTTTACCTCGGAAATTAATAATTACTCGAAAACGGATGAAGCGATTTGAACGGGGTTTTCGCCATTCGAAAAAGGACCGAATTTGAGCAAATGGGTGTGTCGGGGATTTTTGATAAAAAAATTTTTTGTTTTATTTATTTAGCGCCACAAATATTTCAATCTAAGTGTACTCCTTCAAATTTTTTCAATGCATTATTTTTAAACGAAGACCTTTGAAATTTTTTATTAGAGTACATAATTTAGTCGGTTTTTGAGTTTGGCGAAAACCGAATTTAATTATTGTTAGTAGTTTTTGAAAAAAGAATATTTTTTGAAATTAATTCAAACACTTATCTTAAAAATAAATACATTTTAACCTCACAAATTGTTGATTACTCGAAAACGGATAAGCCGATTTGAAGGGACTTTCCGCCAATCGAAAACGGACTAAATTTGGGCGAATACGTGTCTCGGGGATTTTCGATAAAAATTTTTGATTTTTATTTAACGCTAGAAATACTTAAACCTAAGCTTACTCGTTGAAACTTTTTCAATGTATTATTTTTAAACGAAGACCTTTGAAATTTTTTCTTAAAGTACATAATTTATTCGGTTTTGGTTTGGCGAAAACCGAATTTAATTATTGTTAATAGTTTTTGAAAAAAAAAATTTTTTGAAATTAATTGAAACGCACATTTTAATAATAAATACATTTTAACCTCACAAATTATTAATTACTCGAAAAGGATGAACCGATTTTAACGGGGTTTTCGCCAATCGAAAAAGGACTAAATTTGGGCCAATACGTGTCTCGGGAATTTTCGATAAAAAATTTTTTGATTTTTACTTAACGCCAGAAATATTTAAATCTAGGCTTATCTTTTGAAATTTTTTCAATGCATTATTTTTAAACGAAGACCTTTGAAATTTTTTCTTAGAGTACATAATTTAGTCGGTTTGAGTTTGGCGAAAACCGAATTTAATTATTATTAGTCGTTTTCAAAAAAAAAATTTTTGAAATTAATTGAAACGCACATTTTAATAATAAATACATTTTAACCTCACAAATTATTAATTACTCGAAAAGGGATGAACCGATTTTAACGGGGTTTTCGCCAATCGAAAAAGGACTAAATTTGGGCCAATACGTGTCTCGGAAATTTTCGATAAAAAAATTTTTGATTTTTACTTAACGCCAGAAATATTTAAATCTAGGCTTATCTTTTGAAATTTTTTCAATGCATTATTTTTAAACGAAGACCTTTGAAATTTTTCTTAGAGTACATAATTTAGTCGGTTTGAGTTTGGCGAAAACCGAATTTAATTATTATTAGTAGTTTTCAAAAAAAAAATTTTTGAAATTAATTATACGCTCATATTAAAAATAAATACATTTTAACCTCACAAATTGTTAATTACTCGAAAACGGATAAGCCGATTTGAAGGGGGTTTTCGCCAATCGAAAAAGGACCAAATTTGAGCCAACAGGTGTCTCGGGAATTTTTTATAAAATCACATTTGATTTTTATTTAGCCCTTCGCAACAACATACATCTTTGAAAACGCATTAAGCAATTATTTTTGGACAAAATCCTTTCAAACTTTTTCACAATAACAACAATTCAATGTTTATTAATTTGCGGAAAACGTAATTCAATTGCCTTTCGTATTGCACGAAAAAAAAAATTTTTTTGGAACTAAACCCACGTCTTGAAGCTCAAAAATACATTTTTCGGTAACAAATTGTTTATTACTCGAAAACGGATAATCCGAATTGAACGGGGTTTTCGCCAATCGCAAAAAGACTAAATTTAAGACAATACGTGTCCCGGCGATTTTTTATTAAATAATTTTCGCCATTCGCGAAAACGCTTATGCGCTTCGACGGCTCGCTCGAGGGCAGAATTGGAAGTTTTTAGAGAGGGTTCGGTCTTTTGGAAAAATATGATCCATTTGGTGCTTAGTGCCGGCGATAAGTCATGTTAAAGTGTAATGAAAGTCGATCTCGAAAAAATTACGAACGAAATAATATCGCAGAAAACAAAATAAAGCGCGCAGTTAGGGATTTCGCGAGTAATTGCGAAGCTATTAAGAAGGCTGTTTATCTTAATTTTCGCAATATAAGCCGCCGAACTTGCTAGCTTCTTTTTTAACGGTTTAAATTTCTTCGATAATAACGGCCGCGCGGCGGTCTCCTTTAATGAACAGCGTTCTACAATGGGAAAAGCTTCGTGTTATTAGATTCGTTAAACTTTAATTACGCTACACTGATCTCACTACACAAAGTTAATATATAACGTAACGCTGCGTCCAGACGAGTTTAGCCCTAAGCATTTTAATTTTGGAGGGATGTTTTTGCTCTCAAATAAGTTTGCAACTTCTGTTGTTCTGTGTTGTGGTTTGCCCGCAAATCTCGCTTTGATAATTTTAATAATACCCTACCCCGTCGAAACCGCCCTTTCGACTTTAAGCCTCTCCCTGTTCCCATTCGTTCTGCAACTTATAAGACGTTTGTACGTCGCATTTTTTTTCGAAGTTGTACTTCTTTTGGCGCCGCGAAGAGTGAAATATTAGGAGGCAATTACGATACCGGATTTGTGTAAAAGTTTTGGTGTTTCTGATATAAATTATAATTTTCTGTGCGAAAAATGTATTTACCATAGCAATGAGTGGAAGGGAGCGAGAAGATACGACAATTTCGTAGGTGCGAGTGAGAGGGAACGATTAAAAATAATTAAGTAAATTTTCGTCTAATTTATTGACCTAAACTGTTGTGAATCACGCTTAAAACCGAGTGTGCACGTTTGAGCTCAAAGTGGCACATTCCGATCTCGGGAAAATGAAGCGCGCCGCTCCGCGTCGCGCTTCATTTGCTCCCTCGCTCGGAAATGTGCCACTTTTCGCTCAAACGCGCACATCTTCGTATTGATTAGATTTCCCTACTTTATCCCCTTCGCTCTAATAAATTAAATTTAGTAAATATTGATTTTCTGTTCGAAAAATGTATTTACCATAGCAATGAGTGGAAGGGAGCGAAAAGATACGACAATTTCGTAAGTGCGAGTGAGAGGGAACGATTAAAATAATTAAGTAAATTTTCGTCTAATTTATTGACCTAAACTGTTGTGAATCACGCTTAAAACCGAGTGTGCACGTTTGAGCTCAAAGTGGCACATTCCGATCTCGGGAAAATGAAGCGCGCCGCTCCGCGTCGCGCTTCATTTGCTTCCCTCGCTCGGAAATGTGCCACTTTTCGCTCAAACGCGCACGTCTTCGTATTGATTAGATTTCCCTACTTTATCCCCTTCGCTCTAATAAATTAAATTTAGTAAATATTGATTTTCTGTTCAAAAAATGTATTTACCATAGCAATGAGTGGAAGGGAGCGAAAAGATACGACAATTTCGTAGGTGCGAGTGAGAGGGAACGATTAAAAATAATTAAGTAAATTTTCGTCTAATTTATTGACCTAAACTGTTGTGAATCACGCTTAAAACCGAGTGTGCACGTTTGAGCTCAAAGTGGCACATTCCGATCTCGGAATGAAGCGCGCCCGCGTCGCGCTTCATTTGCATCCCTCGCTCGGAAATGTGCCACTTTTCGCTCAAACGCGCACATCTTCGTATTGATTAGATTTCCCTACTTTATCCCCTTCGCTCTAATAAATTAAATTTAGTAAATATTGATTTTCTGTTCGAAAAATGTATTTACCATAGCAATGAGTGGAAGGGAGCAAAAAGATACGACAATTAAGTAAATTTTCGTCTAATTTATTGACCTAAACTGTTGTGAATAACGCTTAAAACCGAGTGTGCACGTTTGAGCTCAAAGTGGCACATTCCGATCTCGGGAAAATGAAGCGCGCCGCTCCGCGTCGCGCTTCATTTGCCTCCCTCGCTCGGAAATGTGCCACTTTTCGCTCAAACGCGCACATCTTCGTATTGAATAGATTTCTCTACTTTATTCCCTTCGCTCTAATAAATTAAATTTAGTAAATATTGATTTTCTGTTCAAAAAATGTATTTACCATAGCAATGAGTAGAAGGGAGCGAAAAGATACGACAATTTCGTAGGTGCGAGTGAAAGAGAACGATTAAAAATAATTAAGTAAATTTTCGTCTAATTTATTGACCTAAACTGTTGTAAATCACGCTTAAAACCGAGTGTGCACGTTTGAGCTCAAAGTGGCACATTCCGATCTCGGGAAAATGAAGCGCGCCGCTCCGCGTCGCGCTTCATTTGCTTCCCTCGCTCGGAAATGTGCCACTTTTCGCTCAAACGCGCACATCTTCGTATTTATTATAAATCATTCTTAAAACTGAGTGCGCACATTCCGATTTCGGAAATGTGCCCTTTTCGGCCAAATAAAAAAAATAGATTAAAATTTGCAAACATTACCCGTGCAGAAATTTTGTCAGGGTTCTAATAGGGCCCTTTAAAGATTTCCCTTACACTATAAGGGACCCTAAAAAGATGGTAACGCTTCGTAAAAGTGGACCTTTAAGGGAAATGTAATGGGGGCCATTAAGGGCAATGTAATAAGGTCCTTTAAAGTTTTCCCTTACATTTAATTTTTTTTGCCTGGTGTATAATAAGAAAATAAATTTTCTTAAAATATTACAAAAGCTTAGTTAAACATAAAGCAATATCTAGCTGAGGTAAAAGACAACAAAAGAAATTTTTCTATTGTTAGTTCTGTATTTGTTAAAATTAAAAATAATTAATCCTTTTTTGCTTTTAGAAACCTGTTAGAATATATGTATATAACTTCAAAACTTTTTTTTCAAACTAAAAAAAGGAATATTTTTCGAAAGAAAAATTTATTTGGGAGTTGTGACCTTATATTTAACTAGCCTTTTCCTGTAACAAATACTAATAAATCAAAGCCCCCTCCCCCCGCCCCCTCCTCCAAATAGGCTGTTATGTAATTTTTAAATGACTTCTTAGTAATGTACATAAAGATACTTATCAATAATCATTACATTTAGCTGATAAAAAAAGTATTATGTATGAGTGTAAACTGTAAAACAAATAAAAAATAATAATTTAATTTAGTAGCATTTAAGGGCCCCTACCACTGTTAGGGCATCCATAGTAAATTTCTGCACGGGTAAGGAAGACCGGGTGTAGTTGTCTCACGGGTAAGTTGTCACAAAAGCCATAACAGCAAACCTAACGAATTAATAAATTTGTTTACCCGTGTCACAAAGAAGCCCGAGCACAATACCTCCTTGCGTACTTCACTTCAGTTCGCTCTGAAATACCGTAAAAGAAATATATGCGTTCGTTTTTTTTTGTACAGTGAAAGTAATTTTTTGTGAATCTGTGTCGAGTCCCGTAAGTATATTTAAATTTTGCAAAGTGATATACTTTTTCGTGTATTTATGATGTTTAAGATATGCTTCATGATATCATTCATATGGTTTCTTAAATGACCATCGATTTCAATTTATTCTGGAAGTTAATTGTCTAAAACTGTTTTGGGAAAAGTTGTCTCAAGTTAACGGGGGCTAGTTGTCACATGTGCAAAGCAACACCATAAATATGTGCGGCCTTTTTTATTGGTTTCTAGGGCTTTTACTATATAGACGATTGGCTGTAATTAAATTTGTGTCATTTTTGTTAACATAACCTAAGTTCGTTAGATAGAAGTTACTATTCGCTCACAGCAAATATTTTTTATTTTTTTTAATTATGAAATAAGATATTTTTCGTTCCTTTCTTAGGTAAAACTTCTTACACACAACATTTTACCTTTAATAAAAATAGGCATTTGTTTTGTCGTTTTGTATTTTACCTTTTATTTAGCATGTGACTATTTACCCCAGGCACGCGGTTAAAAGTCGCACTAATCTTTTTTCATAAAAATTATAATATGTTCTCATTAGACCGGTCTCCCCCTATCGATTTTATATTACAAAAATGTGTTTACCATAGCAATGAGTAAAATTTTTGGGGTATTGCAAACCCCACCTAGTACGGCATGTGACATTTACTCACCTAGCATGCGAAAAGTTAATTAAAAGCAACAGATTAATAAAAGTGTATAAAACTGTCGGCGAATGATGAAATGGGCCGTCTTTCATTTTCGAGAAAATAATATAAGAACGAGCGTTTCCAATTTTTCCGTTTCAACGTTAAAAATGATATATATACACAAAGTAAGTGTAACTAAAAGTTCTATCTTGTAAATGAAATTCCGCTTCGGCGAGCTGATAAAAAGAATGGCTTGTCAGATACAATACTTTACTGCTGACCTACTACTAATTTTCTATGATTAAAAAAAAACCCGGCCAGGGGGAGAGAGAGGGCGCGCGCGTTGCGGCCGGTCGTTTATTTTTCAATCAACTTCCAGTCAAGATGTGGACTTTATCAATTCACTTCGAAAGTTATATTTGTGGAATCAATAGTAGGTACAATGATTTATCCAATCAGTCCCGAGTTTATCGGAGCGAAGAGTCCGAAGCCAGTTCGAGTGTGAAATGAGGCGGCCATCGCTTATCAGTTTGGCCGACTCCAAAACGCGCTGTTACACTCGGCTTAAGAGGAAACGAGCCCATCGTGCAAGATTACAGATCCTTCGGCTAGACGGGACGTGTGCGCATCCATCCTTCGCTTCTTCTAATTAATTACGCGATAATTTAAATTTATAATCCTCGATGCACAACAATATACAGTCATCTGCCGACCGCCTCGTAAATTCGAGCTCTTCTTATTATCCCGCAACGTGCAATGTGAAAGCTCGTAATGCACGAAGTCTTACTTCTTCGGCGCGCATGCATTACCACCTTCCACTTATGATGTCGTCGTTTATCTCGTCGTTCGCCTAGCTGCAGTTATTAGACGAATTAAATTAAGACAGGGCCGTAGTCGGGATCGATTTATAAAAGTTTTTCGAAGACGAAAGACAATTAGAAATGATAATTGTGGTCCTCGAGTTCGCGCACGAAGAACTTAACACACAAGTTAAAATAATTATTATTTAAAGGGGTGTCAGACGAATAGGTAGGGAAACCTGTTGTACCTTGGTGTTTTACTTATTTTTTTACGGGCTTATAAGGCGAGGTACAGAAAAAACATAATCAATATAAAAGTCCCAAAAGTCCCCTCTAAACAGTCCTTGTGTTAGATTTAAATAAATTCGAAAAATAATTTTTGGCTTTTTGTGTAATTTCAAAAACAAATAGGAGCGGTAATTAATTTTTTACGGGCTTATAAGGCGAGTTAAAGAAAAAACCTAATCAATATAAAATGGTCCCAAAGTTGCCCTCTAAACAGCCCTTGTGCGAGATTTAAATAATTACGAAAAATAATTTTTGGTTTTTTGTCTAATTTCAAAAACAGATAGGAACGGTAATTAATTTTTTACGGGCTTATAAAGCGAGCTACAGAAAAAACCTAATCAATATAAAATGGTCCCGAAGGTCCCCTCTAAACAGCCCTTGTTTTAGATTTAAATAATTTCGAAAAATAATTTTTGGCTTTTTGTGTAATTTCAAAAACAAATAAGAACGGTAATTAATTTTTTACGGGCTTATAAGGCGAGCTACGGAAAAAACCTAATCGATATAAAATGGTCCCGAAGGTCCCCTCTAAACAGCCCTTGTGCGAGATTTAAATAATTTCGAAAAATAATTTTTGGCTTCTTGTGTAATTTCAAAAACAAATAAGAACGGTAATTAATTTTTTACGGGCTTATAAGGCGAGCTACAGAAAAAACCTATTCAATATAAAATGGTCCCGAAGGTCCCCTCTAAACAGCCCTTGTTTTAGATTTAAATAATTTCGAAAAATAATTTTTCGCTTTTTGTGTAATTTCAAAAACAAATAAGAACGGTAATTAATTTTTTACGGGCTTATAAGGCGAGCTACGGAAAAAACCTAATCGATATAAAATGGTCCCGAAGGTCCCCTCTAAACAGCCCTTGTGCGAGATTTAAATAATTTCGAAAAATAATTTTTGGCTTCTTGTGTAATTTCAAAAACAGATAGAAACGGTAATTAATATTTTACGGGCTTATAAAGCGAGCTACAAAAAAAACCTAATCAATATAAAATTGTCTCGAAGGTCCCCTCTAAACAGCCCTTGTGCGAGATTTAAATAATTGCGAAAAATAATTTTTGGCTTTTTTTGTAATTTCAAAAACAAATAGGAACGGTAATTAATTTTTTACGGGCTTATAAAGCGAGCTACAGAAAAAACCTAATCGATATAAAATGGTCCCGAAGGTCCCCTCTAAACAGCCCTTGTGCGAGATTTAAATAATTTCGAAAAATAATTTTTGGTTTTTTGTGTAATTTCAAAAACAGATAGGAACGGTAATTAATTTTTTACGGGCTTATAAGGCAAGCTACAGAAAAAACCTAATCAATATAAAATGGTCCCGAAGGTCCCCTCTAAACAGCCCTTGTATTAGATTTAAATAATTTCGAAAAATAATTTTTGGCTTTTTGTGTAATTTCAAAAACAAATAGAAACGATAATTAATTTATAAAGAAACATTTTAGGCCGTAAATTGAAAACGTGCTTCAATTGAAGAGGGCCGTTATAGCGAAATGCTGTATAAAGAGCGGCCGTATAGCGAGGTATGGGTGTATTATAAATATCTTATTGTTACCCGTAAAATTCTTATACATTTTTTCCGAATGAACTGCTCCAACGATTTGGCCAAAATTTTGTATTTAGACAATGTTTTACGCCCTAAATTTATTTAAATATAGCGCGTCATCGCTGAAAAAAAAAACGTTTTCACGCAAAAAAATTATATTTTTTTTTAGCGCCATCTCATAGAATATTGAAGTACCAGCGGGCCGAAATATTCATGCATTAATACACAACAGCAGATGGCACTACGTTCGCATCTATATTTTTCAGCACCTAGCGATCGAAAGCCATCACATTCCCACAGCGAAATCGAAAACCCTAAAGCTCCGACATTATTTTTATCTTTAATTGTAAAAAATGCGTTTGCAACTCTAATTATAAAAACCAGTGGGCATTAAGCTACTACAATCGGGTGCCCCCGCGTCGCCAAAAAAAGCTCGTTTGAGAATCGCCGACTTAATGAGCCCCACTCCCGGCCAACTCGACATTAACGTCGCCATTTACATTTAAATCTGAGAAGAAACGCGGATTTAGATGACGGGGTGCCTTTCGCTCGAAACAGGCAAGCAGTTCGCGGAATAAGTAAGGGATTAGACACTCGAGCGAAATTCGATTTTCGTCTGGCAACCCGCAGCTCTGCCGAAGACAGTTCTTATCTCTGGAGCCGTCGAGCAAAGACGCAATCAACAATTGTGCGCCATTGTCCGTGGCAACGGGAGATCGCACATCCAGATAGTTACAACACGAAATCCCCCCATCTCGAGGAAAAAAAACCGGGAGCGCTTTTTCCTCCCTCGGCAAAAATGCTAAAAGCTGTAAGCTTTCGCGACGACCACCCCGTCCATATCGAGCTTAACACTAAATGACTTTGGTTATCGGCCGCGCGAATTGGCGGCCGTGTAAATATTTTTTTTAACATCGAAATTTGTAATTCGACGACTCCCTAATCTCTCGAGGAAAAAGCGCCCTTTCGTTCGAGCCGGGCGCGCAGGAAAAATTTAGGAAGGCGCGCGTCTATACGCGAGCCCAACAAAAGGGCCTTATCGTCGCAATAAATATCCTTCTGACGTTATTAAATGAAACGATGAGCGCTATCACTACGTAATGGGGAGCACAGATTGTACCAAATAACCTGTCAAGTATTTATGCCCGGAATCGACCCCCTTTTGTAAAACACCAAAAATCCTAATAAAATAGCTCGATTACCCGCGACATCGCGCCCTTTCGAACTAAATATGACAACGTTAAGAGCTTGCATGCGCCCTCGGCCATGATAAGGGTTCGCTTTTATTAACGTAATAACTAAAATGGATGATACGGCTAGAGGTTTATGTACACACACACACACACCTTTCCATTTTTTCCCCTGAATCGATTAAAATTGTGCCCGTTCGCTTTTAGAAAAAGGAATGGGGGTTTTACGAATTTTTAGGGCCGCGCCGAAAATTTTTACAGAAGCAGTGTCCAATTAAATTAGAAAACAAAAGTCTAATTTAAGTGAGGCCATCGGTAAGCGAAAAAAGGCCCTTTTTGGGAATTGGTGAATTTTTTAGGCCCGATAAATTTAAAGGGCACACGAAGCATAGTTAAGGTTTTATTTAAATAAAGAGTAATGTTTAAAAGTTTTGGTGTTTCTGCTATAAATTATGATTTTTCGTTCGAAAAATGTATTTACCATAGCAATGAGTGGAAGGGAGCGAAAAGATACGACAATTTCATAAGTACGAGTAAGAAGAAACGATTAAAAATAATTAAGAAAATTTTCGTCTAATTTATTGACCTAAACTGTTGTGAAACATGCTTAAAACCGAGTGTGCACGTTTGAGCTCAAAGTGGCACATTCCGATCTCGGGAAAATGAAGCGCGCCGCTCCGCGTCGCGCTTCATTTGCTTCCCTCGCTCGGAAATGTGCCACTTTTCGCTCAAACGCGCACATCCTCGTATTTATTACATTTCCCTACTTTACCCCCTTCGCTCTATTAAATTAAATTTAGTAAATATTCATTTTCTGTTCAAAAACTGTATTTACCATAGCAATGAGTGGAAGGGAGCGAAAAGATACGACAATTTCATAAGTACGAGTGAGAGAGAACGATTAAAAATAATTAAGTAAAACTTCGTCTAATTTATTGACCTAAACTGTTGTGAAACATGCTTAAAACCGAGTGTGCACGTTTGAGCTCAAAGTGGCACATTCCGATCTCGGGAAAATGAAGCGCGCCGCTCCGCGTCGCGCTTCATTTGCTTCCCTCGCTCGGAAATGTGCCACTTTTCGCTCAAACGCGCACATCTTCGTATTCATTATGAATCATGCTTAAAACCGAGCCAAATAAAAAAAATCGATGAAATTTGCGAACAATACCCGTGCAGAAATTGTGTCGGGCTTCTAATAAGGCCCTTTAAAGATTTCCTTTACACTTTAAGAAATCCTAAAAGAATGGTCACGCTTCGTAAAAGTGGGCATTTAAGGGAAATGTAATGAGGGCCTTTAAGGGCAATGTAATAAGGTCCTTTAAAGTTTTCCCTTACATTTAATTTTTTTGACCTGGTGTATAATAAGAAAATAAATTTTCCTAAATTAGAAAAGCTTAGTTAAACATAAAGCAATATCCAGCTGAGGTAAAAGACAACAAAAGATATTTTTCTATTGTTAGTTATGTATTTGTTAAAATTAAAAATAATTAATCCTTTTTTGCTTTTAGAAACCTGTTAGGATATATGTATGTATATAACTTCAAAACTTTTTTTTCAAACTAAAAAAAGAAATATTTTTCGAAAGAATAATTTATTTGAGTTTTGTGACCTTATGTTTAACTAGCCCTTTCCTGTAACAAATACTAACAAATAAAAGTCCCCTCCTCTCCCCGCCCGCCAAATAGGCTGTTATGTAATTTATGAATGACTTCTTAGTAATGTACATAAAGATACTTATCAATAATAATTACTTTTAAAAAGTAGAACTTGTAACGAAGGTATTTTCAAATTTTTATTTGTTGCACGTCGATCGTAGGGCCAAGGTACAACTTATTGACGGTGACCGAGGTACAATACATATAAATAAATCGAATAAATACGAAGATGTGCGCATTTGAGCTCAAAGTTGCGCAATTTTTTCGCTTGAGGAAATCAATTTAAATTTTTCCCGACAATATTCGCGGACTAATGCCATTTGGCCGTTTTACAAAAACTTCTTTGGGCTCGCTGAAAGTACAATTTTAGCGGCCAACAGAAATCGCAGAAAACAATTAAACAATTAAAAACGCAAAAATAGTAGAAAAGGGTGGCCTTTCAGAAAGGGCAACGAAAAAAAAACAAACTTTCGTTGTTTGTTTTATTTCCAAACAAGATAAAAAGTAAATGGCTGAAATTTGATTTTGATGTCGTTGATTCGATTACGCTGTGACAGTTTTTCTTTTTATAGGGGTGTATATAACATTGTTAAAGTCTTACTTTTTGTCCTTAAGGATGCGTAAGGATTTTATAAAAAACTCGTAAAAACTACAAGACTTTTTCGCCTTCATGCCTGCTCTTTACGCTGACATTTATACGTCGCTCTTTACACAAAACATAATAAAAAAAAGGCCCTTTCCTTTGACGCCCCGATAGTTTTGAAAAATATTGTAAAATTATGATAAATGGAAGCGAAGCCAAAAAATACAAAACGAAACCTAAGCGTCGCTCGTTTTCCACTATAAAATGTTGCAATGGGGAGGCTTTGATTTTTAACACGAAGTGCACCGCTTTAAGGGCCACTTCATTTAAATTTAATGCGTCCTGTAAAATTTTATATCTCGCCACTATTTCAGATATTCCTTCGTTAACGAAGTCGCAAGTTTTCATAACGCTCTTTTGCCTCCGCAATTATATCTTTTAATTACTCTTCAGTTCGGAGATAATTTTTAAGTAGTTTCATTGCAGCTGTATGGAATTTTCGCTTCGGTTGCGCGTAATTGCTGGATTTTTTGAAAACTGTTTAAAATATTTAATTGTCGTTTTGATTGAAGCGAATAATGTTAGTTTACGCGTACCCGTGCAGAAATTTACTATGGATGCCCTAACAGTGGTAGGGGCCCTTAAATGTTACGTTGTGGATTCCACGTTAAAACTTTTCTCAGTGAATCCTTTTTAAGGCCAGTAAAGGGCATTGTGGGGTTATAATAAGGAAATGGTTTTAGGGGTTTTAGGGAAAAATTTAAATTAATTTCCTCAAGCAAAAAAATTGCGCAACTTTGAGCTCAAATGCGCACATCTTCGTATTTATTCGATTTATTTATGTGTTGTACCTCGGTCACCGTCAATAAGTTGTACCTTGGCCGTACGATCGACGTGCAACAAATAAAAATTTGAAAATACCTTCGTTACAAGTTCTACTTTTTAAAAGTAATTATTATTGATAAGTATCTTTATGTACATTACTAAGAAGTAATTCATAAATTACATAACAGCCTATTTGGAGGGCGCGGGGGGGAAGGCTTTTATTTGTTAGTATTTGTTACAGGAAAGGGCTAGTTAAATATAAGGTCACAAAACCCAAATAAATTTTTCTTTCAAAAAATTTCTTTTTTTAGTTTGAAAAAAAGTTTTGAAGTTATATACATATATCCTAACAGGTTTCTAAAAGCAAAAAGGGATTAATTATTTTTAATTTTAACAAATACAGAACTAACAATAAAAAAATATCTTTTGTTGTCTTTTACCTCAGCTGGATATTGCTTTATGTTTAACTAAGCTTTTGTAATATTCTAAGAAAATTTATTTTCTTATTATACACCACGTATTAAAACCCTGACACAATTTCTGCACGGGTTTTGTTAATTTTTGCAACAATTTTAGTGACATCTCAAAGAACAACATTAGTAGTTCTTATAATCTAAAAATAAATAATAAATCTATAGTTTTCGTAGAAACAGTTAAATACGAGATTTTTGAAAATTGTCAGAACGGCCGCTATTAATGTATTTAACAGTTTATTGGTATTTACTGAGAACCCAAAAAATAATGAAAAAATTCCTAGATCAAACGAGGAAACAATTTTTTTCGTATTAGTTTTGTAAGATTTCAAACTGAAAAATATGAGATTTTCAAAATTTAGCAAAAGGGCCGATTTCATGCTATATAATTGTTTATTATGGATCACTGCACACCCAAAAAATATTTAAAAAATTCCCCGATAGCTACCAAAAGAGAATTAATTTTTTTTCATATTAGATTTGTCAAAGAGCAAATTGTTAAATGCAAAATTTTTGAGAATTGTCTGTACGGTCGTTTTTGTTGTATTTCATAATTTATTGGTCCCTATTAACCACCCAAAAAATAATAAAAAAAATCCTAGATGGTTATCAAATTAGGAAACAATTTTTTTCGCATCAGTTTTGTAAGATTTCTTAGTTCAAAATATGAGATTTTGGAAATTTAGCAAAAGGGCCAATTTCATGCTATATAATTGTTTATTATGAATCACTGAACACTCAAAAAATATTTAAAAAATTTCAGGATAGCTACCAAAAGAAAATTAAATTGTTTTCATATTAGATTTGTCAAGATGCAAACTGTAAAATACAAGATTTTCGAAAATTGTCAGACCGGCCGATTTTGTTGTATTTCATAGTTTATTGGTACCTACTAACCACCCAGCAAATTATAAAAAAAATCCTAGATGATTATCAAACCAGGAAAGATTTTTTTGGTATTAGTTTTCTAAGTTTTTAACTGCAAAATATGAGATTTTCGAAATTTAGCAAATAGGCCGATTTCATGCTATATGATTGTTTATTATTGATCACTGAACACCTAAAAATATTTAAAAAATTCCCGGATAACTACCAAAAAAGAAATATATTTTTTTCATATTAGATTTGCCAAGATGCAAACTGTTAAATCCAAAAATAAATAATAAATATATAGTTTTTATAGAACAATATGCTTTTTATTTTGCTTAATGTGAATAGGTTCAAAGTACATCACCCTATAGATCCATTAATTTTTAAATCTTATAACAATTTGAAAAAACCGTTGCTGATGCTTTCAAATATTTTATGATGAGTATCTTATTAGTGCCCCAATACGGTGCAATACATTTTATCAACAAATTATTACATATACAATTTAAAAACAAATTACAAGTGAAAAAAGAGTCAAGGTACAACAGGTTCCCGTATATCTAATTCATAACTATGTATATGCATTATCTACTTCTATTTTACATTGAAATAAGTTATTGAATTATGCACATTATTTTTTTTTTTTGATTTACAGATTTTTGGGGAACCTATCTTCACAGTAAAACGGAGTTTAGAAGTATTATTTTTTTGGGTACGTTACTCTACTTTTTAAAATAAAAAATTAATAAAAATAAATTCTATAAATACGAAGATGCGCGCGTTCGAGCGAAAAGTGGCACATTTCCGAGCGAGGGAGGCAAATGAAGCGCGACGCGGAGCGGCGCGCTTCATTTTCCCGAGATCGGAATGTGCCACTTTGAGCTCGAATGTGCGCACTCGGTTTTAAGCCCGATTCACAAGAATTTAAGCCAATAAATTAGACAAAAAATCAGTTATATAATTTTAATCGTTCCCTCTCGCTCGCATTCACGAGATTGTCGTATCTTTTCGCTCCCTTCCACTCACATTGCTATGGTAATAACATTTTTCAAACATGGAATCGATATTTACTACACTAAATTTAGATTTATGATTTGAAAGAGCAAAGAATAAGTAGACAAATGTAATAAATACAAAGATGCGCGCATTCGAGCGAAAAGTGGCACATTTCCGAGCGAGGGAGGCAAATGAAGCGCGACGCGAAGCGGCGCGCTTCATTTTCCCGAGATCGGAATGTGCCACTTTGAGCTCGAACGTGCGCACTCCGTTTTAAAGGCGATTCAAAATTATTAATTTAATTTCTAAATAATTCGAACAGAAAATCTCCGATTTAGTGCTTTTAAACAATTTTTCCTTTAATTAATTTACTTTGTTTATCAAAAATTTTTAGTTAATTGCTTTTAATCATTCCCTCTCGCTCGCACCGCCGCTTTCGTCGTATCTTTTCGCTCCCTTCCACTCATTTGCTATGGTAAACACGTTTTTCGAACCCAAAATCATAATTTCAAGTCCTCAATTTGCGCGCCCCACAAAACCCCGACGAATCCGAACCAATCAAACAGGTGCACCTCAAATAATCCACGCTAAACGAATAAAAGTCTTTTGTAGACGCCAATTTCTTAGCGAAAGCAATCCGTTCGAACCGAACCAATAAATTTCGAAAGTGCAGCAGTACTTTATCTAAAGTCTACAATTTTATAATGCGGCACACCGCCACCAAGCGCCCACAAATCTCCTTTATGGTGCCGTTTCGGGGCCTGCATTTCGACAACTTGTCATCGGAACTTATCTCTTTGTTTAACGACACAGGTGCGCGTCTTTGTATCAGTAAATCGGTCACGCGTCGCGCGGCGCGAAGACAGTTGGCACTACCGACGAGACGCACACGTCCCCCATAAATAGATCTTCGCTAACTTTTATTAGAATTTTGATCGACCGCCCTTCCTGCAGCAAAAAAACGGCTCGCGATCCCCCCCCCCCTCATCCAGTCCCCCGCGCAAAAGGAATTTTCCGGAGCAAAAACGCAAATCGCGCACGTTATGTGCACGAATCAAATCGCCCGGAAAATGGTCAATTCCTAGAGCTTTTACGAGATGCCGGAATATTAAATGTCGCAAAATAAAATAATAATAATGTGTATATGCAGATGTAAAGCGGGGCGCGTTTTCCTTTGCGAATAACCTTCCGCTCGAGAGATGTTTGTGCAGGCGACTGCAAAGTGCATTTTCGAGTAAATCGAGCTCGAGGTATTCGTTTTGCGCTGAATTTTATACGTACTTACTACTTCGGAAAATTTATAATAGACCTGAAGGCTTGCGAGATTAATAAATCCTCGTGTAAACAAGTTCTCTTCGGAAATTTGTTTAAGGTGCGCGACTCCGAGCGCGGGCACTTCTCTTCGGGCATCGACGAAAGCTCGACCTCGTAAAAGAGACGCGATAATGAAGATTGATGGCCGCTTCTTATTAGTGTATTAGGAAAAACGCCATATTGAATTTCATTGTCGATAAATAAATTACATCGCGCGTAATTTGCAAAATTAATTATCTCTCGAGAAGTTTGTTTCGGCGTCAAAAATGGCGGGGCTCTTTATTTAAATTAATCGTCCCATCTTTGCTAAGTTTTTAAAAATTTACCGGATTAATTGTTTTTTTTATTGGACGCCATATTGGAACAAGCCCCAAAACTAATAGTTCCAAGTTGCAAGTTTTTTGATTCATCTTTTATCTTAATTAAAACAATCAAAGTCAAAGAAAATTTAACAGGTCGTTCGAAAATGTTTTATTTCACTTCAATTTTTGGTTTGTAAAAAATTAATTGTGCGCTGGACGGTGAGTCGGGTGGGTCGTTTCGAAAAAAAATTAAATTAAAGCGCGCGCGTCGAAGAAAAAAAAATCAATTCAATGAGTGTTTATGTGGCACCGTAAATAAATACACCTTTAGAGCAATCAAAGCCTTACAGATATGGCACTCCTCGAAATTGCCCACGTATTAAGACACCCACTGGGACGATACGCCTCTTTGAAAATTTAAAAACGGAATAATGTAATGTAAATAATCCTCTTGCCCCCCATTTAAATGCAAACACGCGCACGCCTATGCGAAGCACAATATAAAGTTCGTTGTCCTTTTTCGATTTATGAGTTTATTTAAAATTAAAATAAAAGTCTAAAATGTTTAAAGGTCCGTGAACGAATAATGCAGATACAATTTTTTTTTAAGGTAAAAAATGATTAAATAATTTCAATCGTTAATTACTCGAAAAATTAACATTTGGCCCTTTGTTGATTTTACATGTATCTTATAGGAAAAAACCTCAGGATTTTGAATATGGGTCGCTTTTAAAGATAGGCCCAAAAGTGAGAACGCTACAATTTTATTTTTCAGTCAAAGTGTAAATTTATCAAAAATCAAAAATAAATTACAAGTACAAATCTTCGACCCCGCTTTTCTCAAAATTTTCAAATAAGCAGTGTATAGTTCTTTGGGCCTATCCGAAGGCAAAAAGTTCGAGGATTGTAAATCTCTAAAGCTTTTAAAAATCTGTTCACAAACTAAGGCGCTACGAATTTATTTCTAAGTCAAAGTGCACATTTATCAAAATTTAAAAAGAAATTAGAAGTCAAAATTTCTCAACCCCGCTTTTCTCAAATTTTTCAAATGAGAAGTGTATGGTTCTTTAGGCCTATCTGAAGGCAAAAAGCCCGAAGATTCTAAATGTGTAAAGCTTTTCAAAATACGTTCACAAACAAAGGCGCTACGAATTTATTTCTTAGTCAAAGTATAAATTTATCGAGAATCAAAAATAAATTACAAGTCCAAATTTTCAACCCCGCTTTTCTCAAATTTTTCAAATAAGAAGTACATGGTTCTTTAGGCCTATCCGAAGGCAAAAAGTCCAAGGATTGTAAATCTAAAAAGCTTTTAAAAATCCGTTTACAAACAAAGGCGCTACGAATTTATTTCTCAGTCAAAGTGTAAATTTTAGGAAAATTAAAAAGAAATTACAAGTCCAAATCTTCAAACGCGCTTTTCTTAAATTTTCAAATAAGAAATGTACGGTCCTTTAGACCTCTCCGCAGGCAAAAAGTCCGAGGATTGCAAATCTGTAAAGCTTTTAAAAATCCGTCCACAAACTAAGGCGCTACGAATTTATTTCTCAATCAAAGTTTAAATTTATCAAAAATCAAAAAGAAATTACAAGTCCAAATCTTCAACCGCGCTTTTCTCAAAATTTTCAAATAAGAAGTGTACGGTCCTTTAGACCTCTCCGCAGGCAAAAAGTCCGAGGATTGCAAATCTGTAAAGCTTTTAAAAATCCGTCCACAAACTAAGGCGCTACGAATTTATTTCTCAGTCAAAGTGTAAATTTTTGGAAAATTAAAAAAAAATAACAAGTCTAAATCTTCAACCCCGCTTTCCTCAAAATTTTCAAATAATAAGTGCATGGTTACTTAAAGCTTTCCGAAGCCAAAAAGTCCGAGGATCGTAAATCTGAAAATCTTTTAAAAATCCGTTCACAAACCAAGGCCCTACGATTTTTTTTATCGGAAGGCACGTGCAATCAAGATAACATTTTTTTAAATTTCTTTCAAACGAACCCTTCACAAAAAGAGATGTAATTAGGGGCGACAAAGTAATTACGCGTAATCAGTAGTATACGTAGGGGGTTTATTGCTTCGCAGGAGCCCCGAAGTTATCCTAATTGCCTTCTGCAGGCCTTCGATAACTGAGACCGTTTCAACAAGTTTCCAAAGTTACGACCTCAACCCTCTTGTATTACAAGGACTTTCGGTTAGCCGTTATTAATTAATTAATTTAACAAACCGTGTAATTGCAGAGATCGTTACTCCAGAAAAAAAAAGAGAACCCCACGAGCGAAATAAAGCGCCCCAGAAAAACGGGCGCGATTGAAAAATCACTTTTTTCGGCGCGTCCCGGCGCTCCGCATCCGATTTTTCTTCCCCCGTTAGTTTTCTCTATCTTATCGCGCGCGAAGCGTTTCGCCGAAGAAAAATTATCATAACGACCGGCGTCGGTGGCTCCTCCGCCTCCGACGCGATTAGGACGAAGGCGAAAGTATCGAAAACGTGCCGCACTTCGGCTTAACGAATTCCCGTTAATTACTAATTAATTTAGCTGGAAACCGCTGCAAACGGTTTTCTGTTTGATGAGAAACTTGCGAGTTAAACAACCCTAATGCTTCATCATGGGGAAGTCATCTATTAACTAATATTTGCATTTGTCAGCGCAAGTCTTCTCTCCTTGAATTTTAACACGCTCCGTCTCACATTTACAATTATAAACACTACTCTCCATTATTTTCGTATTCAATTTTCGGCTCGGCGACTAATTTTCCGACTGGCATTTCCCGCGTTCGGTCCGTCCCCCCGGTACCCTCCCACGAATTTTTAAATGATAATTTTGATTTCGACAAGGCGCGATTTAACCCACAAAATAAATAGTCGGGCAGAAAAATCGAAGGAACAAAGCGGAAAAGTTCGAAGAGTAATTTGGGAGGGCGCAAGGGGGGCGGTTCGCTTTGGCGCAAGAGTAAAAGGTTTTCGATAAATTCCAGGCGTGTGGTCAAAGTCATTAAGAACAAACATCAAAGTGGCACGAGACCATCACGGAACAATATCCGGTGCGCGAGGGTCTTTGGGGGGCGAAAAAGTATGGGGAAAGCGCTCACCTTCCGCCCACGAGAAGAGATTCGGCGTCGCGCAGCACCAAACGGAAGTAGTCCGTGTGTGTGTCGTTTCCCATGAAATGGTGTACGTCATCTTCGGCTCCTGAAAATCAAACAAGAATAAATTAGAAATTGGATCGGTCGCTTTTTGAAGTTATACTTCTTTAGGGTAAAATTTTAGCAGGCAATGGAAGTTGCGCGCGCACTTCTAACGAAAATTCGACATGATTGTTAAAGGTTTTGTATTTCCATTGAAATTTTTGCCTCTTCCCTCGTTCGAACAGCTAAATTTTCCCTTTTTTTGGGGGTGGCAAGTTTTTGTCGGTACACCCTGTATCTGGAGTTCATATAATTTAACCCCTTGACATACAATGACGTCTAGGAGACGTCAATCGTTTAGGGTGTCATTGTAGATTTTGACGTCTCTAAGACGCCAAGAACTGTATTCAATTTTATGTTCCGAAAAAGGTTTGTTTTCAACAATAATTTTGTTAAAAGGCACAAAATTGGCGATTTGGGAATTTTGTTATTAATATAATTCTGTAATATTTAATTGCGAATTGTCCAGAGAGTAAATTAATTCTTGTAAAGTGTGCTTAAAGCCGAGTGTGCGCATTCGAGCTCAAGTGGCACATTTCCGATCTCGGAAATGAAGCGCGCCGCTCCGCGTCGCGCTTCATTTGCTTCCCTCGCTCGAAAATGTGCCACTTTTCGCTCGAACGCGCACATCTTCGTTTTAATAACATTACTTTTTGGATTTAAAAATGAAATAGCAATGTATTCAAATAAAACGACATATGCGCAGTAACATATAGTTTGATAACCACTGGTCTAGCCATACACAAGCGCAACATAGCGCGTTGTTATATTTAATTAAGTCGCGCCAAAGAAGTATTACTTCTAACGTGCGTACATAGTACATGCACCGGTTTTTTTTACATAGAATGAAATTCAGTTTTAAACATTTAGCAAAATTATTAAAATAAATTCGAAGAATAAATTATTTTAAGTTTTTAGACAACTCAAATGAAATAAATTAATAACGTGGAAAATTTTAAAAATATATTTAAGAACTTTAGAAATTTTTAATTATCAATTTTTTTTGTATAACACAAATTGAATAAAACAAAACTTTATTCGGTAAATTTAAAAGAAAATTTTGATGAAAAAATCATTATGTATTTTCAAAAAACTCAAATAGAGTATAAATACAGAATTTGTGGTTTTTCAAAAAACTTTGAAGATCCTTAATTTACTCAAATAAAATTAATATTGGAGAAAACTCAATAAATAAATTATCTTAATTATTCAGAAATATTAAATTTATAAAATTAAATACAGTCAAACCTCGATAGGTCGAAGTTGAAGAGAAACTAAAAATAATTCGCGTTATCAAAAATTCGAGCTATCGATATAAAAATATTTTTTAGTTAATGTTGATAAATTTACTTATTGTTTCTTTTTCTTAATAATTTCCTAGTGATTTCTTGCTAAAACCTAAATCTTGTGTTTTGAACAAGTTGTAATTAGGCTTCATTTATGGAATAATTCAATTTTTTAATATAAAAAAATATTTATATGTTATATATTATATGCATCAAAATTTTATAATGACTTAGGTGGAAAATGTTAAAAAAAGATTGGGAAACACTGCTCTACATATTTCAAAATATTGTAAAACTATTAATTATTTATTTTATGTTATTTGTGTATGCTCATAACAGTTAAGTTGAGCCAAATTAATAGTTTTTTTTCGGACTCATCCAATTCGGTTTTTTTTGTATGTCAAGGGGTTAAATATATATCAATATATAGTATTATATATTGTATTACGATATTTTTAAGGTACATATTAATATAATTAAAACTGCTATTAATATCTATTTTAATATACAGTAAAACCTCCATTTACGGACACCTCTCTTAGAAGGACACCTCCATTCACCGTACACTTTTTTGATGACGGAGGAAGTGCATATGCTTTATATGCATTTGAGTCCTTTTACTTTTAAACGGACACCTCTCTTACACGGACAAAAATTTCACAACCATTGGTGTCCGTCTATGAGAGGTTTTACTGTATATCATGTTCTGTATCAAAAATTGTATTATATTGCACTATATTATCCGGCACATTTTTATAATATTATTTTTTTGATGCGGGATAAATTAATTTAAAACCATAAGAAGCTGTTTAAAGTATAATGAAGTTAAAAACCACGTATGACCAAAAGTTGATGCAAAAATAATTTTTGTTTTCATACCCTTTATTTAAAAAAATCTCTGTATAGCTTTATTACTGTTTTCTTTTTAAATTCAAAAATTAATGTTGACGAATTCAATAAATTGGAGGATGTGCACATTCGTCTCTAAAAGCAATTTAGAATAATCAACAATCGTAGGGAAATCTGTTGTACCTTGGTCCCTTTGTACCTAGGGCAACTTTATTTTTTTTAATATTTGCGGGCTTTCGTGACCCATAAATGACTCATCGTAATAAAAAGATTATTTATTAATGTTTGCATAGTAGTGGTCTGATTTTGGCATAGCATAATCTTTAATTTTATTTTTGAGTTTCAACGTCAAGGGTCGGTGTGTTGTACCTCGGTCACCGTCAATAAGTTGTACCTCGGCACTAAGATCGACGTGCAATAAATAAAAATTTAGATATACCTTTGTTATAAATTCTTATTTTCTTTAAATTTTGCTTCAGATAATATGCCTCGCAAGTCTAACGAAAAATTTAAATTTTTGCAAAGTTAACCATTAAGTATGTGACATTTTAGTATACGAGAAAAGTTTTGTTAATTTTTGAAACAATTTTAGTGTCATCTCAAAGAAGAACATTAGTAGTTCTTATAATCCAAAAATAAATCTATAGTTGCCATAGAACAATGGGTTTTATTTTGCTTCATGTGAATAGAGCCAAGGTACATCACCTCTGTTGTACCTGGGCCATAGATCCGCTAATTTTTAAATCTGATAGCAATTTGAGTAAACGGTTGGTAATGCTTTCGAATATTTTATGATGAATGCCTTATTAGTGCCCCACTACGATGCAATTCATTTTATCAACAAATTGTTAGATATATAATTTAAAAAAAAATACTAGTAAACAAAAAGCGCCAAGGTACAACAGGTTCTCCTATAGTTTTACTTCGTTATTTTATTAATAATTCAAAAAAATTAATGTGAACAGCTTCAATAAATACGAGGATGTGCGCATTCGAGCGAAAAGTGGCACATTTCCGAGCGAGGGACGCAAATGAAGCGCGACGCGGAGCGGCGCGCTTCATTTTCCCGAGATCGGAATGTGCCACTTTGAGCTCGAATGTGCACACTCGGTTTTAAGCACCGTTCACAATAAAATTCATTTTTTCGGTTTTTATTAAAATAAAATAGTGAAAAGCCAATATGCAGATTCTAAGATACAATTTGAAAAAAATATATATTACACGAAATTTCTTATTAATTGAGTTATATAGGTGTAGTTTAAAAAAAAATACTTTTAGAACTTTTGGCGTAACGATTTCTTGACATCTATTTATATTACAAGAAAATTCATTCTTTTGGCTTTAATTAAAAAAAAAATTCGTTTAATTCTGACAATTAGAACCGGAGATATGATTTTTTTAAAAACACCTTCGCTCGGAGACTCTAAGGCCGAGAAGCGACGAACCCGATACTGAAATAATTTGCCTTGCTCGGAGTGACTTTAAGAACAATTCACAATAATTAATTAATTTAAAATTAAAGGTTCAAATATTTTCTGATGAACACCTTATTAGTGCCCCACTACGATGCAATTCATTTTATCAACAAATTGTTACATAGGTATACAATTTAAAAAAAATTACAAGTGAAAAAAAGACCGAGGTACAACAGGTTCCCCTATATGTATATGTCTTCTATTTAATTTTTGCAAAATTTTAAGTTTGTCTAAATCCTACACTTGCGTTTTTCCATTTTCCTACGATTTTTATTTGCGATTGCAATTTCGAAAAAGCCTCCGACCGCGACTCGGTCAGAAATCTGCAAAAGGCGCACATTAGAGCGCGGCCCATAAAAAGATTCGCTCTAAACTTTTAACGACCGAAGAGCGCAGAATAATTCGGTCCTTATTTATTATTAACTTCCATATTTTTCCTTTTGCCAGTTAAAAAAAAACGAAACAAAGCGCCGTCCCAACGTCTCCCAAATCGCTCTCCGAAAATTTCGAGCATCGATTTGTAATTTGCCGGCGACAGAAAAAAATAATAAAAGCTCGGCCGGATGTCGCCGTAAAACTGCCACGCACACCTCAAAAGGCATTAAGATTCTTTCGCCACATAACGAGAAGTTTGGAAAAGTTTATTCGAGAATTGATTACTTGCATCGAGCACTATTTTACTGCAGAAACTTTTAGATGTCCTTTTGTGATTAGAAGAAAGGAAAAGTTCCGGTAAACAACCCGTTCCCTCGGCCCCCCAAATAAAGAATTAGAAGCCAAAAACAAAAAGGCTCCACGGAACTCCGCAATTTCGCCCCGTTTCTCTTTTGCACAAAAAATCATTAAGAATATCATTTTTTCAAACATAACGGATTCGATTCGAATTTAAAACCGAAACGAGGGAAAGAGCGGCGGTACCTCAAGAAATTTTCAATTTATTTCTTTTGGAAAAGCAAAAAATGCGGCACAAAGTGCGGCGGGGTCCCGAATGCAATTTGACATAATAGAACAATCTGTGGAGCAAAGCGAGGCACAGGCAGTTTTAGCCCCGGGGCAAGAGCCGAGCGCGCCTCGTCTCGTGCGCTTCCCCAAAAAAGACCTAACAATTTAAATTACCTCGAAATTGTTCATAATTTATCTCAATCGCCGCTTCGAGGTGCGCGCCCGTTTGCCCGGCCCTTTGCCCTTTGCATTTTCCGAACCGATTTGCCGGATGAAGACGTTTCGAATTTCGCCCCGGCCGAGACAAAGGGAATTTAACGGGCGAGACGATTTATTTATTTAAAAACCGCCCCCCCCTCCAAAGCTTCAATTAAACGTTATCATAAATCAGGCGTCGCTTAATAAGGTCGCGATAATTTAATTACTGATGTGTGTTGGGAAAGGACGGGAAAAAACGGGAATTTCCTGGGAATGATGGACGTTTCTATAGATGCATTAATAGCTTTTGCGTGCCTTGTTATAATTTTGCTCCCAACAATAAAGCTCGTTCGGGAATTACCGCGCAAAGGGCCATTGTCTCTATTTCAACGTATGGGTCCCCATCATTAAATTAAATGCGTTCAACTATTGCTATTTTAAATGCATATTCGTATAAAAGCTTCGGGATAAAATGCATTATGCGAAACTAATTTCGAAAAAAAGCGCTAATTGCCCGACAAAGCTTGCAACAAAGAATGCGCGCACAATTTCATTTTTATTCGCATTAAAATCGCTTTATTTTGTTGCTCTAAATTTTAAAATTTATTGCCGCAGGTGGTTGTAAACACATCCGAATTTAGTATATTTTATTTTTGCCCCCAAAGAAATTTGCCTACTTTATTCACGGAGAATTAAAAAAAATCCTAAGCCCCTAATCGAATTATTTATTGTGGGAAAGTTCCATTAACCGAAATCCCAAAATAGATTATTTTATAAAAAAATTAAAGGAGGTACTTTTAATAACTTAAAAGTAAATTATAACGCGCACAAGACCAACCGAAGTTCTGCGTACCGATACCCTGCGAGCAAATTATTTTTTGCGGCCGACTCCGCATTAAAAATCGAATTTTTTTAACCAACCCTACGCGAAAAGGTTCGAAAAAATCGATTATGAAAAAAAAAGTGCGAGCTTTCGGTAAATAAAAAAGTTACGCATTTTTTTTCAGCTCCGCCGTTTCGTCGAGTAAAATCAGAGCGGGAGCAAATGTAACTTTTCTTAGCTCATCGATTTTTTTTAAAGCCGATATTTTTACCTACGCCTTAAAATAGTACTAAGAGTGATTATCGTGTTTTAAAAAAAAACAATTAGCACACTTGCAATTTTATCAAACCAACCCCGTGCTTCTTCGTATTGAAATATCCAAGAGCAAATTAGTTACTAATTTTTATCTACAGCAATATCCGAGTTAAAAAAAAATTTTTTCAACGTATCCTATGGAGAAAAGTGCGAAGAAAACAACTATGAAAAAAAAAGTGCGAGCTTTCGGAAAATAAAAAAGTTACGAATTTTTTAAGTTGTTGTCCGTTCATTAAACATGATCGATATCGAAAAACGTAACTTTTCTTGATTTTTTATCGAATATTTGCGGTGCATTAATTTGAACTAAGGTCCCTAAGTGCAATAATTTTATTTTGCTCTTGTTATATCTAAATCAATATGAAATGTTCCATATTTAACAATTTTATTACTCGCACGAAAGCCGAGTTACCTGAGAAGCTGCCATCGACCCTACCCTTAAGATTCTTAAGGTTTCATGTTAAAGTTTTTAGTTTAAAGCACTTAACTACTCTTTAATCTCTGTTTCTTCTTGATCCTTTTCGCATGGTACTTTATTGTTTATAACTTGGGGGATCTTTCATAAAAAACCGTTCAACTTTTCGTACTTCACAAAGGAGAAGGCTTCGTCTACGAAACAAACTTCATAAACAAAGATGCCGTAACGATTTTTTTTAAGTGTTGCCGACGCTGCGCCACGACTCCTTCAATTTATCGAATTTAAGGTCGTCTATCTCGCGCCACTGCGCGTCTGTCTATCATTAATTAGTTATTAGAGCCCAAATCAATCAATCAATTGCGAAACACCCTGGGAAATAATAGTTACGAACTATAATCCGATTTGAAGTCGCTCGGGGATTTCGGTAGACTGTTTGCCCTAAAAGCAAAAGGTCGCAATTCGGTCGAGAAAAAAAAATTAGAACAACAAGTCCGAAGTACCGAAATAGACGGAGGAGCGAAAGGGGCGTCTCTTTTGGTTTATTAATTTAATAAATTGCCACTTTGGATTTTTAATAAATTTCAGTAAGGGCTGCGTTAATTTTGCAAAGGCGAGCAAGTTCGTTTTTTCAACTTTAATTAGAAAGGTCCATTAAAAATAATTGGGTTATGTTTTTCGTGTTTGGAAACAAGTCGAAAACTGTTTGAGTGCAAATGCGTTTATGGGAGTGCAAGGTGCATATAAAGCGCGCCCTTAGTGAAAGGGAGCGGGCGGGGACGGGGTCGCGAAGGAAGAGTGACCTTGCCCGAATGCAATTTGTCACGATGATTGAAGCGGCTTCCTGGGATATATACATGTCCTCAGAACTATTGCTGCAATTAATCACCCTTGCAATTTCATTTCGCGTTACGCTTTTCTCCTCCGATTTTCCGCAAATAGCTTTACCGTTTTCTTCTTCAATTTTAACCCTATAAATTCGGTTTGGCGTTATATATTTTAAAAATATATTAATATAATATATAGTTAATACCTATATATTAATATACATATGTATATTCAAATTATATGAACACCATATACAGGGTGTACTCACGAAAAACAGTGTGCCATTTGATCACACTTGCAATTAAATTAAATTCTTGCCGTTTCAACTAAAACTTGATGTGTTTTTTAAATTTTAAAGAACTCTTATATTTCTTAGTTTTTGGAGATAGGGGCGGGGGGGCAAGTTTTCCTTCGTACACTCTGTATTTCAATATTACATAACAACCATATAAGTAATTTCACCTAACCACCGTGTAAATCGAGAAATAGTTGTATAATAGGCCAGTATTAAACTTTTTCAATATATAACATATAAAGTTTGGGAACCGCTGCTTTAAATCATCAGAAATATTGCGGAGGTCTTCTTTAAAAGTTGAAATTGATCCCGAATTCGAGAAGTTTAATATAAAGTGTGTCTTACTTTTACTTTAAAATGGATGAACTTTTATTAGAAAATTCACTATTGTTATATAAAAAAAAAATCTACTTTGTCGACAACTTTTTCAATTTCAAACTTTATTGTACATCATTAATATTTAAATAGGTTTACTACCCTCAGAAAAAATCGGCAAGAAGTTATCTCTTACGTATTTTATTATTATTTTATCGCCATTATTACTTTGCGGGAGCCGTTCGAAAAATTACGCGTACGCTTTGTTCGATTTGAAGAAGGTAAAGTAATTTTCTTAAATCACGAGATTTGAATGTCGGATAAAAGCGTTGGGGCCTTTAATTTCTCCCCTTTGTTTAAGAGTCCCATTTATTTGTTCCTAATTTAAATAATCCCGTGTTTCCCTTCGTTTTTCGCGTTTTAATCTTTGTCTCTTTCGGACCGTGCTATTAATCACATCGTTTTAGCCACTATCTTATCCCCAGAGGGGTTGACCACTCGCTGCAAATTCATAGATATCAATACAAATAGGAGAGAGCGTTAAAAGATGAACAATTTCGTTCGGTATTTCGATATTTTTGAGGAAATTTGAGTGGTCCTCGCATCTTCGTTTCACATGCCAAAGGTTTACCGGCTACCCTTTTATGCAGGTTGTTTATTTATTAAATATAAAAGTGCACAATAAAAACAAAAAATTGTAGTGTTTTTACAATTATATTTAAATCGAAAAGAACCGTTATTAAACGGTTTTGACCCAATTTTGAAAATTAAAATTTACATTTTGAAATTTTCAACGCGTTTTTCTCCCAGACTTCCCATTGGGCCTTGTCGATTTTTTTGACCGATCTTAGGCACCGATAAATAGGTTTTCAGAATCTGAAAGGTTTTTAGAGTTCCGTTTACAAATAACCGAGTTACGATTTTTCAAAATAGAAAAATAATAAAAAATTAAATACAAGTTTTTTCGAAAATTTCAAATAGCACGATCATGGTTCTTTATGCCTATCCGAAGTCAAAAAATCTGGCGAATTCGAATCTGTATAGTTTTTAAAGATCCGTTCACAAATAACCCGGTTACGATTTTTCAAAAAAGAAAAATAGAAATAAATTAATTACAAGTTTTTTTCGATAATTTCAAACAGCACGGCTATGGTTCTTTGAGCCTATCCGAAGCCAAAAAGTCTGGCGAATTGGAATCAGTATAGTTTTTAAAGATCCGTTCACAAATAACCCGGCTACGATTTTTCAAAATAAAAAAATAGGAAAAATTAATTACAAGTTTTTTTTCGAAAATTTCAAATAGCACGGCTATATTTCTTTGTGTCTATCCGAAGCCAAAAAGTCTGGCAAATCCGAATCAATATAGTTTTTAAAGATCCGTTCACAAATAACTCGGTTACGATTTTTCAAAGTAGACAATAATAAAAAATTAATTACAAGTTTTTTCGAAAATTTCAAATAGCACGATCATGGTTCTTTGGGCCTATCCAAAGTCAAAAAGTCTGGCGAATCCGAATCGGAACAGTTTCTAAAGATCCGTTCACAAATAATGGCGCTACAATTTTTTTAACGTACACTTTTGTGCTAAAAAAAAAATTTATCCCTTAATTACTCGAAAAATTAACATTGCGCCCTCTGTCGACGGTTCAAAATACTCTTTAATTCCTTACAATCTCGATTTAAAAACGATTAGAAGCCTATTTTTTTTAAATTAATTTTAAGCTCCAGGTCCGCCAATTTTAAACATTTTAAAAAAATTTAAACGTGGTGCCATAAGTAAAAGACAAATTACCATTGCATTAACGCAAATGCACGGCGAACATCGCAGAAAAGCCTACATCAACTCGTAATTGCGTTACTTATTAATTAGCAATACAAATTATATCAATACAGTGCATGAACAAATGCACAGGAAAACGCGTTCCGCATGCGAAAGCAGGGCTTTCGGCTTCCTATTTATAGACATAAAGGGCGCGTGCAGCGGGGCCGCTCTCGGGCTCGGGGGTCGACGCCGGGGTTGCTCAAGATCCCCCGTTTCATTCTATACGTGCAAACGCACCACTAAGCAAACAGAACATCGTATTACTCCTCCATACCTATCCCGAAAGGAAGGAAGAGGATCGGGGGCCATTTGGGTGTCGGTTACTCTTACATCCCTTCCCCCTTCCCGTTTCATTCTCATGCACAATGTATCCTCCGAGAAAATGTATAGGAAATACGATTCGGGTTATGACGAATTTCGGGGATGAAATGGCTTTTGCAAAATAATACCTTCCTTGATTTTTTTTTCTTCGAGGGTGCCGCCGGTTTTTGAGGGGTACGTTCGAGATGGGCGCTCGCATTAATTATGAACGAGGTTTTTTGCGAGCTTTAAGGACGTTTGCTTGGAAAATTTCGAAACGAGGAAGCTGTCATAATGAAATGAGAACGGAAGTTATCCTTTTAAGGGCCGAATGTATAATGAACGCGAAAAGGAAAAACTTCCTAAGCAATTTTCGAGGCATCTTCTGATGTAGGGGAACCTGTTGTACCTTAGCCCTTTTTTTAAATTGTATGTGTAACAATTTGTTGATAAAATGAATTGCATCGTAGTGGGGCACTAATACGGTATTCATCATAAAATATTTGAAACTTTAATTTTAAATTAATTAATTATTGTGAATTGTTGTTAAAGTCACTCCGAGGAAGGCAAATTTTTCCAATATCGGGTTCGTCGCTTCTCGGCCTTAGAGTCTCCAAGCGAAAGTGTTTTTAAAAAAATCATATCTCCGGTTCTAATTGTCAGAATTGAACAATTCTTTTTTTAAATTAAAGCCAAATGTATAAATTTTCTTGTAGTATAAATAGATGTAAAGAAATTGTTACGCCAAAAGTTCTATAAGTATTTTTTTTTAAACTACACCCATATAACTCAATTAATAAGAAATTTCGCGTAATATATATTTTTTTCAAATTGTATCTTAGAATCTGCACATCGGATTTTCACTATTTTATTTTAATGAAAGCCGAAAGAATGAATTTTATTGTGAACGGTGCTTAAAACCGAGTGTGCACATTCGAGCTCAAAGTGGCACATTCCGATCTCGGGAAAATGAAGCGCGCCGCTCCGCGTCGCGCTTCATTTGCCTCCCTCGCTCGGAAATGTGCCACTTTTCGCTCGAATGCGCACATCCTCGTATTTATTGAAGCTGTTCACATTAATTTTTTTGAATTATTAATAAAATAACGAAGTAAAACTGTAGGAGAACCTGTTGTACCTTGGCGCTTTTTTACTAGTATTTTTTTTTAATTGTATATGTAACAATTTGTTGATAAAATGAATTAGATCGTAGTGGGGCACTAATAAGGCATTCATCATAAAATATTCGAAAGCATTCCCAACCGTTTACTCAAATTGCTATCAGATTTAAAAATTAGCGGATGTATGGCCCAGGTACAATAGAGGTGATGTACTATGAACGCAGGTTAAAAGTTACCTATTCTTGAGGATTTAACTCCTCCCTAAGACAAATCAAGTCAAGAGTTTATCACATTAAAATATGGTAGGTTGGCCTTAAAATTATTAACAGTGTTTTATTATTAAAGTTTATTTTTCCGAAGTAATTGTAGAAATGTTTATTTATCAACCACTTAAGATATTATGAAAACAAAATACAACCAGTCCGTATGTTTACAGTATTAGGAGATTGTGAAAATATAGAATTAAATCAGATTGCTCTTTCATTCTACAATGACTAGAAACTGCTTATGTAGTATTTTTGCTCTTTATAGTATTTACAATTTTAGTTTCTCGATAAGGTTTTTGCACGATGTTATAAAGAATGAACGCTTGTAATTTCAAATTATCTAAGACGTGTCCGCTAAATAAAATAAAAAATAAAATTCCGTCATCATGATAAGACCCCCTTGCTCTGAAGATTAAAGCAGTGGTCTAAAGAAAACGTATTTTGGGATTCGAATCCCAATGACAGCCTTTTTTTTATACGCTGTTCTAAATAATTCGAGTTGAACATGATGTGTCTGCAGTTATCTAGATTAGTACGAAATATATTGTTTTCTCTGTTTTTGATAAATATCATCTTAAATTATGCAACATTGAAAAATAAACTTATTCATATTTTAAATTATAGTTAAAAAAATGTTATGATTTGTGTCATATTAAATATAATTTTGGCAAATACCATATTTACTTTTAAATGATATTTGGGACACAAAGAACAAATGCTACGTAATTAAAAAAAACAATTGTTTTTATTTAACATGTACCGAAAAACAACTATCAGCAAAATTCGAACCACATTTTTAATGCTCCGTATACAGATGTGTCGACCCTTACTCCTAACAAAATGTGTGATTCACCTTACATGAGTTTGTCCTTGTGAATATAATGAATACATACTATGTAGTATTATTCTTATTGTTTTAGAAGATATCAATAAGTCATACATTTTACCACCTAGTTTCAACATTTATAATTAATGTTTGGATATTTAATTAATTTAGATTTTATCAAAATCAAATTTTAATATGTCTAAATAGGTGTAAAGAATTATTTGAAAAGCTGTATACATCCATAGATAAATATGTGGTAACTTTAAAATACAAAATTGTATGACCTCATCATTATTTAATATAAAGCATGCAGTCGAGATTTTCTAAGTTAAAATACTCCAAATCTTCGATGTAAGCAGTTCAGTTATGACATACGATCCGGCTTTATTTTATTTTCTTAAGATTTTAATTGGTAATAAAACGTGACTGATAAAGAAACACTGTTTCAAGAATTGTAAGACCAACCCACTATATCTTATTTTGATAAACACTCTGACTTGATTTGTCTTAAGGAGGAGTTAAACCCTCAAGAATAGGTAACTTTTATCCTGTGCTCATAGTACCTTGGCTCTATTCACATGAAGGAAAATAAATCCATTGTTCTATGGCAACTATATATTAATTTTTGGATTATAAGAACTACTAATGTTTTGCTTTGAGATGACACTAAAATTGTTTCAAAAATTAGGAAAACTTTTCTCGTATAGGGGGAAAGTGGCATGAAACAGCCAAGTTTTGAAAAAACCATTATCAATTACGCGGTAGTTTTCATACGAATCGTTTATGTATTATTATTTTAAGATAGCAACACTAACCAGATATCCCGCACAAAAATTTGACCGTTCACCGTCAATAAACGGCGCCGATACGACGTATTGAAGATTTCGTCGTCAAAAAGTAAGGTTTTGAGTTCAGTTTATTTGTTTTCTAACGCCTATACGTACAAAACTAATAATAATATGATTACACTATAATTTTATAGATATATTAGGCCTTCTAATAACGTATATATTTTGTAGACTAATTTTTGATTTCATAGTAATTTTCGAGATTTTATTTCTTGAGAGAATATGTTTTGAAATAGCCGGACTGCAGTGTAATGAAAAAGCCACCTTTTAATTGCATAAAATGCAATAATAATTGTAGTAACAGCAATCAAGAGTGGTACCGATGCAAAGTTGTAATGGTTGGGCATATAAATCCTGTGGCGTAAAAGGGAAATTGCATTATTTTTGCTAAAAACGTTTTTAAGTTTTTGCAATGATTGATCTCAAACGTCAAATTTTTTGACAGTTTCTTAGATTTATGTAAGTAAATATTTTATCGAGAGTTTGCGTTATTTAAAACGTTTTATAATTATATAAGATCAAAAATTATAGCTTAAGATTATTATTAAATAATATCTTCGTTAATGTGCAGTTTTAATCTTGTAATAAGAACATGGCTTTTTCAAAAATTGGGTTGGCTGTTTCAATACCTATAGGTTATGAAAAAGCCAAATTTTATTTTTTTTATAAATGATTAAAAGTCGAAAAATATCGTTAATTTTGAAAAATGTTTTATGACATTAGGTGCATAAATGCATGAACAATTACAGATTAAAAAAAAATTGATTTATTTATGTCCTTCTATATTATTTATCCCTTTTTTTAAAACTGGCTGTTTCATGCCACTTTCCCCCTACTAAAATTTCACATAAATTTAAATTTTTCGTTAGACTTGCGAGGCATATTATCTGAAGCAAAATTTAAAAAAAATAAGAATTTATAACGAAGGTATATCTAAATTTTTATTTATTGCACGTCGATCTTAGTGCCAAGGTACAACTTATTGACGGTGACCGAGGTACAACACACCGACCCTTGACGTTGAAACTCAAAAATAACATTAAAGATTATGCTATGCCAAAATCAGACCACTACTATGCAAACACTAATAAATAATCTTTTTATCACGATGAGTCATTTATGGGTCACGAAAGCCCGCAAATATTAAAAAAAAATAAAGTTGCCCTAGGTACAAAAGGATCAAGGTACAACAGGTTTCCCTACAATTGTTGATTATTCAAAATTGCTTTTAGAGACGAATGTGCACATCCTCATATTTATTGAATTCGTCAACATTAATTTTTGAATTTAAAAAGAAAACAGTAATAAAGCTATAGGTACTTTTTTTCGATTAAAATTTCAATTGATCTCATACATTAACAAAGTACATTGGCCAGCTGCTGCTAACTTTACGTTAATGTCTGTCAATGTGGCATTTGAAATATCGAAAATTATGAGTCACGAAAGGCCGCAAATATTAAAAAAAATAAAGTTGTCCTAGGTACAACAGATTCCCCTACTTCTTACACGATTTCTATGTTTTCTCAGCGGTGGAAATTAGAAGAGAGAGAGAGGGAGAAAAAGAAACGTGGGTGGAAATCAGGAGCTTTTGTTGTCTCGCAATGTGCGGTGTATTGAATGCATAAATATGGGGGAGGGGAAAGAAAGGATATGAGATCAAGTAAGAGAAAAATGCATTCCTCGAGTGTATGTGCTGCTGGGTCGCTTATTGTGCGATGCAGAAGGCATATTGAGAAATTTCAAATATCCGGCTTTCGATCGCAGATTGTAAAAAGCTTTGCCGAGGACGAATTGTGGTCTCGATGCGAAAGCAATAGCAATAACGCGCCTTGTCCGACACAAATTCTGATTGCCTCTCAAACTGTTCCATAATCTAACACATGTATCGCACATAATTTCGATTAAGGGTCCGTGTTTGTGACGTCTCTTATTTTTATTGACTTACAACCATCTGCCAAGGATTCTCGATCGAGACGGGGAGAAAGAAACGCGGTTGGTTTGAGGTCGCCAGCGCTCCTCAAACTGTTTTTACTTTCGAAACGCGTGAATTCCAAAAACATTAATTTTTGGGCGGGCCGCGTTTTGAAAGCTTCCAAAATTTTGGGGTTTCAGTACGCTGAAACTTTCATGCATCGATATTAGCTAGTTAACGCCAGATGGCACTGCATGACATTGTTAATATGAAGTTATGCCAGTAAAATGAAAATTAATAGTTGTCGTAATTTTTTAAACAAGAATAGTTCAATCGTAGATTGCGGTTCGATTTTTTGCGTGCGAGGGTGTAACAATGAAAGTTGAGGGATCAAATGCAGAGATTAGTAAACCCCAAGAGCCGATCGATATGGTCAGCTTGTTTGATTACTTTTGCTTCAAAGCTCGAAGCTTGAAGATTTAATGCGCTCCACAAATGTATTTCGTGTCTTCCGAAATAATTTTACAAAAAAATCGGCGCGCGGTAGAAGTTATACTTCTTTGACGCACCACGTTTGTGTATTGTTAGACCAGTGGTATGAAAATAGAACAAAATGCTTTTTTTTTTATATATCAGTTGTGCACATTCGTCTCTAAGCGCAATTTTCAATAATCAGTTGGTAGTTAAAAATTTAATTAAAAATTTTTGTGTAATTTCAAAAACAAATAGGAACGGTAACTAATTTTTTACGGGCTTATAAGGCAAGCTACAGAAAAAACGTAATCGATATAAAATGGTCCCGAAGGTCCCCTCTAAACAGCCCTTGTGCGAGATTTAAATAATTTCGAAAAATAATTTTTGCGTTTTATGTAATTTCAAAAACAAATAGAAACAGTAATTAATTTTTTACGGGCTTATAAGGCGAGCTACAGAAAAAACCTAATCAATATAAAATGATCCCATAGGTCCCCTCTAAACAGTCCTTGTGCGAGATTTAAATATTTTCGAAAAATAATTTTTGCGTTTTATGTAATTTCAAAAACAAATAGAAACGGTAATTAATTTTTTACGGGCTTATAAGGCGAGCTACAGAAAAAACCTTATCGATATAAAATGGTCCCAAAGGTCCCCTCTAAACAGCCCTTGTGCGAGATTTAAATAATTTCGAAAAATAATTTTTGCGTTTTATGTAATTTCAAAAACAAATAGAAACGGTAATTAATTTTTTACGGGCTTATAAGGCGAGCTACAGAAAAACCTAATCGATATAAAATGGTCCCAAGGTCCCTCTAAACAGCCCTTGTGTTAGATTTAAATAATTTCAAAAATAATTTTTGCTTTTATGTAATTTCAAAACAAATGGGAACGGTAATTAATTTTTACGGGCTTATAAGGCAAGCTACAGAAAAAACCTAATCGATATAAAATGGTCCCAAAGGTCCCCTCTAAACAGCCCTTGTGTTAGATTTAAATAATTTCGAAAAATAATTTTTGTTTTTGTAATTTCAAAAACAGATAGAGACGGTCATTAATTTTTTACGGGCTTATAAGGCAAGCTACAGAAAAAACCTAATCAATATAAAATGGTCCCCAAGGTCCCCTCTAAACAGCCCTATTGTTAGATTTCAATAATTTCGAAAAACAATTTTTAGCTTTTTGTGTAATTTCAAAAACAAATAGGAACGGTAATTAATTTTTTATGGGCTTATAAAGCAAGCTACAGAAAAAACTTAATCAATATAAAATGGTCCCAAAAGTCGCCTCTAAACAGGCCTTGTATTAGATTTAAATAATTTCAAAAAATATATAAAATGGTCCCGTAAAATGAATATTTACTAAATTTTATTCAATATTTTGATTTGAAAGAGCGAAGGATAAAGTAAACGAATCGAATGAATACGAGGATGTGCGCGTTCGAGCGAAAAGTGGCACATTTCCGAGCGAGGGAGGCAAATGAAGCGCGACGCGGAGCGGCGCGCTTCATTTTCCCGAGATCGGAAATGTGCCACTTTGAGCTCGAATGCGCGCACTCGGTTTTAAGCACGATTCACAATTATTAATTTACATCTTAGACGACTAACTTCAACTGTCAAATTTTCGTTAGCTTGGCCCCAAAAGAAGTATAACTTCAAAATAATCGAGCTCGCTCTAATTTCGGGGATTTATTAAACTTTTTTGCGAGACCACGTCGTCCCCTTTTCGCAACGCGAATAAAATATCGCCCGATAAAGGTTAAGGAAAAGGAAAAAGGGCACTCAAAGAAACAACGTCGAATAATATTATTGCAAAGCGCGGATATACACGAAAAGCCGTCCTATAACAACATAGGCAAATGTTGCAAGTCTGAAAAGGGGGAATCGATGCCGAATAAATATTCGAAGGACATAAATAAAAAAAGAGCGGCACCGTTTGCCTTTATTTTCCGATCCGGAATTATCCGTTGCGGAGACGAATCGAAAAAACATTATTTAAAATAATAAGCCGGCATTCCGGACATGTGCGTGCGCGGGACGGAGGGCGAAGGGGGTGCGCGTTCCATATTAAAAAAGTTTGTTTCGCAAACTGAAGGTGGGCGCGCGAAGTTATGCGTCGAAATTTCGGCCCGGGCCGCCGACGTTCGAAATTAATTGGGGCCGGTAGTTAATACAAAATAATAAAAAAAAAAACGACGAGCTTTAAAAGATTTAGATCGGTCGCCGATTCCGAACCTAAATATTTTCATTTTAACTTTTCGCGTACGGAAATTGAACGTTTGGATGTTTTCTTCAGGTCGGAACGGGGGAAGGGGTATCGATTCGCGAATTGTAGAAATTGCATGTCGTGAAACACTATATATGCTGAATTTGTTTGCGAGCGAATAAAATCGAGGGAAGGGCACCGGGTCGCCGAGCCCGCTTTCCTAAGGGCGAAGGGCCCGGATTTATTAAAAGCAGAATTAAAATTGCGCTTTTTCGAAAAAAAAAAAAGGATTCTCCGGAATGGCGTTTACGAACAGAAGGAATCGGGGGAAAGGGTTGTTCCATTGAAATATCAATTGGGACGACTTTGATGAAGATAAAGTGGCCGTTTTAATCCGTTTCAATTCTTTGACATACGTAATTCACGAAAATGTAAATAGCTGAATAATTAATTATGCGAATTCTCGATTTTCGAAACTAGCTGAGTATTACGTTCAACTTTCATTGTGAGAAGATTATTAATAACATCATCGTATTACACGCATTATAAAACATCCATTTCTCGAGAGACGATACGCATTTCGATATTTCGAAATTAATACCTCGTTTTCTTCTGCAATTGAATTTAATAACTCAAAACTGAACAGTTCAAGCAGCGGTTTCAAACTGTATGTAAAAAAATTAATCATATGAAAGAAATGAAAATCATAAAATTTTAGCAATCATTTCGCGCGTTAAAAAAAATTGTAACGCCGTTATTTGTGGACGGATCTTTAAAAAACACACAGATTTGAATTCGCCAGACTTTTTGGCTTTGGATAGGCCCAAAAAACCATAGGCGTGCTATTTAAAATTTTCGAGAAAAACTGGGTCCAAGAGTCCGACTTGTAAATAATTTTTTTCTAAATTTAACACTAAAATATAAACAATAAAAAGTGTATGCAAATATACCTTAAGACGACTCGAAGAAAGCCCGAGGAAAGTTCACCCCCAGGAGGGACCACCCGCGACGTTCACAAAGACACACCGACAGAAAAATTTCCCCGCACTTCAATTACCTCTTTACACCTTCAAAGACACCGACTCAGTGAAAGCCGACTTACTGTCATTGGCGAAAACCGGCGCGTGACGGCGCTTAGCCAATCACGAACAGGTTGGCTGTGACGTCACATTGCATATATTGTAAACAACACCACATTTCTGCACGCTTTGGGACTCGATATAATTTTTACGTCCAATGAGTGGGAGCGAGAGGGAAATACTTTTAATCGAATTTCAATGAAAAATTCGATTAAATAGTGAATAAACCTTTGCAAAAGCAAATAGCGTTATGGCCAAAAATTCTATAGTATTTTTGGCTCAGAAAATTATTTAAGCCGTTTAGCACTTTTGATTTTAAAGGTCCCTACCAAAATAATCGTACGCCCTTATTTTGATGCGATCATTAAAAGCGACCGGATTCGAATTCTGGGACTTTTCCCATAAGATACGTGCAAAATCGGAATAGGGCGCAATGTTAATTTATCGAGTAATTAAGGGTTGAAGTTTTAGATCCATTTTGTAGTACAAGTTTACATTAAAAAATTGTAGCGCCGTTATTTGCGATCGGATCTTTAAAAACTATACAGATTCGAATTCGGATTTTTGGCTTCGGATAGGCTCATAAAACCATAGGCGTGCTATTTAAAATTCTCGAGAAAATGAGTTCGAATAGGCCGACTTGTAATTAATTTTTCTAAAATTCCACATTAAAAAATCGTAGCTCACTTATTTCTTAAGAAATCTTTAGAAACTTTTCAGATTCTAAAGTCCCGTTTATCGGAGCGTAAGATCAGCTAAAAAATCAACAGGGCCCAATGTTAAGTCTGGAGAAAAACGCGTTCGAAGCTTTCAAAATGTAAATTTTGCTAAAATTTTAATTTTCAAAAGCCAAACAGCCCATTGTTAGATTTAAATAATTTCAAAAATAATTTTTGCTTTTATGTAATTTCAAAACAAATAGAAACGGTATTAATTTTTACGGGCTTATAAGGCGAGCTACAGAAAAACCTAATCGATATAAAATGGTCCCAAAGGTCCCTCTAAACAGCCTTGTGAGATTTAAAAATTTCGAAAAATAATTTTTGCTTTTTGTAATTTCAAAACAAATAGAAACGGTATTAATTTTTACGGGCTTATAAGGCGAGCTACAGAAAAACCTAATCGATATAAAATGGTCCCAAAGGTCCCTCTAAACAGCCCTTGTGTTAGATTTAAATAATTTCGAAAAATAATTTTGCTTTTTGTAATTTCAAAACAAATAGGAACGTAATTAATTTTTACGGGCTTATAAGGCAGCTACAGAAAAACCTAATCGATATAAAATGGTCCCCAAGGTCCCTTAAACAGCCCTTGTGTTAGATTTAAATAATTTCAAAAATAATTTTGGTTTATGTAATTTCAAAACAAATAGAACGGTAATTAATTTTTACGGGCTTATAAGGCGAGCTACAGAAAAACCTAATCGATATAAAATGGTCCCAAGGTCCCTCTAAACAGCCCTTGTGTTAGATTTAAATAATTTCAAAAATAATTTTGGCTTTTATGTAATTTCAAAACAAATAGAAACAGTAATTAATTTTTACGGGCTTATAAGGCGAGCTACAGAAAAAACCTAATCGATATAAAATGGTCCCAAGGTCCCCTCTAAACAGTCCTTGTGTGAGATTTAAATAATTTCGAAAAATAATTTTTGCGTTTTATGTAATTTCAAAAACAAATAGAAACGGTATTAATTTTTACGGGCTTATAAGGCAAGCTACAGAAAAACCTAATCGATATAAAATGGTCCCAAAGGTCCCTCTAAACAGCCTTGTGTTAGATTTAAATAATTTCAAAAATAATTTTTGGTTTTTGTAATTTCAAAACAGATAGGAACGGTAATTAATTTTTACGGGCTTATAAGGCGAGCTACAGAAAAACCTAATCGATATAAAATGGTCCCGAAGGTCCCTCTAAACAGCCCTTTGTTAGATTTCAATAATTTCGAAAAACAATTTTAGATTTTTTGTGTAATTTCAAAAACAGATAGGGACGGTAATTAATTTTTTACGAACTTATAAGGCAAGCTACAGAAAAAACGAATCGATATAAAATGGTCCCGAAGGTCCCCTCTAAACAGCCCTTGTGTTAGATTTATATAATTTAAAAAAATAATTTTTAGCTTTTTGTGTAATTTCAAAAACAGATAGGGACGGTCATTAATTTTTTACGGGCTTATAAGGCAAGCTACAGAAAAAACCTAATCAATATAAAATGGTCCCCAAGGTCCCCTCTAAACAGCCCTATTGTTAGATTTCAATAATTTCGAAAAATAATTTTTGCTTTTGTGTAATTTCAAAACAAATAGAACGGTAATTAATTTTTACGGGCTTATAAAGCAAGCTACAGAAAAACTTAATCAATATAAAATGGTCCCAAAGTCCCTCTAAACAGGCCTTGTGTTAGATTTAAATAATTTCAAAAAATATATAAAATGGTCCCGTAAAATGAATATTTACTAAATTTTATTCAATATTTTGATTTGAAAGAGCGAAGGATAAAGTAAACGAATCGAATAAATACAAAGATGTGCGCGTTCGAGCGAAAAGTGGCACATTTCCGAGCGAGGGAGGCAAATGAAGCGCGACGCGGAGCGGCGCGCTTCATTTTCCCGAGATCGGAAATGTGCCACTTTGAGCTCGAATGCGCGCACTCGGTTTTAAGCACGATTCACAATTATTAATTTACATCTTAGACGACTAACTTCAACTGTCGAATTTTCGTTAGCTGGGCGCCAAAAGAAGTATAACTTCAAAATAATCGAGCTCGCTCTAATTTCGGGGATTTATTAAACTTTTTTGCGAGACCACGTCGTCCCCTTTTCGCAACGCGAATAAAATATCGCCCGATAAAGGTTAAGGAAAAGGAGGAAAAAGGGCACTCAAAGAAACAACGTCGAATAATATTATTGCAAAGCGCGGATATACACGAAAAGCCGTCCTATAACAACATAGGCAAATGTTGCAAGTCTGAAAAGGGGGAATCGATGCCGAATAAATATTCGAAGGACATAAATAAAAAAAGAGCGGCACCGTTTGCCTTTATTTTCCGATCCGGAATTATCCGTTGCGGAGACGAATCGAAAAAACATTATTTAAAATAATAAGCCGGCATTCCGGACATGTGCGTGCGCGGGACGGAGGGCGAAGGGGGTGCGCGTTCCATATTAAAAAAGTTTGTTTCGCAAACTGAAGGTGGGCGCGCGAAGTTATGCGTCGAAATTTCGGCCCGGGCCGCCGACGTTCGAAATTAATTGGGGCCGGTAGTTAATACAAAATAATAAAAAAAAAAACGACGAGCTTTAAAGATTTAGATCGGTCGCCGATTCCGAACCTAAATATTTTCATTTTAACTTTTCGCGTACGGAAATTGAACGTTTGGATGTTTTCTTCAGGTCGGAACGGGGGAAGGGGTATCGATTCGCGAATTGTAGAAATTGCATGTCGTGAAACACTATATATGCTGAATTTGTTTGCGAGCGAATAAAATCGAGGGAAGGGCACCGGATCGCCGAGCCCGCTTTCCTAAGGGCGAAGGGCCCGGATTTATTAAAAGCAGAATTAAAATTGCGCTTTTCGAAAAAAAAAGGATTCTCCGGAATGGCGTTTACGAACAGAAGGAATCGGGGGAAAGGGTTGTTCCATTGAAATATCAATTGGGACGACTTTGATGAAGATAAAGTGGCCGTTTTAATCCGTTTCAATTCTTTGACATACGTAATTCACGAAAATGTAAATAGCTGAATAATTAATTATGCGAATTCTCGATTTTCGAAACTAGCTGAGTATTACGTTCAACTTTCATTGTGAGAAGATTATTAATAACATCATCGTATTACACGCATTATAAAACATCCATTTCTCGAGAGACGATACGCATTTCGATATTTCGAAATTAATACCTCGTTTTCTTCTGCAATTGAATTTAATAACTCAAAAACTGAACAGTTCAAGCAGCGGTTTCCAAACTGTATGTAAAAAAAATTAATCATATGAAAGAAATGAAAATTATAAAATTTTAGCAATCATTTCGCGCGTTAAAAAAAATTGTAACGCCGTTATTTGTGGACGGATCTTTAAAAAACACACAGATTTGAATTCGCCAGACTTTTTGGCTTTGGATAAGCCCAAAAAACCATAGGCGTGCTATTTAAAATTTTCGAGAAAAACGGGGTCCAAGAGTCCGACTTGTAAATAATTTTTTTCTAAATTTAACACTAAAATATAAACAATAAAAAGTGTATGCAAATATACCTTAAGACGACTCGAAGAAAGCCCGAGGAAAGTTCACCCCCAGGAGGGACCACACGCGACGTTCACAAACACACACCGACCGAAAAATTTCCCCGCACTTCAATTACCTCTTTACACCTTCAAAGACACCGACTCAGTGAAAGCCGACTTACTGCCATTGGCGAAAACCGGCGCGTGACGGCGCTTAGCCAATCACGAACAGGTTGGCTGTGACGTCACATTGCATATATTGTAAACAACACCACATTTCTGCACGCTTTGGGACTCGATATAATTTTTACGTCCAATGAGTGGGAGCGAGAGGGAAATACTTTTAATCGAATTTCAATGAAAAATTCGATTAAATAGTGAAGTAAACCTTTGCAAAAGCAAATAGCGTTATGGCCAAAAAATTCTATAGGTATTTTTGGCTCAGAAAATTATTTAAGCCGTTTAGCACTTTTGATTTTACAAGGTCCCTACCAAAATAATCGTAGCGCCCTTATTTTTGATGCGATCATTAAAAGCGACCCGGATTCGGAATTCTGGGACTTTTTCCCATAAGATACGTGCAAAATCGGAATAGGGCGCAATGTTAATTTATCGAGTAATTAAGGGTTGAAGTTTTAGATCCATTTTTGTAGTACGAATGTTTACATTAAAAAAATTGTAGCGCCGTTATTTGCGATCGGATCTTTAAAAACTATACAGATTCGAATTGGGCGGATTTTTTGGCTTCGGATAGGCTCATAAAACCATAGGCGTGCTATTTAAAATTCTCGAGAAAAATGAGTTCGAATAGGCTGACTTGTAATTAATTTTTTCTAAAATTCCACATTGAAAAATCGTAGCTCACTTATTTCTTACGAAATCTTTAGAAACTTTTCAGATTCTAAAGTCCCGTATATCGGAGCGTAAGATCAGCTAAAAAAATCAACAGGGCCCAATGTTAAGTCTGGGAGAAAAACGCGTTCGAAGCTTTCAAAATGTAAATTTTGCTAAAATTTTTAATTTTCAAAATGCTCTAACTCCGCAGTTGTTGCGAATATCGTCAAATTCTTTCATTTCTGAACGTTCCCAACCCTAACACGTGGGAATCCGGTCCTAACTCAAAACCCCCAAAATCGGTCAAAATCGAGAAAAAACATGGGTTAAAACCCATGTTTTTTCAAAAAGAAAAACGGTTTTTTCAAAGCTTTGAAATAGCACGCCTATGGTTTCTTAGGCCTATCCGAAGCCAAAAAAGTTGCCAAATCCAAATCTGAATAGTTTTTAAAGATCCGTCCACAAATAACGGCGCTACAATTTTTTTTTAAAGTTCAAAATTGGCTCAAAATGAGGGGTATTTTTGGGGAAAAAATATTTTAGGTAATGGATTTGCTTGAAATTTTAAAGGGACGTTCCTATGGACCCTAAACCGACATAGCCCGAGCCATTCTTCCCTACTCCCCCTTCAAACCCTAAATTTTTAGATAAAACTAAATAAATCGAAAACAATACACTTTGACTCAGAAAAACAATAGTAGCGCTCTCATTTTCGATGCAATCATTACAAGCGAGACGGATTCGAAATTCTGGGACTTTTTTACATAAGATACATGTAAAATAAGTATAGGGCGCAATGTTAATTTTTCGAGTAATTAAAAATTGCAATTTTAAGTTCACTTTTTTGCACAAAATTCTACGTTAAAAATATTGTAGCGCCGTTATTTACCGACCGGTATTTAACAATTATACAGATTCGGATTCGCCTGCCTTTTTGGCTTCAAAAAGGCCCAAAAAACCATAAACGTACTGTTTGAAATTTTTGAAGAAAATGAATTTGAAAAGTCCGACTTGTAATTAATTTTTTTTTAATTTCCACTTTAAAAAATCGTAGCTCAGTTATTTGCGCACGTATCTTTAAAAACTTTTTAGATTCTAAAAGCCCGTTTATCTGCGCGTGAGATAAGCCAAAAAAATCAACTCGGCAAAACTACATTTCGCGGCGCCGGCCCGAAAAATTTTAGTTTTGGCCGTTGCCGGATTTTACAATGGGACCGAGGAGCACCTAAACGTGACGTTCGCTATTCGCGAGGAGAGAGGCTTTGAAGGAATGTAATTAATAAGTAGTTTTCTACGTACGATGGAAGAAGGAATTTAAGCTTATAACATTGCATTATCCCATTATCCCTTCCTGATTAATTACAGTTCAGACACCAAGAAGACACCCGCTTGTTTTGTTGCTATTAATATCTGCCAACAGCCCTCGCGTTGCTAAACCAATTATGAGAATGATCACAAATGCGCGCGAATGATAAATCTTTTATACACAATCGCCAATTTGAATAAGGCTGCTTATAACATGCCTCTCACACACATACACAGAATTATTTAATCAATTTTACTCCCAAGAATCATAAATTTTCGCTCGGCTCGCACTTCCCTTCCCCATCTTAAAAATTTGAATAAACATTTCCCTTCCATTAACAACAATTCTGCCAAGCCGAAAGCCTCTCGAACTAAAAACTCCCATTTTCTTAGAAAAATATTTCCAGTATAAAATCAACATCATAAAAGAAAACACGCCAATATTATTCTTGCAATGTAATTAATAAGTAGTTTTCTACGTACGATGGAAGAAGGAATTTAAGCTTATAACATTGCATTATCCCATTATCCCTTCCTGATTAATTACAGTTCAGACACCAAGAAGACACCCGCTTGTTTTGTTGCTATTAATATCTGCCAACAGCCCTCGCGTTGCTAAACCAATTATGAGAATGATCACAAATGCGCGCGAATGATAAATCTTTTATACACAATCGCCAATTTGAATAAGGCTGCTTATAACATGCCTCTCACACATACACAGAATTATTTAATCAATGTTTACTCCCATAGAATCATAAATTGTTCCTCGCCACTTCCTTCCCATCTTAAAATTTGAATAAACATTTCTTCCATTAAACAACAATTCTGCGATTTACCATGAAAGCTCTCGAATGCTGAAAACTCATTTTCTTAGAAAGAATATTTCAGTATAATCAAACATCATAAAGAACGAATAATTATTTAAGCGAATCTTTAAACTTAAGGAATAACGATTTCTGTGTGCTCGCAAGTTCCCTTCTTAAATTGACCATTGAATTCATTTAGACACTAAGTTTGAAAAATAATAAACCGTGCGTGTACTTATTAGTGATAATTTCGCAAAATCAAATATGAACGAATGAATTTGTAGGATCTTATAAAGCGTTACAAACTTATTATCAATTATAAAATGGTAATCTGGCCCATCTAAACACCTTTGTGATTAATTTAAAAATTTCCAAAAATAACTTTTTGGCTTTATGAGTAATTTCAAAACAAATATGAACAGGAATTATTTTTAGGCTTATAAGCGAGCTACAGAAAAACCTTAATCGATATAAAATGGTCCCGAAGGTCCCATCTAAACGACCTTTGTTAGATTTAAATAATTTCAAAAATAATTTTTGGTTTTGTGTAATTTCAAAACAAATAGGAACAGGTAATTAATTTTTAGGGCTTATAAAGCGAGCTACAGAAAAACCTAATCAATATAAAATGGTCCCGAAGGTCCCTCTAAACAGCCTTGTGTTAGATTTAAATAATTTCAAAAATAATTTTTGGCTTTTGTGTAATTTCAAAACAAATAGGAAAGGTAATTAATTTTTACGGGCTTATAAAGGCGAGCTACAGAAAAACCTAATCGATATAAAATGGTCCCGAAGGTCCCTCTAAACACCCCTTGTGTTAGATTTAAATAATTTCAAAAATAATTTTTGGCTTTTGTGTAATTTCAAAACAAATAGGAAAGGTCATTAATTTTTATGGGCTTATAAGGCGAGCTACAGAAAAACCTAATCGATATAAAATGGTCCCGAAGGTCCCTCTAAACAGCCCTTGTGTTAGATTTAAATAATTTCAAAAATAATTTTTGGCTTTTGTGTAATTTCAAAACAAATAGGAAAGGTCATTAATTTTTACGGGCTTATAAGGCGAGCTACAGAAAAACCTAATCGATATAAAATGGTCCCGAAGGTCCCTCTAAACAGCCCTTGTGTTAGATTTAAATAATTTCGAAAAATAATTTTTGGCTTTTGTGTAATTTCAAAACAAATAGGAAGGTATTAATTTTTACGGGCTTATAAGCGAGCTACAGAAAAACCTAATCGATATAAAATGGTCCTGAAGGTCCCTCTAAACAGCCCTTGTGTTCAGATTTAATAATTTCGAAAAATAATTTTTGGCTTTTTATGTAATTTCAAAAACAAATAGGAGAGGTGATTAATTTTTTACAGGCTTATAAGGCGAGCTACAGAAAAAACCTAATGATATAAAATGGTCCCGAAGGTCCCCTCTAAACAGTCCTTGTGTTAGATTTAAATAATTTTCGTAAAAATCGGTACGCGCGTTAGAATTTATACTTCTTTGGCGTGACTAAAAGAAGTAAACATTAATACAAATAAATGCAATAGGGGGAAAGTGGCATGAAACAGCCAAGTTTTGAAAGAGCCATTATCAATTACGCGGTAGTTTTCATACGAATCGTTCATGTATTATTATTTTAAGATACCAACACTAGCCAGATATCCCCCACAAAATTTGACCGTTCACCGTCAATAAACGGCGCCGATACGACGTATTGAAGATTTTGTCGTCAAAAAGTAAGGTTTTGAGTTCAGTTTATTTGTTTTCTAACGCCTATACGTACAAAACTAATAATAATATGATTACACTATAATTTTATAGATATATTAGGCCTTCTAATAACGTATATATTTTGTAGACTAATTTTGATTTCATAGTAATTTTCGAGATTTTGTTTCTTGAGAGAATATGTTTTGAAATAGCCGGACTGCAGTGTAATGAAAAGCCACCTTTTAATTGCATAAAATGCAATAATAATTGTAGTAACAGCAATCAAGAGTGGTACCGATGCAAAGTTGTAATGGTTGGGCATATAAATCCTGTGGCGTAAAAGGAAATTGCATTATTTTTGCTAAAAACGTTTTTAAGTTTTGCAATGATTGATCTCAAACGTCAAATTTTTGACAGTTTCTTAGATTTACGTAAGTCAATATTTTATCGAGAGTTTGCGTTATTTAAAACGTTTTATAATTATATAAGATCTAAAGTTATAGCTTAAGATTATTATTAAATAATATCTTCGTTAATGTGCAGTTTTAATCTTGTAATAAGAACATGGCTTTTTCAAAACTTGGGTTGGCTGTTTCAATACCTATAGGTTATAAAAAAGCCAAATTTTTTTTTTTATAAATGATTAGAAGTCGAAAAATTATCGTTAATTTTGAAAAATGTTTTATGACATTACGTACATAAATGCATAAACAATTACAGATTATAAAAAATTGATTTATTTATGTCCTTCTATATTATTTATCCCTTTTTAAACTGGCTGTTTCATGTCACTTTCCCGTAATAAATGATTTTACGAGAGTTGCGTTATTTAAAAGTTTTATAATTACTATAAATCTAAAATTAAGCTTAGAGATTGATTATTTATTCTTCGTAATGTGCATTTTATCTTGTATAAGACTGGCTGTTTCAAAATGGTTGGCTTTTCAATAAACTAAGGATGAAAATCAAATTAATTGATTTTTTAAATTTCGACAGTCGAAAATCATATTTCGTCCTTCCACTCATTCATATGGAAAAATTTTTGAACACAAAATCGATAATTACGAAATTTAATTAAATATTTTGAGTTGAAAGACCAAGAATAAAGTAGACAAATCGAATGAGTACGAAGATGTGCGCGTTCGAGCGAAAAGTGGCACATTTCCGAGCGAGGGAGGCAAATGAAGCGCGACGCGGAGCGGCGCGCTTCATTTTCCCGAGATCGGAATGTGCCACTTTGAGCTCGAATGTGCACACTCGGTTTTAAGCGTGATTCACAATGATTTAGGTCAATAAACTAGAACGAAAATTAAGTTAATTGATTTTGTTCATTCCCTCTCCCTCGTACTGTCGCTATTGTCGTATATTTTCGCTCCCTTCCACTCATTCATATAGTAAAAACATTTTTTGAACACAAAATCGATATTTACGAAATTTAATTAAATATTTTGAGTTGAAAGACCGAAGAATAAAGTAGACAAATCGATTGAGTACGAAGATGTGCGCGTTCGAGCGAAAAGTGGCACATTTCCGAGCGAGGGAGGCAAATGAAGCGCGACGCGGAGCGGCGCGCTTCATTTTCCCGAGATCGGAATGTGCCACTTTGAGCTCGATCGCACACTCGGTTTTAAGCGTGATTCACAACATTTCAGGTCGATAAATTACACGAAAATTTAGTTAATTCATTTCATTCGTTCCCTCTCGCTCGCACAGCCGCCATCATCGTATCTTTTCGCTCCCTTCCACTCATTGCCATGGTAAAAACGTTTTGCGTTAGTTGTGCGCGCGTAACTTCCGTCGCCCGCTAAATTTTCGCGCGCCGAAAGAAGTATAACGTCAATAGACGCCGCCACTTTTACCATAACAAATTCGCGTCGCTTTCCAAAGTTTGCAAAGTAGAATAATTGTCCCCTTTTGAAGTCGCCGAGTGTGATATATGAAGTGCAAGCGAACGGCGTGCATGCCGCGACAAAAAAGCGTGATTGATTTTCTTTGTAGCGAATCAATCATTTCCTAACGTATTCTTTCGCAATCCAACGACAATGCAAGCGGGATTTTTCGTATTTGCACGAGGAAATTGAGGCGCGTGTGCGCGCCGCCGTTTCGGCCTTTAAAATAATTCGAACGAGTCGCGTCAATATTAGATTACTAATCAACTAATAGATTTATATCGATTTCGAACGCGCGGGGTCGGCTTTCTGTTTGTAAACAATGGAGAAAAGCTCGCAATGCAATTTGTCCACAGATTTTAAAGTGCTTTGCATATACATTAATTTAGAATTGCCGCGAACGTATGTAACGTCATGATGGACTCAATCAGCATCGATCTCTGTGAAATATTCAACGGTGCCTTTCAGAATTCGTTGATGAGTAGATAAATACACAGAGCGATGGGTGAGCATCACGAATTTGCATTCGAATCGACGTGTTATTTCATCATGTACACATGGTCGCTTTTATAAACATTTTAATTGACTTAATAAATTTTGAAAAACTCTATGAAATTTTTTTCAATTCAGTCAACCTAGCTGGCCTACCATTAAACACGCGAAAAATAAACGCATTCTTTAGGTAATACGATTTAATTTGATTTAGGTCCCTATTTGATTTTTCCGAAGAAGGAAATTAATATTTGCATTCGCCGATATTATGAAGTCACGTAAAATGTTAAATATTTCGAAAACTAAGCACTCTATCAAAAAATTACTACATATAAAAAAGTGTTGTTCTAAGTTGTGTTTTCATATAAAAGAATAAAAAATTGGGGTTCGTATTTAAAAAAACAAAGTTGAGTACGTTATAGGAACACCAGCGCCATCTACAATAAAATTAATGGTTCTATGTTGTAGCCCTTTGAAAAAGATTCAAATTTTATTCTAAGTAGTTTTTTTGTACTGTGTTTACTTTCCGAGTTATTCGCAAAAACGTAATTTTTTCCCTGTAGAAACTTTTGGGGCTTGCAGAGGGGTGCATTTTGAAAAATAGCCCAACGTCGGTAGGGACGCCTTACATATTCGTAAAATCTAGACTTTTAGCTAAAAGATAGGCTAAAATTGAATAGGCGACGCCCTATTAATTTTTTCCAAAACTACAAATCAAACTTTTTTATGTAATATCCTCCGATTTTGCACATAGACGTGCACTATTAAATATCTGGAAAACTAAGCGCGCTATCAAAAAAATGCTTCTATAAAAAAGTGTTGTTTTGGGCTGCGCTTCTATATAAAAAAATAAAAAATAGGGGTTCGTATTTAAAAAAACAAAGTTAGGTACGTTTTAGAAACAACTGCGCCATCTACAATAAAATTAATAATTCTATGTTATAGTACCTGGAGAAAGATTCAAATTTTATTCTAAGCATTTTTTTTGTATTGTGTTTACTTTTCGAGTTATTCGCAAAAACGTAGTTTTTCCCCCATATAGACTTTTGGGGCTTTCGGAAGGGTGCATTTTGAAAAATGGCCCAACGTCGGTAGGGACGCCTTACATATTCATAAAATTTAGACTTTTAGCTAAAAGATAGACTAAAATTGAAGAGGCGACGCCCTATTAATTTTTCCCGAAACTACAAATCAAACTTTTTTTTGTAAAATCCCCCGATTTTGCACACAGGCGTGCAATATTAAATATCTCGAAAACCAAGCACGATATCAAAAAATACTTTCTATAAAAAAGTGTTGTTTTTGGCTGTGCTTTTATATAAAAAAATAAAAAAATTGGGTTTGTATTTAAAAAAACAAAGTTAGGTACGTTTCAGAAACAACAGCACCATCTACAATAATATTAATAATTCTATGTTATTGTACTTAGAAAAAGATTCAAATTTTATTCTAAGTATTTTTTTTTGTACTGTGTTTACTTTTCGAGTTATTTGCAAAAACGTAATTTATCCCCTGTATCAACTTTTGGGGCTTGCGGAGGGGTGGATTTTAAAAAATAGGCCAACGTCGGTAGGGACGCCTTACATATTCGTAAAATCTAGACTTTTAGCTAAAAGATAGGCTAAAATTAAATAGGCGGCGCCCTATTAATTTTTCCCAAAACTACAAATTCAACTTTTTTATGTAAAATCCCCCGATTTTGCACACACACGTGCAATATTAAATATCTCGAAAACTCAGCACGATATCAAAAAAATGCTTTCTATAAAAAAGTGTTGTTTTCGGCCGTGCTTCGATATAAAAAAATAAAAAATAGGGGTTCGCATTTAAAAAAACAAAGTTGTGTACGTTATAGACACAACACCGCCATCTACGATAAAATTAAGGTTTCTATGTTGTAGCCCTTTGAAAAAGATTCAAATTTTATTCCAATTATTTTTTTTGTATTGTGTTTACTTTTCGAGTTATTCGCAAAAACGTAATTTCTCCCCCGTAGAAACTTTTAGGGCTTTCGGAAGGGCGCCTTTCGAAAACTAGCACAACGTCGGTAGGGACGCCTTACATATTCACAAAATTGAGACTTTTAGCTAAAAGCCAGACTAAATTTAAATGGGCGACGCCCTATTAAATTTTCCTAAAACTACAAATTAAAAATTTACAACACGGATGAACCATCGTTTGTACACGTTTTATAAACAATTTAAACTCGTCCACATAACCGATCACTTTTTAATAAAAAACAACACCAAACTAATTTGTATAAAGTACGATTCGCACCTAGTGCCCCAAATAATTGTTGATCAATCCGAATTTACAATAACAAACGAGCTCGGTCCCTTTGGGACTGCGAGCTTTTACGTCCCTTTCAAAGCCGCGCGCCTCGCCTCTTTCGCAGCAGCGAAATTTATTTCTAAAAATACAACATTTAAAAGGCCCTAATAAAAATTTAAAAGCCGCTCTTAAAGAGAAAAGTGTGTTGATTCGAGTAAACTAATTAATGCGCGTTCATAACTTTCCGTTACTCCTGTACTTGCAAATTTCTAATTAAGTAGTCAACAAAACTTTGTTGGGTAAGAACAAATTTCAATTAAAGATAAGATAAAGCTTTTAAATGAAACAAGGATTAGGGGGAAAAGCGTTCTAATTCATGAACCCCCAATGGCGAGCAAGAGTTAATTTCGTTCCGTAAATGGGATGGCAATACGAATTCTACTAATTACTAGTAACTAGCAGACGGTCGGGGGCGGCGATAAACCGCTCGTTACCCGAAGACGTAGGCGAAAAAGACGCATTTTACTAGGGCGCCCACGGACGCACAAAACCAAAAAAAATAACCGCTCCGACCGATCGGTGGCGCAAAAATTCCGAAAAACGAAGAAGAGGGTGGCCGTTTTTCAATTTCCTCTTCGAGCAAACGCGCCGCGTGACTCATCTCGGAGTTTATTTAAGGGATAATAAAATTTGCGTCCATTTAGTCCGTAACAAAGCTAAAGGAGGTCGGTTTTAACGTACAGTTCGTAGATTGCCATTAATAAAAGGGAATTCAAAGGGCGCGCGTCGAAGTGGAAGAACATCTAAAATTGCAAAAGTGCAAGGGACCGAGCGAAAGATGAAATTCGATAAACACTTGATTTTGACAAGACTTAAGTTGTTTAGCAAATACGAGCCCTTTGTGAAAGGTTTGCACAGGGCGCGATGCGGGTTGTTTGGTTTTTAAGAATTAACGCGCGAAATTAACAACTTAGTTGGACTTGCGCTCGGCACCAAAGGGTGGTGTTTTTCTTCTATTTTTTTTTGGAAATTTTGCGCCCATGTTGTAGTTTGAGCCGTAAAAATTGAGAAATGTAAATACGCATCCCCCCAACTTTTTAATTTCGCGAGCTAAAATTTTAAAAGCATAATTAAAAAATAATTAGAAATCCTGCTTTTTAAATAAAAGATCTTTTAAACAGTTCATTTAAGATTTTCATTTGAGAAATTCTTTCATGTTTCGCTTCGGAGATTTTTAATCAGAATTATTAGTAAAAATTTGCTTTAGACAAATCGAATTTTGAGAGAAATTAATTTCACTTACTGAAGTTACTTTGGTCGACGACGAAGTGCATAGAAAAATACTGAGCCACTCACCTGTAAACAAAGAAAAAACAAGGATTAGTACAGTGCATAATAAAAAAACATTTTTTTAATTTATAAGTTGTTAATTTTATTTTTTTTGTTATTAAAACTGTTTTATACAGCTGAGAATTATTTTATTTAAATATTTCTAGAAGAAATTCAGGTCGAAGTCTTTAGCCTCAGTTTTCTCAAAATTTTTACATATTACGGCTACGGATTATTAACGCCTTCCGGAGCCAAAAAGGCCGAGGATTTCGAATTTGTAAAGTTTTTAAAAATCCGTTGAGAAATAAGCACGCTGTGATTTTTTTATTAAATTTTGTCTAACAAAAACGTACCAATAAATTCAACCCTAAATTTCTCAAAAAAATAACATTGCGCCCTATGCTATTTTTAATTGTATCTTAGGTACAAAAATCGGAGGATTCCAAATCTGTAAAGGTTTTAAAAATCCGTTGACAAATAAGCCCACTGTGATTTTTTTATTAAATTTTGTGTAACTAAAACGTACCAATAACTTCAACCCTTAATTACTCGAAAAAATAACATTGCGCCCTATGCTATTTTTAATTGTATCTTATGTAAAAAGGTACGAGGATTCCAAATCTGTAAAGTTTTTGCAAATTCGTTGACAAATAAGCCCACTGTGTTTTTTTTATTACAATATGTGTGACAAAAACGAACCAATAACTTCAAGCCTTAATTACTCAAAAAAATAACATTGCGCCCTATGCTATTTTTAATTGTATCTCATGTAAAAAGGTCTGAGGATTCCAAATCTCTAAAGCTTTTGAAAATCCGTTTACAAATAAGCCCGCTGTGATTTTTTTATTAAATTTAAGTAACAAAACCGTATCAATAACTTCAACCCTTAATTTCTCAAAAAAATTACATTGCGCCCTATGCCATCTTTAATTGTATCTTATGTAAAAACGTCCGAGAATTTCGAAACTGTAAAACTTTTACTGATAGTTCTAAAAATAAAAGAGTTACGCTATTTGTCCTGAGACAAAACGTAATTTTCAAAATAATCGAGTTCTATCAAGAGAAAAAGCAATAAATAAGATCCATAGTAGCGCCATCTGCCTAAGAATCTCAATAATTTTAAGTTTTATCTTACAAAAAATCCTCCAACGTACGTTACAGTTTTTCCCGAAACGGTAATTATACAAAATTAATCAGTTTTCCTAATTTATGCAAGGTACGGTCGTAAAGTAAAATGGAAGGGCTCGGCACGAACCCATTGACCCTTCCATAAATTTTCAATTACATTGGATAACAAGTTCATCCATTAAAACTATCTAACAATAAGTGATACCTCGTGTAACCCCTAAGACATTCGAACCTTCGCCCTCCGGCCTTAAAAAAATACCTCTACAGCCCTACGCAAGGCCCTCCCGTCCACCTCCTTGCTTATTTTTGCGAAACTTAATTTTATTAGCAGTTCCTGATTGTTTTGCTTTAAGTCGTCGCCCCTTTTCAGATTCCAAGTTCGGAGGGGTAAGGGCGAATTAATTTGCATTCCATCTGAGAACCTTGCAGAATTTAAGCAAAAAAGTGGGTTTTTTTAGAGGCCACTTCGCAGGCCGAAGTTAAAGAAAATAAATATTTCAACATTTATACACAAAGATTCGCCCTCCTTACACTAAAAGTAAAAACTTTTTCAATAAAATTCCAGTAATTTTCCTAACTCTCCTTTATTCGTTCCTGGCTCTGCCTTGCGAAACTGGATTTCGCGTGTACTTTAAAGTAGAAAGTTGAGTTTTTGATTTTAGAACAAAGAAAGGGCGCGCGCGACGCGGCCCGAAAAAGTTCGCAAGTAAGTCGCTCGTATTAATTACGGTAAACAGGAAATTAAACTTGGCGAGATTGATAAATATAATTTTGGCGAACCCGAAAGAGGACGAAAAAAGGAGGGCAGAGAGTTTATGAATGTCTGCGGTCTTTCTTTATGATATTTAGTCGGGAAACGCCATTAGAGAAAAGCGCCCGCCCGTGAAACGAGTCGCATTATCATTATGTCCACGATACGTTATAAGAGCCGCGAGCATCCATCCGCGGAAGCATTCTTTATCGCCGGCATCGTTTAAAATATTTTTAAAGTTCGCCCTTCGCCCGTTTGCAACGCGAAAAATGCGACAAAAAATGATGCGGGGGCGACGTCTTCCGCCGTTTTGGGGGCGGGAGAGGTCGCCATTAAGCTCGCTACGCTAATGGAAGGCGAAAAATCGGCCTCGTTACGAAAGACACTAAATTCAATAATTAAAAACCGAAAATCAAACGTAATTTAGCTATACCTCGTTATGCGGCCACAAAAAAGAATTTCAAAATGAATCACGGTATGTCGTAGTACCTACATAGATAAATTATCATTTTTGAAATACAGTCGAACCTCCATAAGTCGAACATCAATAAGCCAATTTTTGATAACTCGACTTATTTTTAGTTTCCCTTCAACTTCGACTTATCGAGGTTCCACTGTATTTCGGAAAAAGTGAGCCATTCGGATAATTGTCGATCCGGAGAGGTAGAGTTCCGATACTAGGAGTTCCACTGTAATTCACAAAAAGTCTACGTAACCCAATAAGTGTATTATGTAATTATGTAGGTCGACCTATTTTCAATTTTTTTTGGTTTTTTCGAAGTCGGTTCATTTTTTTATTAACACAAATTTTTAACAATATTATCAGTCCATTTTTTTCAAAAATTTCTTAGAGGAGCTATAGACGTATGGAAAATAATTTCGACCCATAGATACAAGAGAGAATTAATGAGTCAAAGTGGCGCACTTGTCGAAATCGTTTTAAAAAGCAAAAATCAAAATACCAGGTACCTTTATAGAAAAGTTAGGCCTTTTGGAATTGGCACACATCCCGAAGTCCTTTGGCACTTAAAATGTTCCACAAACGCGCGATATTTTGCACTAATCACTATAATTAACGCGTGTCGATGTTTTCGTCATACAAAAGTCAAAAAATTGAAATGCAAAAAAAGATATAAATTTTCGACAAATGCCAAAAAAAAATTGGTTTAAGGAATATGTCCTGATTTCGATGGTATTATGCATTTCTGTCTTACGTAAGCATTAGTCATATGCCTTTTTGCCTCTACGAATTTCGAATTAAAACCAAAAATCGATATTTTTACTTTGCGTTTATATTTCCATAAAGAATATTACTTTTGCGATTTTAGAACAAGATTTTGAGTCAAATTTGAAATAATTAAAAAATATAATGCAAATGCAAATGCAATTACTGTACAAAAGTTTGAAATGCACTAAAAAAAATTAAATTACGATGATTTTTGAACAAAGACCGATTAGTTTTACGTTAAAGCTCGTTATGAAAAACCAATTAAAAAAAATAAGTCTTGCGACCGTTGGAATCGTATGAGAAATGTAAAATTGCGCGTTCGCATAGGAAAATCGACGTTTTCCCTTTTTCCTTACCACCAATTAAATGTGCACTTATCGAACAATTAACTAACGATAATTATTTAAATAATTAAGCAAACATTCTGAACGAAAATAATTTTATAAGACGTCTGCACCAACGAAAACACCGACTTTAACTGAATGGAAAGTTCTCGAACTCGAAATCGAAAGGCCGGGCCCCTATCTTATCTGTTTTTTGCATATCCGGCACATCCACTGCAAAACAACTTAATCAGTCACCACGTGCAATTTAAAAATCAATACTTTTTGACCGTGAAAAATAACGTCGAAATAAAACCGAATTGAAATTTGTAGATGTACAGGGTGTTCCGCAAATAGGTACCGAAACTTAACCGGCCGCTACCTGACACGAAGCCAAACAATAAAACTTTATATACAATGTGTCCCAAGTCTAATAAAAATCAAGAGAAATGCATTTCAATTTTCCACTAAATTACAACACTGCTCCATATGATTTTCAAAGAGAGAGAGGTCATTTAGTACAGATAAACTAAGAAGTAATCAACACCCTAGAAACACACCTACAGTAAACGTACTATTCCAAGAGACAAAATGTTTGTAAGAATTTCTGCACAAGTTTTGTTAATTTTTGCAACAATTTCAGTGTCATCTCAAAGAACAACATTAGTAGTTCTTATAATCTAAAAATAAATAATAAATCTATAGTTTTCGTAGAACAATATGCGTTTTATTTTGCTTAATGTGAATAGGTTCAAGGTACATCACCCTATAGATCCCATAATTTTTAAATCTTATAGCAATTTGAAAAAACCGTTGCTAATGCTTTCAAATATTTTATTATGGGTATCTTATTAGTGCCCCAATACGGTGCAATACATTTTATCAACACATTGTTACATATACAATTAAAAAAAAAATTCAAGAAAAGAAAGGGTCAAGGTACAACAGGTTCCCCTATATCTAATTCATAACTATGTATGTGCATTATCTACTTTTATTTTACATTGAAATAAGTGATTGAATTATGCACATTATATTTTTTCGATTTACAGATTTTTGAGGAACCTATCTTCACTGTAAAACAGAGTTTAGAAGTATTATTTTTTTGGGTACGTTACTCTACTTTTTAAAATCAAAAATTAATAAAAACGAATTCAATAAATACGAAGATGCGCGCGTTCGAGCGAAAAGTGGCACATTTCCGAGCGAGGGAGGCAAATGAAGCGCGACGCGGAGCGGCGCGCTTCATTTTCCCGAGATCGGAATGTGCCACTTTGAGCTCGAACGTGCGCACTCCGTTTTAAGGGCGATTCACAATTATTAATTTAATTTCTAAACAATTCGAACAGAAAATCTCCGATTTAGTGCTTTTAAACAATTTTTCCTTTAATAAATTTACTTTGTTTATAAAAATTTTTAGTTAATTACTTTTAATCATTTCCTCTCGCTCGCACCGTCGCTATTGCCGTATCTTTTGGCTCCCTTCCACTCATTGCTATTCTAAGAAAATTTATTTTCTTATTATACACCAGGTAAAAAAAATTAAAAGTAAGGGAAATCTTTAAAGACCCCCATTACATTTCCCTTAAAGGCCCACTTTTACGAAGCGTGACCATCCTTTTAGGGCCCCTTAAAGTGTAAGGAAAACCTTTGAAGGGCCCTATTAAAACCCTGACACAATTTCTGCACGCAAAGGTATTTATGAAACATTTTCAAATTAAAATTTACGATACCATAACTCAAAAATATGACATATAAGATAATTTGAATTTTTGATCAGTTTATTCTTGGGACACCCGGTACAATCAAAAACTTAATTAAAAAATTCGCCAACTCGTTAGCTCGTAAGACAATTTCTCTAAATTTACACCTATCACTTTTCCCAAAATTTTATTATTTTTAAAGGGCCGCGAGAAAAGATTTTAAAATTGAACGGAAAGCACAATTCAAGTCGAAAAATTGCTTATAACGACAAAACGAAAAATACGATTAGGACGGGGTTTTCGCTAATCGAAAGACAATTAAATTCGAGCTAACACGTGTCTCGCCGAATTTCAAAAACAAATTCAAACAATTCAAAAAGCGCGCCAAATCCAAAAACCGTATCTCCTTAAGAATGGCGACCATCGTCCGCAAAAAAATCCCTAATTCATGAAATTCAGCCAAATTTATATTCGGCAAAATCCGCATTTCATCACGTCCGCTAATTTCTATTTTTTTCCACCGAAGCGCGTCGCGACGCGAACCAACTATTCGATGAGCGCCTCTTAAAAAAGAAAATAATGTAATTCGAGTAAGAAACTTTTCCATTTTAGGATATTCGAAGGGAACGACGGAACGAGTCGGGATTTGTGGGCTTTTCTGTTTCGTAAAACACAGAAGGCATTAGCGGAGGGCTTGCCGTTGGCAGGACGTCACTCGCAGGCGCCCATTAAACAATGCGTCTGACGAGACGGACGAAAAAAAAATTTCTATCATTTTAGATAATTCCCTTAGACTTAAAATTTACAAGCCCCCAGCGCGGCAACAAACTGTTCTCGTCGGAATAAAAACTTCCGAATTCGCTACAAGAAAATTAATTCCAACTTCGCTAACTTCTTCGGAGGGTTGCATTATCTGATTAGGGAGAAAGTTAAGTTAAATATATTCAGTTACGAAAGGTCAATGATTATAATCAAGATCGAAAGAAACTCAATTGTTTAGAAGTCGAAACTTCGGAAATTAATAGGAGCGGAATTTTTGCGAGTAATTTCGCGAACGGCTCCTCGCGGCGTTGCCGGCTTTCCGAAATTTAGGCGCGAAACGCACGGCGCAAATTTTGCAAAAACACCGGAAGAAAAAAATTCCCAATCGGCTTCGGCGACGCAAAATTTAATTAATCAAAAATTACGAAATGGACGGGTCCCTTCGTCCCCCTTCGCCTAATAAAAAAAAATTAATATCGACCATTAATAACAATGAATACTAAATTTGAGATAAAAACTAATAAAAAAGCCATTTGCGTTCTGGCCACGTTTAGTAACTGCTTTGCCGCACTTCGCCCTTCGTAGGTGTGACAGATGTTGGTAATGCCAGCCCCGGGCGGCTTAATTCAAAATCATTATCTCCTAATATTAAAATTCGATTATGGCCCCCGAATTTAATGCGGATTAAAAAAAAGCATTACAACGATAATCTTAATTTTTGCGAAATTAATCGCCCCCTTTTTTTAATGTTCATCGAAACGGTTTTTTTTCTCTTCGTCCGGCTTTAGAAATTGTAATTTCGTGAGCACGAAGGGTTGCTAAAATGTGCCGGAACGGATTGCGACCCCTCGCGCATTTTTTAATTTGTTACGTTTGAAAATGTACTTAGATGATTTAATGTGCGAGGAACGTATTTGCCATAGCAAATGAGTGAAAGGGAGCGAAAAGATACGACAATAGCGGCAGTGCGAGCGAGAGAGAATGATTAAAAATAATTAACTAAATTAATTAAAGGAAAAATTGTTTAAAAGCACTAAATCGGAGATTTTCTGTTTCTTTTTATTGGAATTGTTTAGAAATTAAATTAATAATTGTGAATCACCCTTAAGACTGAGTGCGCACGTTCGAGCTCAAAGTGGCACATTCCGATCTCGGGAAAATGAAGCGCGCCGCTCCGCGTCGCGCTTCATTTGCCTCCCTCGCTCGGAAATGTGCCACTTTTCGCTCGAACGCGCGCATCCTCGTTTTTATTGAATTTGTTTTCATTAATTTTTGATTTTAAAAAGAAAAGAGTAATGTACCCAAAAAAATAATACTCCTAAATCCCGTTTTACAGTAAAGATAGGTTCGTCAAAAATCTGTAAATCGAAAAAATATATAATGTGCATAATTCAATCACTTATTTCAATGTAAAAAAAAAGTAGATAAAGCATATATACATTTATGATTTAGATATAGAAAAACCTGTTGTACCTTGACCCTTTTTTCACTTGTAATTTTTTTTAAATTGTATATGTAACAATTTGATAATAAAATGCATTGGACCGTATTGGGGCACTAATAAGATATCCATCATAAAATATTTGAAAGCATTAGCAACCGTTTTTTTCAAATTGCTGTAAGATATAAAAATTAGTGGATATATGGGGCGATGTACCTTGGACCTATTCACATTAAGCAAAATAAAACGCATATTGTTCTATGAAAACTATATATTTATTATTTATTTTTAGATTATAAGAACTACTACTGTTGTTCTTTGAGATGACACTAAAATTGTTTCAAAAATTAACGAAACTTTTCTCGTATACCAAAATTTTACATACTTAATAGTTAACTTTGCAAAAACTTAAAAAAACTCGAATTTTTCGTTAGACTTGCGAGGCACATATTATCTGAAGCAAAATAAAAAAAAAATGAACTTGTAACGAAGGTATTTCCAAATTTTTATTTATTGCACGTTGATCGTAGGGCCAAGGTACAACTTATTGACGGTGACCGAGGTACAACACACATTAGAAAAGAAAAACCAACGAAGCAGTGTTAGCACTAATGGGTGAGAAAAGAAAAATATGGAAACATCAAAAAAAGAAGAGACCAAATGATAGGACATGCTTTACGAAGAGAAGGATTACTGAAAACAATAATAGAAAGAAGAGTAGAGGGAAAAAACCCTAGAGGAAGACCACGGCTGAGTTACATCAAAGAAATAATTGAAGACACAGGAAGCAAAAACTATCAAGAAATGAAAAAAAAAAGCTGGGAATAGGGAAGAATGGATCGCTGCGACAAACCAGTCCAAGGACTGAAAACTGAGAAGGAGATCGTAGGGCCAAGGTACAACTTATTGACGGTGACCGAGGTACAACACACATTAGGTTATAAAAATCATAAGATATGTATGTAGAAAGTAAAAATAATGTACTTTATCGTACGCCCTTTCAACTCAAAATATTGAATTAAATTAACGCTAAAATTCTGATATAGTCTTTTTATTCGAATTGTTTAGAAATTAAATTAATTACACAGGCAAACGATGAAAAAACTTTTTTAATAATTTTACCTAATTCCTGTATTATTGTGTGATGATTCGAAAATAATCATAGAAAAGTCGAATCACCCGTCAATTGCCCACATTTCAATATTAAAAAAAATATTTTATTATTTAAAATGTAAAAAAAATATTTTTAATCCTTGAAATGTTATTAGGTTGGCAATAAATTCTATGTTATAAGGTTGCCAATACATATTATCAGTGCATGACCTGCCTTTCCTGAATCCGTTTGTTTTTCTAATAGGGTAGAAGCACCGGTTTTGGACACTGTACCAGTTGTGGACATTTTCCACTTTATTTTGACAAATGTGACATATAAGAATTATCGATACTGCAATAAGTATAATTAATATATCTTTAACTACAATAGAAAGATCAATAATGATTTCTTCGCATTTTTCAAGTTATTTTATCAAAATTACTTCAAGTGTCTAAAACTGGGCCTAGCGTGTCCAAAACCGGTACTTTTACCCTATTTTATCTTCTGTAATAGTTTTGAGCCGTTTATTGATTATTCTAGAGTATATTTTATAGGCTGTATTTAGTAAACAGATTTCTGTATAATTTTCAGATAGTACCCTGTTGCCTTTCTTAAATATTGGGACAATTTTTGCAGTTTTCCATTCTTTGGCTACAATATCTGCAAAGAATGGATGAAAACGTATCCCAAAACAAATACACGGTATATTTGTTTTGGTAGTACGGAGCCAGACGTAGAAGAAACGTAGGCCGACCTAGAAAAAGATGGTCAGACCAAATACAAGACCACCCTATATATAACGAGTAACGTAACGGACTAATGAAGTCTAAAACATGAGAAAAAAGAAAAAAGATTAATTAAATTGTAGTAATTTAAAATTATCATAAGTAAAAATTGTCACCTAATAAAAAAAACTATGATTCATTTAATTTTTTTGTATCAAATTCTCTATTTTAAAATATGTGATAAAAAAATTAGATACCAAATACGGTTTCAGCACCCAAAAATACATAAGATTCAGGTGAATTGGTATAAAAAGGTTTTACAAACATTTTTTTTGTTGGCCTGTGTTATTGTTAATCGCACTTAAAATTAGTTTTCGCATACATTTTGAAAATTTAAAGCTCCTTTCCGCAAAAAAACAAAAGGACGATTTTTGGACGACCTTTGCCTCCTAACATTTCTCGTTTCCAACTTTGATTGCACCCCTTCGCATTTCTGTTTTGCAATTTGATCTAAAGTTTATATCGAGATGTCGTAGCAACTTTGCGCTCGTCGGTCGCCTTTTATTAAATTTCTCTTTTAAGCTGTTTCTCGGTAATGCGCCCTCCATTTGCAAATCTAGTCGTAAAATAGTTCGCGAAACGCTAAATTCATACAAATCGTCGACGAGTTATAAATTTTCTTTTATTCGATGATCGAAAGTTTTCGAAACGGTGCAAGGGCACACTTACATTCTAGCAAAACGGATACGTCGCAGACGACATTCTAATTTCGAGTTAAGTTTAAAGTTATGCGCTCGGGACGGCGTAGTTTCAGTTTGGGGTAATGACGCGTGCACGCATTGCTCCTCGTACAAGAACAAGTTGCAGAATTCTAGTGTGTTAGTTAATGCCAACTGCCTTCCAAAATAGATCGATTAGCTGCCGACCCGTGTCCATCAAGAGGAGATTGTTTTCCAGCTTGAGCTGTTTCCGGCTTTACCTGTCCGGCTCGTTGCAAATTAGCTTATTGTTTCAATCTCTCCAACTTGCAAAATTTCGGACGCTTTGTTTCCTCGTAATTAACAAAAACGACTCTTAATTAACAAACTTGCCCGATTTTGCGAACAAGTTGGGCCCCGAGCCGAAAGCGCTTCGGGGCGCAGAGGCCGAACTCCTTTCGACACGTCGAGTTAAGTTTTTGGCCGAACCGAAGCCGAAAAGATTTCGAATTTATGGTTTTGAGGATCTATCCACGATTCACTTGGCTGCGAATTTTTTGGGTTAAATTTTGTATATGGGTATAGGGGGTATAGGGGTATAGGGGCAGTGCGAGTGAGAAAAAATGATTAAAACTAATTAACTAAATTTTCATTTAATGTATTGACCTAAATTAATGTGAATCGTGCTTAAAACCGAGTGCGCACATTCGAGCTCAAAGTGGCACATTTCCGATCTCGGGAAAATGAAGCGCGCCGCTCCGCGTCGCGCTTCATTTGCCTCCCTCGCTCGAAAATGTGCCACTTTTCGCTCGAATGTGCACATCTTCGTATTCATTCGATTTGTCTACTTCATTCTTCGGTCTTCCAACTCAAAATATTTAATTAAATTTCGTAAATATCGATTTTGCGTTCAAAAAACGTTTTTACCATAGCAATGAGTGGAAGGGAGCGAAAAGATGCGACAACAGCGACAGTGCGAGCGAGAGCGAAAGACCAAAATTAATTTTTTGACCTAAATTATTGTGAATCGCGCTTAAAACCGAGTGCGCGCATTCGAGCTCAAAGTGGCACATTTCCGATCTCGGGAAAATGAAGCGCGCCGCTCCGCGTCGCGCTTCATTTGCTTCCCTCGCTCGAAAATGTGCCACTTTTCGCTCGAATGCGCACATCTTCCTGTTAATCGGATTCGACTATATCAATAACAAATCCTTCAAATCCAAATTTTCTATTCGGAAAAAGTTTTCGCTTGAAAGTGCACATGGGTAATTCCATTCTAACTGTGATTTTTTGTGTCCTATACTGTTTGCTCTCACTGGCCATACATTATAAATCGATCAATGAAATTTTTGTATCAATACGATCATCGTAAACATATTTCATCACTTTTCTTGTATAATATAAGTTGCAGTGCAAAGAAAACTTGCAATATCTCACTTTAATGTCAGTACCGTGTCATGTTCTTTTCTAGAATTTACCTATAAATCGGTTATTTTTTTTGTTGCAATAAATAATTCAAACCAATTAACTGATAAATCTTAATGTATATAATCAAACTTCAAAGAAATTAACAAATTTTTTTTTAATACATCGATTTAAGATTGAATTCCGACTTAATAACTTTTGTCCTCAAATTTAAGCAATTTTTTAAATTTGAATGTGTATGACTCGTGCGCCATTTACCTCGAAATTAATGAAACAACTAATAAGTCAAATTGAAAGTACGTTAACTGAGTTATGTTTACAAACATCACGCAAGTGAAATTCTCAAGCGAGTTTGTGTCATTTTAAAACTCAATTTCTAAAAGATGATGTCATAAATTTACTTGTCAGTGCCGTGGTATTGGTAAACATAATCAACGATTAATTTTTTTCATCATAAATAATGAATTTCTGTACTTATTACTGGCCTACATTATAGGGTAATAGAACATTATCAAATTCGTAATGAAAAAATTAGAGTTGCTATTTTAATTTACAATGTCAGTACCGTGGCGGTCAGTACCATGTCAAAATATAATAAAAATATATTTAATTGTTAATAAATAATATTAATTTGCTTTTCTTGCTCTAATAATAATGTATGCAGACACTTTTCTATGAGAAAAATTGATTATTCTTCAAATGATAAGGTGGGAAAAATAAATAACAGAATGACGCAAAAAACAAAGAAATCGGAGAATTCATCCCAAGAAAATAAAAAATTGCCAAAGATAACTGAAACTGTATCACTGCGTAGAAGCTTAAGAATTAAAAATGCTGTGATAAAAGCCAAAAAAAAAATTAATTAAGTTATTTTTTGTTAAATGTGTTAGATTTGAGTTGATTAATGTTTGATATAAATTATAATGTATTATTTGTTATAGAGAAGTTACTATGGATTATTGAAATGTTAAATAATCAATAAAAAAGAGTTTTAAAATGTTACAATACAATTCATAAATAAATTTAATAAATTTTCTGAAGAATGTAGGTATACCAAATTTATTTAATGTCAGTACCGTGGCATGGAAATTATAAAATATGATTCTTATTTTCGATATTCTAAAGTTGTAGCAAAATCCTCTCGCACTTTCATTTTTACTATCAAATAGAGTAATAGGTAATATGCATAAAAAATCAAAAAAAAATTAATTATAGAAATCAAAAATTTTTAATCAAAAAAGTAACAGTTAAAACAGAATCACCCATATAAAAGATGGACATTTGAACATTTAGACTTCTGGACATTTCACATTTAGACTTTTAGACATTTGAACAAAATCGAAAGGACCTTGCGAAATTCGAAAAGACGGCCGACTTGCAGCATTTTGAAAATTAAAATGTTTTTACCGAATTTACACTTTGAAAACTTCTAAGCCCATTTTCCCTTTCGAATCAACATCGGTCCTTTATTATTTTTTTCGCCATTCCTACGCTTCGATAATCCAGCAATCGGAACCTGAAAAGGACCTGAAGACATCCTTACAAATAACGGAGATGCGAATTTTTAAAACCAAAAAAAAAAAAAATTAATTTATTTCAGGGCCGTTTTTCCGGAAAATCTCAAATGGCAGGCCCACCGTTTCTTGGGCTCATCCGCAGCCCACAAGTCCGCCGATTTCGAATCCGTAAATTTTTTAAAGGTCCATTCACAAACAACCGACCTGCAATTTTTCAATTGAATTTTGCGCCTCGAAAACAGCGCGCCAAACCGAAATTTCGAAATTAATTAGGGAAGAAGAGTGTCAAAAATGGCGGGGAACGTATTACGGTTTAATATTTACACGGGTTCGACAAGATAAAACTAAGCTAACTTTTAATGAGAAATATCCGAGCTTATGTAGCAGATTCTGGCGACAGGAATAATTATGGAATTGTTGGAGAGAAGTGCAGAATCAGCGAGCAGGAAGTATCCGAGTCCGGGAACACAATGCCGCCCTGTTTTACATAATAGAGAGAAAATGTACCTAAAAGCTAGCTTTCATACACAGCAGTTAAAGGTACGACCGCATTTCTCTCGCCGAAATTAAGCGTGGGAGCACCCCGTCATTTGCATTTTCTTCCTTCGGGCCGCCGAGATAAATTAATTCCTGGTCCTTCTTCGCGCCGCGGAAAAATCGCAAATTTGTTGAGGAGGAAATCTAATGCAACTCTCGTAAATCACAACTTTAAACTTTCTATCTATTTCGAGGATGGAAAGTGTGAGGAAGGCGGAAAACGAGTTTGAGAAATGCTTCTTATATCTCATTCTGCCTGTATGCGCAGTTTACGTTTTGTTGCAAAGACATCAATCGCCTCCAACTGTAGGTTTTGACGTTGGATTTATGGGGAGGAATTTAGTTAATGCGTTCGCTGCACCGAAGAGCTACTGCACTTTGCAATATAAATGTATCAGAAATTTGTTAGCGCACCGCACCGCGAATAAACATCCCTCGTTATTCGTACAAAGAAAGTTCGCAGTTTCTGATTGATTTTATCGTACAACTAGGATATGATTTTTTTGAATTTTGGGGTGACACTGACATTTTTGGCTTTTTGTGTAATTTCAAAAACAAATATGAACGGTAATTTATTTTTTTACGGGCTTATAAAGCGAGCTACAGAAAAAACCTAATCGATATAAAATTGTCCCGAAGATCCCTTCTAAACAGCTCTTGTGTTAGATTTAAATAATTTCGAAAAATAATTTTTGGCTTTTTGTGTAATTTCAAAAACAGATATGAAAGGTAATTAATTTTTTACGGGTTTATAAGGCGAGCTACAGAAAAAACCTAATCGATATAAAATGCTTCCAAAAGTCCCCTCTAAACAGCCCTTGCGTTAGATTTAAATAATATCGAAAAATAAATTTTGGCTTTTTGTGTAATTTCAAAAACAGATAGGAACGGTAATTAATTTTTTATGGGCTTATAAGGCGAGCTACAAAAAAAACCTAATCGATATAAAAAGGTCCCAAGGGTCCCCTCTAAATATCCCTTGTGTTGGATTTAAATAATTTCGAAAAATAATTTTTGGCTTTTTGTGTAATTTCAAAAACAGATATGAAAGGTAATTAATTTTTTACGGGTTTATAAGGCGAGCTACAGAAAAAACCTAATCGATATAAAATGCTTCCAAAAGTCCCCTCTAAACAGCCCTTGCGTTAGATTTAAATAATATCGAAAAATAAATTTTGGCTTTTTGTGTAATTTCAAAAACAGATAGGAACGGTAATTAATTTTTTATGGGCTTATAAGGCGAGCTACAAAAAAAACCTAATCGATATAAAAAGGTCCCGAGGGTCCCCTCTAAATATCCCTTGTGTTGGATTTAAATAATTTCGAAAAATAATTTTTGGCTTTTTGTGTAATTTCAAAAACAAATATGACCGGTAATTTATTTTTTTACGGGCTTATAAAGCGAGCTACAGAAAATACCTAATCGATATAAAATTGTCCCGAAAATCCCTTCTAAACAGCTCTTGTGTTAGATTTGAATAATTTCGAAAAATAATTTTTGGCTTTTTGTGTAATTTCAAAAACAGATATGAAAGGTAATTAATTTTTTACGGGTTTATAAGGCGAGCTACAGAAAAAACCTAATCGATATAAAATGCTTCCAAAAGTCCCCTCTAAACAGCCCTTGCGTTAGATTTAAATAATATCGAAAAATAAATTTTGGCTTTTTGTGTAATTTCAAAAACAGATAGGAACGGTAATTAATTTTTTATGGGCTTATAAGGCGAGCTACAAAAAAAACCTAATCGATATAAAAAGGTCCCGAGGGTCCCCTCTAAATAGCCCTTGTGTTGGATTTAAATAATTTCGAAAAATAATTTTTGGCTTTTTGTGTAATTTCAAAAACAGATAAGAACGAAAATTATTTTTTACGGGCTTATAAGGCGAGCTACAAAAAAAATCTAATCGATATAAAATGGTCCGAAGGTCCCCTCTAAACAGCCCTTGTGTTAAATTTAATTTAATTTAATTTCTAAAAAATTCGAATAAAAAGAAACAGAAAATCTCCGATTTAGTGCTTTTAAACAATTTTTCCTTTAACTAATTTACTTTTTTTATAAAAATCGACACTGTCATCAATTAACGCTTACATCCGCATACGAAACAAAAATTAGGGCGAAATGAAAACTCGACCGTTGTAGTTTTAAATAGGTGGAAAGTTTCGGGTCGTTCATAACGACGCTTTTCTTCGTACGTCAGAAGAATAGGAAATGCGGAAAGTGTGCAGGGGAGCAATAAATGTTGCAATGTTATTCTCTATTGAAAAACATCACCTCGGTTTATTTTCGCGCTGCGAGACAAAATCGTAGGTGTGCCCGCCGACCGTATGAAAAATTCTCGATTCATATTTATTCATAAGATTACAGCTGCAGGAATAATGAATTTTAACGTCTTCGGGGAATTTTTCCGTGAAAATATTACAATTAGATTTTTGCATACGAGTTTAGCTTGATGGGGAGCTGAATTTTTTAGAGCGGGTCCGCGCCCGGGAGTCTACTTTCTTCGGATTTTGATCTGTGTGTGTGTGTGTGTGTGTGTGTGTGTGTGTGTGTGTAAAAGCAAAGTTGAACAATTCATATTGCTAAAGAGCAGCTCGAAGAGAAGTTTGATAAGTTTAATTAATTCAATTAAAATGTAAGAATTTTACGTTGCAGCTATTTTATAGTTTATATGAAGCTTGCAGAGAAGTAGTGTTTGAAAGTTTGAAATTGGCTCGCTTTTGGATACGACGAAGTTCACTTTTAAGATTAAAGTTGTTTTAATTTTAGTTCTATCTGCGAGTGCCTAATCTTTTGACTAGCAGAAGAGCAGAAACTACTGTATTAAGAAGTACTTTGCGCGATGCATTAATATTTTAGTGGCGAAACTTTTTGTGCATGCACCCCCCAGATTAAAAACTAAAGACTAAATCTATTAAAATAATTAATTTAGTTTTTAAAAGCCACCATTAAAAAAGTACAATTAAAAAGTAACGCAAAACACGATTAGTTTTTGAGATTTGTTTGCGAGATTTGAACTTGACGATTGGAGCGCTTAGAAAAAATTCAAAGACCGTTTTTGAAAAAAAATCGCCGAGACACCTGTTTGCTCAAATTTAGTCGTCTTTCGATTGGCGAAAACCGCATTTCAATCGGACCCTTCGTTTTTTTATTATAAACAATTTGTTGCCCGCGCTTGTATTAAGTTTAATAAATACGAAAAGTTTTTATAATCATTTATGAAAATTAATTAAATTATCAAAAACAATTGATTACAATTTGGGTCCAAATTGCAACAAGTCGGTCATTCACTGGACGTTTCACCCTAATTGTAATTTTTTAAATGATTTCTAATCTATACACCTAATTTAATGTATTTTAGCTTTGAAGTAACCGAAGTTTTATTTATTTCAGCAAATCTATTGTGTTTTACACAAAAAAATATTAATAATAATTTCCCCCCATTTTTAAAGCGATTTAAGAAGTGCCATTAAAACTAAAAGTTGAAAGCTTCTTGATACTACCAGAGCCCTAAGTTTCAAGGAGCTACTGTTGCATTTTTCGAATTTCGCAAAATCCTTCCAGTTCTGAAAGTATTGGACCTTATGATAACTCAAAACCCCCAAAATGAGCAAAAATCAAGAAAAAAACCTAAAAAATGTCTATCTTTTATATACAAAATTTAACCCAAATAATATTAATAATAATTTCACCCCATTTTTAAAGCGATTTAAAAAGTCCCATTAAAACTAAACCTTGAGGGCTTCGGATACTACCAGAGCCCTAAGTTTCGAGGAGTCACTGTATGGCTTTATCGAATTTTGCAAAATCCTCCCAATTCTGAAGGTATTGGACCTTATAATTACTCAAAACCCCCAAAATGAGCAAAAATCAAGAAAAAATAGAGATTAAGGCAAAAAATGTCCATCTTTCATATAGAAAATTTAACCCAAAATATAGTAATAATAATTTCACCCCATTTTTAATGCGATTTAAAAAGTCCCATTAAAACTAAAACTTGGGAGCTTCGCGATACCACCAGAGCCCTAAGTTTCGGAAGCGCCCTTTATAAAATTTTCAAATTTTGCAAAATCCTTCCAATTCTGAACGTATTGGACCTTATGATAGCTCAAAACCCCCAAAATAAGCGAAAATCAAGAAAAAAACCCAAAAAATGTCCATCTTTTGTATTCAAAATTTAACCCAAAAAAAATTAATAATAATTTCGCCCAATTTTTAAAGCGATTTACAAAGTCCCATTAAAACCAAAACTTGAGAGCTTCCCGATACCACCAGAGCCCTAAGTTTCGGGGAACCCCTCTATGGATTTTTCAAAATTATTCCTTCGCGATTTGATCAAGCAACAAACGATCGAAATAAAGGGCGCGCAATATAAGAAAATTGAAAACATTCAAGTAATTCTTATTGCTCATCCGGAGCTTTATTTACGGTTATTACAAAATAACATACAATTGTTTCGACTCGATAAAATCTAAAAATTGAACGCTAAAGGTTTGCAATTTCGTTCGACCGTTCTCGGGCGCCCGTAAACCAAATTAAAGCCCCGGCTCCATAAAAATAAATATTACACGTCTCCTCTCCGAATTTACTTAAGTGCGAAAAAAACAAAAATTAACAGAAATAAAGTATAAAACAATTTCGGCGAGACTTAGAAAAAAGTGAGCAAGTTTGCGAAGCGAAATTAATGTTGGAGCTGAGCGAACCGAATTAATAATTCAAAAAACTGCTATAAACTGTAAACCGAGACAGGATCAAATTGGATTAACATCAAATAATGTTATGCTGAAAGTTATGCATGGCGCACGAGCAAAAAAAGCGACTTTTTGTTGTGGGTGCCCTTTTTTCGTGATATCAAACGGAATATGGTTGAATATTTTTCAAACTCGGAGAGTTATTAAATTACGACCGAGTCAGATATAATTAGGAGACGTTTCGAGCGAAATTGCAAAAAAATCGCCAACCAGCAAGAAGGGCCTTTCGGCAATAAAAACCGTTTCCGATTCGGAGCTCGCGGTGCGTCCGTGTGCGTCACGCACACGGCCGCCGGTTTTCCAAAACCAAAAGTATTTTAATCTACTTTTTACCATCGTTCCCTTTGTTTCACTTTCATCGCATCAATCTTTCGCCTCACTGCTGACAGACAATCAATCTATTGTTACAGTTAAGCGAGGCCATAATCCGATTTCAATGTATTTTTTTCCACAATGGGATAACAGCCCTGTAAGTTTTATGTGCAATTGCCTGTTCATGTCCTCTGATTGATTGTTTTCAACTTTCTTCTTCAATATGTTCAACAAACTTAATCAAATCGGAAAGTCTCGTGTCTTGAGGAAGCAGCCTCTCTCGATTCGCATTAATCGTAAATTTATTATTTTTTGAATCGCATTTAAATCTTAGGAAATAGGGTAAAACGTCCAGTTCGTGACCACCTACCAGTGCACGACCGTTACACCAAAAATTTATTTATATTAATATTTTGAAAATAGGCCGAACCAAAATTCTGCAAAAGTCAGATGAGCCCCAATTTTTTTTCAAGTCCATAATAAGTCTCTTGATCAGCCCCTAAAACATTAGGGTAGAATTTTCACTCAAAGAAATTCTACGATTTTTTAAATTATAACGCATAAAAAGCACGAAAAAAATTAGAAAATTCTGAGGCCCTTTGTGCGTAAATCAAAACAACCCTAATTTTTTTACAAAAATACAGTTAACTTATTAATCGTCCCCCGTAAAATATAAGGGACGTATTTGCACCACAATAGAATCTAGGATTTTATAAATTATATCGCATCAAAAAAGCACGAAATTAAATTATAAAATTCTGAGGCCCTTTGTGCGTAAATCAAAACACTAATTTTTTTACTTAAATACGGCTAACTTATTAATGGTCCCCCGTAAAATATAAGGGACGTATTTGCACCACAATAGAACCTGGAATTTTTAAAATATACCACGTATAAACAATACGGACAAACAACTTACAAAAATTGTACGGACCTTTATACGTAAATCAAAACAACCCCATTTTTTCCAAGTATTGAATAAGCTCCCTTAAATTTGAAGTCTGTATTTACACCCCGATACAATTTATAATTTTTTTAAATCGAATTAGATTTAAATTTTCCACCGAAAAAAATTAAAAAAATTACTGGGGCCTTCCTGTGCAAAGCAGACCGGCCCTGGTTTTTTTCCAAGCAATTATTAAGTCTACGAATGATGTCCTAAAATTTAAAAATAATATCTACGATTTTCGTTTCGCCCTATCTAAAAACTTAAGAGCTACAATTTTTCCAAAACTTTTCTAGCCTTAATTGTAAATCGATTTCGTAAAAATTTATTTGTTTTTGGGCTCGTCTTGGACCAAAACGACGCCACGATTTAAATATTTAAAAACCATGTCTCACAAAATAAAAGTAAAATTGTTTTTAAAAACAAGTAATTTTTTATAATTTCGATGGGGAGCGCAAAATTATCTCGAATATTACCGGGGATTTCAATTATTTTTTAAAGCATAATTTAAAATTAAAATACAAGAAGACCTTTTTGATTTGATCTTTGTAAGAGCACAAATTAATTTTTTTTAAAGCGAATTACCAAGGTTTGAACTTCGATTTCTTCGTCGTCCTTTTGCTCAATTTTTTTCCGAAGTACCCCGTCATTTTTCAATTCTTTTTCAATTAAAAATCTAAAAAAAAATAATTTTAATCCTCTGCATACTAAGTGACTAAATGTCACATGCCCTACTAGGTGGGGTTTGCCATACCCCGAAAATAAAATGAAATAAAATCCACAAAATTGTGCGTTATGACAGTTAAATGATAAGAAATATATTTTAATAACCATTAATGAATAGATTTAAGTAAAAAACATTTATTTATGCAGTAGAATAGACTTTTATTAATAAAAATACAAAAACTTAACTTTTTATTCAACTTATAAACTATTGAGGCTTTTTTTGAGTACTAAATTCCAATGACACGTATCAATTATAATACGGAATATTAAAAAAACTCAACAAGAATTTCATTCTTGAATCCTTATTTTAATAAAAAAGAATTTCACGGCAATTTCTTAATGATTTGCAATAATTTAGACCAATCAATTATACGAAAAATTAACGGAATAATTTTAATCGTTCCCTCTCACTTGCATTGGCAAGATTATCGTATCTTCTCGCTCCCTTCCACTTATTGCTATGGTAAATACTTTTTTCGAATATAGAATCGATATTTACTAAATTAAATAAACAAAAGTTATACTAATATAATAAACACGAAGATGTGCGCATTCGAGCGAAAAGTGGCACATTTCCGAGCGAGGGAGGCAAATGAAGCGCGACGCGGAGCGGCGCGCTTCATTTTCCCGAGATCGGAATGTGCCACTTTGAGCTCGAATGTGCACACTCGGTTTTAAGCATTATTCGCAATAATTCTGTCAACAAAAAATTAGTAAATATTTTTTATTGTTCCCTCTCACTCGTACTTATGAGTTTATCGTATCTTTTCGCTCGCTCCCACTCATTGCTATGGTAAATATACGTTTTTTGAATATATAATCGATATATTTACTGAACTAAATTAAATTTTTTGATTGAAGAAAAATTTTAATTTACAAAATCCAATAAATACGAAGATGTGCGCGTTCGAGCGAAAAGTGGCACATTTCCGAGCGAGGGAGGCAAATGAAGCGCGACGCGGAGCGGCGCGCTTCATTTTCCCGAGATCGGAATGTGCCACTTTGAGCTCGAATGTGCACACTCGGTTATAAGCTCGATTACCAAACGTCCGTTTTAACAAAAAAAATTGTTCACGTTAGTTATACCCCACATAGTACACAAAAGATTAATATACAAGTTGTCGGACGAATAGATACTGCAACTTAACCCACTTATAAAATGACCCTTAATCGAACAAAAACCCACCCACTTATGTGTTATATTTTTTAATTAGGGCAGCGCAAATTTTTTACATAACTTTTTTTTAAATTGATTTTATTGTATGTACCCCTTAATCCTCATTAATAAATGATTGCCGAAATTTCTCAAACGAAAGTCTTGCGTAATTAATTCGAGGCTCGCATTTTGCATGCAACTTTTCCGGGGTGGCACCTAAGACTAACAAGCACGCAGATAATTTGTGGGGATCTTTATAAGAAGCCCTCCGCCCCCCGCGGGCCGCCATTTACGAGAGCCACGCAAAATACAAATTGCTTTTTCAGACAAACGCATTTCATGTTCGTGCACAATGGTGTGTGTTTTTTTGCCTCGACGTAAACCGCCGAAAAACGCCGCCAAATTGCCTACATATTGTTCGGGGCCCGATTAACGAGGAAAACGAAAAAAAATATTAATAGAACAAGAATTAAAGATAAAAATTGGAAATCGCCCGAAACGCCGCGCGGCAATTTATTATTTTAATTATGGCGCGCTCTTAGCACGCCGCCGAAGATAAACTCGGCGGAGTTTATTTTGCGAAAATGCAATTTTCCCAAAATATAGGGAAAGTGCTTTTACATCGTCAACAAATTTGCGCGTTATCTACACCTAATATAAGCTAACAACGTTGTTCAAACACACGTTATGGTAACTGCTAAATTTTACATAAGTATTTTGCGTGCTCTCCTCGAAGCCCCCCCCCGACCGGCACACACACGCACACTAAAATTCGCATAACAATTTCTGCCGCCCCATAAACACCTTTACAAGCTACAAAATCCATAAGACCCCTACCAGCAACTAAGACCCGATTAGAATGGGAATTATTGTGTAATAAAGGTGTGTTCTGTTTTATCATCCTTGTGAAAGGATAACAAGGGGGACGAAAGCCACACACACACGCACACACACGCACACGACAATTTGTTTCCCACTTAAGTAAGATATTATTAAGACCCATAAAATCGTATAAACTTAATGCCCTTCGGTTTACGACGTATTATCAAAATTTTAATGCTCGTGTAACAAGGTACCTAAATTATTCATCTCGTCCTCAAAAATTTAATTCAGAACAACCACTTAAAACTACAAATTAGATTTCTACCGCCGGCTTATTTGTTTCCATTAGAAGAATTTTGTTAATAGAATTGCTTTATTAAATGCTCTTGAAGATTTTTTTGTGGGCGAATGCCACACTTCACTTTTTGCGTTTTAAACCGGGCAAAAGATGTCTAGTTTATTCTTCGCTCTTTCCAATCATTTATACAGCCCTTGCATTAGATTTTAATAATTTAGAAAAAAAATTTTGGTTTTTTATGGAAATGCAAAACGGTTTAAAATTTTCATTAATTATTAGCCAAGATATAAAAAAACGTTATTAAATAAAATGCCTATGAGAGTTCTATTTAAACAGCCCCTGCATTAGATTTAAATAATTTAGAAAAAAAAAAATTTTGGTTTTATATACAAATGCAAACTGTTTAAAATTTTCATTAATTTTTTCCAGCCTTATTAGCCAAGATATAAAAAAACGTTATTAAAATAAAATGTCTATGAGAGTCCTATTTAAACAGCCCCTGCATTAGATTTAAATAATTTAGAAAAAAAATAATTTTGTTTTTATATACAAATGCAAAACTGTTTAAAATTTTCATTAATTTTTTCCGGCCTTATTAGCCAAGATATAAAAAAACGTTATTAAAATAAAATGCCTATGAGAGTTCTATTTAAACAGCCCCTGCATTAGATTTTAATAATTTAGAAAAAAAAAATTTTGGTTTTATATACAAATGCAAAACTGTTTAAAATTTTCATTAATTTTTTCCGGCCTTATTAGCCAAGATATAAAAAAACGTTATTGAAATAAAATGTCTATGAGAGTCCTATTTAAACAGCTCCTGCATTAGATTTTAATAATTTAAAAAAAAATTTTGGTTTTATATACAAATGCAAAACTGTTTAAAATTTTCATTAATTTTTTCCAGCCTTATTAGCCAAGATATAAAAAAACGTTATTAAAATAAAATGTATATGAGAGTCCTATTTAAACAGCCCTTGCATTAGATTTTAATAATTTAAAAAAAAAAAATTTGGTTTTAAATACAAATGCAAAACTGTTTAAAATTTTCATTAATTTTTCCGGCCTTATTAGCCAAGATATAAAAAAACGTTATTAAAATAAAATGCCTATGAGAGTTCTATTTAAACAGCCCCTGCATTAGATTTTAATAATTTAGAAAAAAAAATTTTGGTTTTATATACAAATGCAAAACTGTTTAAAATTTTCTTTAAATTTTTTTCCGGCCTTATTAGCCAAGATATAAAAAAACGTTATTAAAATAAAATGTCTATGAGAGTCCTATTTAAACAGCCCCTGCATTAGATTTTAATAATTTAGAAAAAAAAATTTTGGTTTTATATACAAATGCAAAACTGTTTAAAATTTTCATTAATTTTTTCCGGCCTTATTAGCCAAGATATAAAAAAACGTTATTAAAATAAAATGTCTATGAGAGTCCTATTTAAACAGCCCCTGCATTAGATTTTAATAATTTAGAAAAAAAAATTTTGGTTTTATATACAAATGCAAAACTGTTTAAAATTTTCATTAATTTTTTCCGGCCTTATTAGCCAAGATATAAAAAAACGTTATTAAAATAAAATGTCTATGAGAGTCCTATTTAAACAGCCCTGCATTAGATTTTAATAATTTAGAAAAAAAATTTTGGTTTTATATACAAATGCAAAACTGTTTAAAATTTTCATTAATTTTTCCGCCTTATTAGCCAAGATATAAAAAACGTTATTAAAATAAAATGTCTATGAGAGTCCTATTTAAACAGCCCTGCATTAGATTTTAATAATTTAGAAAAAAAATTTTGGTTTTATATACAAATGCAAAACGGTTTAAAATTTTCATTAATTTTTACGGCCTTATTAGCCAAGATATAAAAAAACGTTATTAAAATAAAATGTCTATGAGAGTCCTATTTAAACAGCCCCTGCATTAGATTTTAATAATTTAGAAAAAAAATTTTGGTTTTATATACAAATGCAAAACTGTTTAAAATTTTCATTAATTTTTTCCGGCCTTATTAGCCAAGATATAAAAAAACGTTATTAAAATAAAATGTCTATGAGAGTCCTATTTAAACAGCCCCTGCATTAGATTTTAATAATTTAGAAAAAAAATTTTGGTTTTTTATGGAAATGCAAAACTGTTTAAAATTTTCATTAATTTTTCCGGCCTTATTAGCCAAGATATAAAAAAACGTTATTAAAATAAAATGTCTATGAGAGTCCTATTTAAACAGCCCTGCATTAGATTTTAATAATTTAGAAAAAAAAAATTTTGGTTTTATATACAAATGCAAAACTGTTTAAAATTTTCATTAATTTTTTCCGGCCTTATTAGCCAAGATATAAAAAAACGTTATTAAAATAAAATGTCTATGAGAGTCCTATTTAAACAGCCCCAGCATTAGATTTTAATAATTTAAAAAAAAAATTTTGGTTTTATATACAAATGCAAAACTGTTTAAAATTTTCATTAATTTTTTCCGGCCTTATTAGCCAAGATATAAAGAAACGTTATTAAAATAAAATGTCTATAAGAGTCCCATTTAAACAGCCCTGGCATTAGATTTTAATAATTAAAAAAAAAATTTGGTTTTATATACAAATGCAAAACTGTTTAAAATTTTCATTAATTTTTTCCGGCCTTATTAGCCAAGATACAAAAAAACGTTATTAAAATAAAATGTCTATGAGAGTCCCATTTAAACAGCCCCTGCATTAGATTTTAATAATTTTCCGGCCTTATTAGTCAAGCTATAAAAAAACGTTATTAAAATAATATTTTGGTCAAAAAGTCTATTTACCATAGCAATGAGTGGAAGGGAGCGAAAAGATACGACAATACCGACAGTACAAGTGAGAAGAAATGATCAAAATTTAAGTAAATACATTTTCATCTAATTTATCGACCTAAATTATTGTAAAACCAAGTGCGCACATTCGAACCCAAAGTAGCACATTTCGACCTCGAGAAAAGTTGCCACTTTTCGCTCGAATATGCCCATCTTCTTATACACAAATTTTTTTCTTAACTCAATAAAAACTAACAGTGTTTCCACTTGCTAAAAATCTTTCAGAAACCCCTAGCTTTCAAACATTTATATTAATGTTCAAGATTTTCCTACATCCATTACACATCATTAACATAACCCATCAAATAGGGCAAAAATCTAAACGAGCAGCCCAAAAAGCGGCGCGAAAAATGTTTGGTAAATTCCGCAGGGTCGCAGACGATAATTTATCGTGCGACCGCGTCGCGGTGCATCCGAAGGCTCCGATTGGCGCCACGAATAAATAACAAGTGGAATTCGAAGTGGAGAAGAGGTAAGGTGGAATAATGGTTTCGATAACAAAGTGAGAGATGCCTTTTGTACTCCTCTTTTATTAGAATATCGATCAATAAACCAGGAGTAACCGCTATTAATCTCCTTAATTGCTTTTTCCCAGTCCACTAAGTTTGAAAGTCGCCCGGGAATGATCGGTCGCATGTGTCGCTGAAAAATGTATAACTCGTTTCGTTTCAGGAATCGATTAACTGTAGAATTTTATTTGACGTCTATATTTGTTAGACGTTGTAAAACTGAAATTTTATATACCGAAAGGATGTATGGAATTGTATGGATTGCGATTTCCAAATGTAATAATCATTTCTTTTTTTTTTTTGGCTTCGGTTCAGTTGAGACCGGTATCGTTTTCTGTAAATGTAGTGATATTGTTAGTATGCGCATTTTAAATTTCGATCATCCCTTTTTGCCGGGGCTCTGTTTTATAGAGGGAACCGGTATAAAGTTTCTTCTTATATGCAAAACCGATTTATACATACATTAAATTCGCCCTCGCTTTATTGCTAAATATTGAATAACTCGAAAATTAATTTTTCCCGAAGCCCCACGCACGCACAGCGCATTATTCTTCCATTATTGACGGAAAGCGCGGTTTTCTTCTTTTTCGCGATGTTGTACCGAATAACATTCCTCCCGGCAATCAATAGAAATTGTTTTTTGAAATTAAAAACCTCGTATTATTTTCGCGAGTGAAAAAGTGCCGCGCGCAGACTTCATTTTCGACGACTTTCGGCGATGAGTAAATTAAATAAGTAGCAATAGTAAAAAAACACAATAAATATAAAAAATTAATAAACTCACATAAATTCGATCAACGAGCCAAAGTGGAAAAATGAGCGAGACTCACCTGGAAAAAAAAAGAAGAAAAGTATTAGATTACACTTCTGAAAAGCTTTTTCGAGTAAAAAAGGTTACATATTAATATTGACGCAAAGACATCGAGACAAGTCACATGAGCCATTAAATATAAAAGAAAAATATAGTTTGGAGCTCGCAAATTTTCTTTATTGGCAGTAAAAAAACAGTTATGAAACAAAAAAAATGATAACGTAGATTTTTGTGTAGCAGTTGATTTTTTTGCGCCGGCAAAACGAGCGATTTATTAATTTTAATTGAAAAAGTTTATAAGTCTTATTAAATATCCGGACGGTCTTTTATTAAAATAAATTAAATTAAAGTTATACGTTCTTTACGATGGTAAACTTAGATTTTTTACTCGGTCTCTAATTGCACCGGTAGCAATTCCAACTTCGTTAAATCAAGTAGGCGCTGCATTAAATTTTGCGTTCGTTAAATAGCTTATTTTTCTGCGATTCGAACGACACCAAACAGTGTAGGAAAATCTTTTAAAACAACAGAGATATTAACGAAAAACCATTCCTAGCAGAGTTTCCACTAAACGAAGGGTTTTCCACCAAAAGAGTTTTCAGGAAAAACCCGTTTCGCTAACTTTCTTATTAGTTGTGCTAAATCAATTCTGTAAAAACTTTTACTGGTACTTTTTTGCGTACTTTACGATGGCGAAACCAAAAAAATTTTGGGTCGTTATTTGTGCCCATTTTGGGCACCAACTTTGTTATTTCAGATGGGGATCATATTTAACCCTGGCAGAAGCAGAAAGGTTATTTTTTTTGGGATTACAACGATATATAATTGTCTCTAAAGATTTTCAAAAATGTCGGCGCTATTTACAAAAAAGCTGTAAATTATTTAAAAAAAAACCAACAACAAAATTTAATTTTTCTAGCTTTTTTATCGATCAAGATAAATTAATTCTGTAAAAACTTTCTTAAGAATTTTTTTGCGTACTTTACGATGGCACGATCAAAAAAATTTTTGGGCCATTATTTGTGCCCATTTGGGCGCCAACTTTGTTATTTCAAATGGGGACCATATTTTACCTTTGCAGAAGCAGAAAGCTTATTTTTTTGCGATTACGACGATATATAATTGTCTCTAAAGATTTTCAAAAATGACGGCGCCATTTACAAAAAGGCTGTAAATTATTTAAAAAAAAAACCCAACATGACAAAATTTAATTTTTCTAAGTTTTTTTTCGATCGAGATAAATTAATTCCGTAAAAACTTTCTTAAGACTTTTTTTGGGTACTTTAAGATGGTGCGACCAAAAAACTTTTTGGGCCATTAGGTCTCCATTTCGGCACCAATTTTGTTATTGGGACCATATTGCATTTTAACAGAACTTAAAAGCTTCTTCTTTTTCTGACTTTAATGACTTAGAAAAATAATGATGTGCTTTTGTTCAAACATGGAAAAGCAGTAAAAACTTGATTATCCGGACCTCAGTTATACGGATTCGCGATTATCCGGATTGCCAACCGCGTTCAGACGTTTTTATAAACCTAACCTAACAATTTGACCAACTTTTTTCTGTTAAAACGAGAAGCTTTGTAATTGTGCTTAAAGCCGAGTGTGCGCATTCGAGCTCAAAGTGGCACATTCCGATCTCGGGAAAATGAAGCGCGCCGCTCCGCGTCGCGCTTCATTTGCCTCCCTCGCTCGGAAATGTGCCACTTTTCGCTCGAATGCGCACATCCTGTATTATTGATTTGTCTGCTTTATCCTTCATCCTTTCAGATCAAAATATTAAATTATATTTCGTAAATATTGATTTTACGTTCGAAAATGTATTTACCATAGCAATGAGTGGAAGGGAGCGAAAAGATACGACAATAGCGACAGTACGAGCGAGAGGGAATAAACAAAATCAATTAACTTGATTTTCATCTAGTGTATTGACCTAAATCATTGTGAATCACGCTTAAAACCGAGTGTGCACATTCGAGCTCAAAGTGGCACATTCCGATCTCGGGAAAATAAAGCGCGCCGCTCCGCGTCGCGCTTCATTTGCCTCCCTCGCTCGGAAATGTGCCACTTTTCGCTCGAATGCGCACATCCTCGCATTTATCGGATTACCCTGTATTATAATTGTATTCTTCAATTCAAAAAATTAAAAGTCGAATAACTTAGATCTCTTTTTTGTTTGAAAAAGGTTAGATATTTTATTCCTTTAGATAAATTATCGTGGTGCTCTTCCGCACGCCTAGTTGTAGCTAACTTGATAAAAATATTTTCAGGTGTACTTCCGAATGTTTACTAATTCGCATTTTTGATTAATTAAAATTGTATATGAATCATATTATCTGAAGTGGGCCCACTAAAAATCAACTAGTTGATTTTTATATCATCTTTTGCACATTGTTGAAAGTTTATATGTCAAAATTAATGTCTCTAAATATTTTTGGCTAATTTTCATTTTTGTAAAAATTATAAACAAATTAGTTTTAAGACACATTTTGTATACACCGTTGTAATTAGACTTCATTTATGGATTAATTCAATTTTTAAATATAAAAAAATATTTATATGTTACACAGGGGATGCATCAAAATTTTAGAATGATTTGGGTGGGGTATGCTAAAAAAAAGGTTGGGAAATAAGTGTCCAAATTCGGAAAATTATCCGAATTTTCAATTATCCGAATGAGCTGCAACAATAATTAATCCGGATAATCGAGTTTCCACTGTACATACATCACCTATGGAATATACAGTAGGACCCCCATTCTACGAGACTATAATACCCGGGGTTTCAATCAACCGATGCCCAAATTGTAATTGTTTTTTATAAAGTGTCTTTTTATTTTTGACACCATTGATTAAAATTAGATACATGTGTAAACATTTGTAAATTAATATAAAATGTTTATTTGTTAATAAAAATGATATTTTTACACAGTTTTTCCTGATTGACCTTTTTACCTAGAACATTTAGTCAATAAAAAATTGTAAATCAAATAACTCAAGTTTTTGATTATTCGGGAACCCCCCTCCCTATCATTACCCCGGATAATGGAGGTCCTACTGTATCTATTTGATTGTACATAAAAAAAAATAATTTCTGATAGTAACTGACCAATTTATGCATAGTTGGCGACGTTTTCGATTTACACGGTTTCTCGTACAAAAAATTATGACTTCAATTTACACACCTGTGTACCGCGCAAATCGGGCACTACCTGTACAGCGCAGAGCCAGCAACAACAGGCGCACCAACATAAAGTTTGAAAACCGCTGGTCGAGCCCGAAGATTAAATTTCCTCGACAAGCAAAATTAAAATCGTCAACTAAGATTTATTAAGAGTACAAAAGTGCACACTTGCTGAACGCTCACGATCGCCCGAGTCATCGCCCCAAACGACTAAAAATGATGTCAGCTCCAGATTATTTAATTAAATAATAATGCATGCCTTAATTCGGCGTCGACCAAAAAAAAAAAAACAATAGTATGTGCATGCCACATTCTACTGCAGTCATGAATAATTCAAGTAAAATGAAACAGCAGTCGGGCAATACATTGGGTGGGTTCGGCGGTCAGAGGTCGGTGTTATTAATTAGAACGGGGATTGGCGACACATGATTGATGATGTCGGGGGCTCACAAGGGAGTGTCTTGTTACTTTCCGACGAAAATTTCTCTTCCACCTTGTTATCGGCGCGACGCAACCCCAAAAGTTGCTCAGTCGCACCCCCCCTCAAAAAAAAACCGTCCCAACAAATGTATTGTTTGAGCCGCCCCCGGCACCCCCGCCCGCGGATTAATTAAAAAATGAAAAAAAGCGAGGACTTAGCGCCGGAGCTCGACTTGCGAGAAATGGCGCACGTCTAAAAATTATACCGAACTTTTTGGAATAAAACAAACTCATTTATCGTTCGACTAAAACAGCAAACAAGTAGACGTTGATAAATACAAGGATTAAGTGAGAAGGAATGATAGCTTTCAGTGTTGAGAATTTAGTACTTAAAATTTCCATTAGGTGCACGACTAGTTTAAAATCAGTGGCGCACACACGGGAATGGCCCTGATTAAACACAAACTAACTTGCAAGATCAATTCCTTAGTAAAATTTTCTCGAAGCGAAGCTTCTTTGCTGAGGAGGCTACGATTAACGACCGTTACGAAAATTCCGATGGCACGTGGTGGGGGAACTGGTAGAGAAAGAAAATGCATGAGCAAAATTAATTAGAAAGTAAATTTATTAATGTGAAAATTATTTTTCAAAATTCTTTAAATCTAACACTAGGGCTGTTTATAGGGGACCTTCGGGAGCATTTTATATTGATTAGGTTTTTTCTGTAGCTCGCCTTATAAGCCCGAAAAAAATTATTACCGTTCCTATTTGTTTTTGAAATTACACAAAGAACCAAAAATTATTTTTCGAAATTATTTAAATCTAACACAAGGGCTGTTTAGAGGCGACCTTCGGGACCATTTTATATCGATTAGGTTTTTTCTGTAGCTCGCCTTATAAGCCCGTAAAAAAATTATTACCGTTCCTATTTGTTTTTGAAATTACACAAAAAACCAAATTATTTTTCGAAATTATTTAAATCTAACACAAGGGCTGTTTAGAGGGACCTTGGACCATTTTATATCGATTAGGTTTTTTCTGTAGCTCGCCTTATAAGCCCGTAAAAAAATAATTACCGTTCCTATTTGTTTTTGAAATTACACAAAGAAACAAAAATTATTTTTCGAAATTATTTAAATCTAACACAAGGGCTGTTTAGAGACGACCTTTGGGACCATTTTATATCGATTAGGTTTTTTCTGTAGCTCGCCTTATAAGCCCGTAAAAAATTAATTACCGTGCCTATCTGTTTTTAAATTACACAAAAAGCCAAAATTTAGTTTTCGAAATTATTTAAATCTAACACAAGAGCTGTTTAGAGGGACCCTCGGAACCACTTTATATTGATTAGGTTTTTTCTGTAGCTCGCCTCATAAGCCCGTAAACAATTAATTACCGTTCCTATTTGTTTTTAACTTACACATAAAGCAAAAAAATATTTTTCAAAATTATTGATATCTAACACAAAGGCTGTTTAGAGGGGACCTTCGGGACCATTTTATATCGCTTAGGTTTTTTCTGTAGCTCGCCTTATAAGCCCGTAAAAAATTAATAACCGTTCCTATCTGTTTTTGAAATTACACAAAAAGCCAAAAATAATTTTTCGAAATACTCGCATCGGTTTCTTTCCTTTTTTAAAAGTATTTAAAATAAATTAATGTTGTAAAAGAATGTTCGTAGATTCCTTAGAAAAAAAATTGGTTCTGTGCCAATGACTTATATTAATATTTGTTCTGGTCCCCCTTTAATTTTTTTTTCACAAGTGAGCTCTGATCTTCATAGAATGTTCGTAGATTCTTTAAGAAAAAAAAATTGTCGGCACTTTGATTTTATTCAGTAATAAATTTTTGAGTTTTGTACTTTTGAATTTTCGGGCCTTCAATTTAAAACCAAATAAAAGGTGAACGAAGGCCAATATCAAAAATCCCTTTTAATTTCTGGGTCGTCCGACGCATAAATAAAATATCGCGAAGATTTAAGGTGTGCGCTCGATAAGGGAATTTTAAACGTGGCGGTCGTATGTTTGATATTTGATAAAAGCTCGAAGGAGCTTAAGGGGCTTAAGGATATCTACATGGTTGCACAAGATAAAGTCGCAATGCTGTACAAACACGTTGTTATATATAGTCGAATTGCCATAATACTAACAGTATTTGCAGCAAATTTATTTACTTTAAACTCAGTTAGACCCGGTATTTACGGAAACCGGGGACGAAATTGGATTATAGAGGATCTCCGCCATTTTCCTTGCAATATGCAATATTTCACCGGCGCGGAGACTATTTCCCATAATGGCACGGTATTGACTGGAGTTACCTATGTTATATTCTGCCATGTTGATGTATTCGGCTGCTCTCAGCCATATCCCAGCTGCGCCATGAATTACATCCCGAAATACATTCTGCAATGCAGAGTTATTTCAGATTTAAAGAGTTCCCACTTTTATCCATCGCTCCATCGACACTTTTCTCTCTTGAAACGGATCGGCTACCGTTCCATTCGATTAAGATCACTTCGATATATTAATTTCCAACAGTGGCGCGCCCGGAATTTTTTTTTGGTACCGGGCCGCCGGTTTTTTGCAGAAAAATGTGAGTGCGTGGAGTCATAGGTAGAATTATATTAAAAAAAGTTGCCCTAGGTACAAAGGGACCAAGGTGCAACAGGTTCCCCTACCAAATGGTATTTAATGTTCTGACTTAAAAAAGTAGGGAAATCTAATAAATACGAAGATGTGCGCATTCGAGCGAAAAGTGGCACATTTCCGAGCGAGGGAGGCAAATGAAGCGCGACGCGGAGCGGCGCGCTTCATTTTCCCGAGATCGGAATGTGCCACTTTGAGCTCGAATGCGCACACTCGGTTTTAAGCGCGATTCACAATGATTTGGGTCAATAGACTAGACAAAAATTAAGTTAATTGATTTTGTTCATTCCATCTCGCTCTTACTGTCGCTATTGTCGTATCTTTTCGCTCCCTTCCACTCATTGCTATGGTAAAAACGTTTTTTGAACACAAAATCGATATTTACGAAATTTAACTAAATATTTTGAGTTGGAAGACCGGAAGAATAAAGTAAAAAAATCTAATAAATACGAAGATGTGCGCGTTCGAGCGAAAAGTGGCACATTTCCGAGCGAGGGAGGCAAATGAAGCGCGACGCGGAGCGGCGCGCTTCATTTTCCCGAGATCGGAATGTGCCACTTTGAGCTCGAATGCGCGCACTCGGTTTTAAGCGTAATTCACAATGATTTGGGTCAATAGACTAGACAAAAATTAAGTTAATTGATTTTGTTCATTCCATCTCGCTCTTACTGTCGCTATTGTCGTATCTTTTCGCTCTCTTCCACTCATTGCTATGGTAAAAACGTTTGTTGAACACAAAATCGATATTTACAAAATCTAATTTAAATATTTTGAGTTGAAAGACCGGATGAATAAAGTAGAACAATCGAATAAATACGAGGATGTGCGCGTTCGAGCGAAAAGTGGCACATTTCCGAGCGAGGGAGGCAAATGAAGCGCGACGCGGAGCGGCGCGCTTCATTTTCCCGAGATCGGAATGTGCCACTTTGAGCTCGAATGCGCGCACTCGGTTTTAAGCCCGATTCACAATAATTAATTTACTTTTTCAGAAGACAAACTTCAAATATCGAATTTCGTCAAAAGAAGTATAAATACAGCTTTCGAACTTTACGAGGTTCCCCCGTATCTTTGCAGGAATCTGTTAATTTCAATGGCGGAATTAATGCAAAGTGCGTCGCGGGCCATAAATTTTAATAAACTAATTTCCGGTTAGTTCGTTCAGAATTTGGCCCGTTAATTAAATTGAATATCAATATTTATTTCTGTTTTAATTAGCGATATTGGTCATAACTTGTGGAGGACATTAGGTAATTATATTTATCTGCTCTTACAATATGGCTAATTGCTGTTTATGATGTTCATATTACGTGTTTAGTACGTGCATTCCCTCGTACCATAATAAATAGGGCACTACACGAATTACAGGATACAGTTTACGGTAATTAAATCAGTTTCTCTATAATGGACTAATTTGCGAGGTAGCTCGCACACCTACACACACACACACACATGCACAGGTGTGCAATATACCTAGTCTTGGTCCTAAATTGCGACTGTTAATTTAAGCCCTGTTCGTCTCAAATCGCCCCTTCCATTTTAAATATGATTAACTGCTTCGTTGAAATCTCGAAATTAAAAGAGCTTTCGTCAAAACACAAAGGAGCCTGCTAATTTATACTTTACGGCAAAAAATAAACGACACTATTGATTTTGCGAAGTGGATTAAATTATAAATTAAAATCCGAAAAACAAACTGCTAAAATAAAATACGGTCCCCCATTTGAAATAACAAAGTGTCGCAATAGGGACCAAAAATGGTCCTGGATTTTTTCCGACCTCATAATCGCAAAGTACATAAAAAAGTGTCTTAAAAAAGTTTTTACAGAATTAGTTTATCTCGATTAATAACAAAGTTAGAAAAGTGAATGTTTTCTTTTTTAAAATTTTATATTTTTTTTTAAATAACTCCGTTATTTTTGAAAATTTTTTAAGACAATTCTACATTGTTCAAATCATAAAAAAAATAAGCTATAGATTTCTGCTAAAATAAAATATGGCCCCCATTTAAAATAACAAAGTGTCACAATAGGGACCAAAAATGGTCCTAGATTTTTTCTGACCTCATAATCGTAAAGTACATAAAAAAGTGTCTCCAGAAAGTTTTTACAGAATTAACTTATTTCGATTAATAACAAAGTTAGAAAATCAATCAATTATTTTTTGAAAATTTTATATTTTTTTAACTCCGTTATTTTTGAAAATTTCTTTAAACAATTATACATTGATGAAATCATAAAAAAATAAGCTATAGATTTCTGCCCAAATAAAATATGGTCCGCATTTAAAATAACAAAGTGTCGCAATAGGGACCAAAAATGGTCCTAGATTTTTTTCTGACCTCATAATCGTAAAGTACATAAAAAAGTACCACAAAAAACTTTTTAGAGTATTAATTAATCTTAATTAATAACAAAGTTAGAAAAGCCAATGTATCCTTTTTTTGATAATTTTATATTTTTTTTAAATAACTCCGTTATTTTTGATTTTTTAAAACAATTATACATTGTCAAGATCATAAAAAAATAAGCTATCGATTTCTGCCCAAATAAAATATGGTCCCTATTTAAAATAACAAAGTCGGTGCCGAAACGGGGACAACAAATGGCCCCAAATCTTTTTCGACTTCGTAATCACAAAGTACGCAAAAAAGTGCCCGTAAAAAGTTTTTACAGAACGAATTTATCTCTACTAACAAGAAAGTTAGCAAAAATGGTTTTTCGCGAAAACCCTTCCGTTTTGGTGGAAAACCCGGCTAAAGTGAAAACTCTTTTACATTTGCAAATGGTTTTTTGTTCACATCTCCGTTGTTTTAAAAGATTTTCCTAGACTGTTTGGTGTCGTTCGAATCGTAACGAAACAGCCTTTTCGATGACCGCAAAAAAAATTACACGGCCCCCTTGACTTAACGCAGTTCGAACCGCCGCCGAGCTTTTAATTTTTGCAAAACGACCGTTTATTTTCAAATTACGTTGCCATACTTAAGCCGACGATAATAAAATAGATTGGGATTAAAAGCTGAGCGAGCTTGCTCGAATAATTATACAGAAGCTTTCGCATGTCGGACGAGGGCAAAAAATAAATGGACTCGCGAGTAATTCGAGATTGGAAGGAAATCTGTCCGCCTACATTATCAATTCTTTGGTCACATGCGAAAGGAACGAAAGTAAATTTCGCAGGGGGCATTAACCCAATTTTGATTATGAATAATAGAGCGAGCATTTTAGAGACGCTTCTCGCGTGTCTTCGGCCGGATTATCCCTGATGCAATAATTACTATTTGCGCGCTAGTTTAACTCGAGGTAAACTTTAATAATAGTTTGTTTGTCAAAGGAAATATTAAGGTTGTGGAACAAAGCGTAGCGCAAATACGAGCCCTAATAACACTTCCAACGTTGAAGTCGTCCGAACAAGATTTGTCACTTCGCTTTTTCTTCTGGCTGGCCGTCGTCGGCGTCGCCAAAAGCCGCACACTCGAGACGATTTTCCTTTTTCCTACGGCCAATTGGCTCGAGGAATCGATGGCGAAGCATTTACAGGTCCCAATCGAACTTAAAAACTAAATCGTTGTTTGTTTTTCCCGTTCCGAATTCGTCTTCTTTGTTTTTTTCCGAAGTACTCGTCTTGTTATTTAATTTGTTACGCGTGACGTGGCGTTAAAAAAAATTAGTTTAGGGTTTTAAATGGAAAATTGGACTTTCCCGAAGGTGGCGTGTGTACACCGCCCGTCAAAAGATAATGGACATGCGAGTGTAACGCGCGAAGTTAAAGCTCTGACAGTTAGAGGACCAATTATACACCAATTATAAATTTTTTGAACAAGTAACAAGTAAAAGTACAATATTATTTTATTAAAAGTACAATCAGGCCTTGAAAAGCGGTTAATATAATGACAAAAAAAAATTATAACTTCGAAATTATAATACAACATTTTATTGCCAATTTAGTGTAAGATTGGTCCTCTAACTTTCGGCGCATTAACTTTTCACGTTCAAATCGCGTGTCCGTTCCCTTTTGACGAGCACTGTACGGGTCCCCGGCGGGTGTCTTCCGGGAGGGGGGTCTTGAAATTGTTACCCTTAGTTTAGATGGTGCTTCGCAGTTCCAAGTGCCAACTCCTGCTGACCCACTTTTCTAATAATCATAGCCGACATTAAACTCGGAGTAGATCTCGTTTCGTTTAATAACAACCCTCCAGCTTTATTTTAACCGTCCTGATTTATCATGCCCGCCATTTTGGGTTTGCAGGTGATAAACTCGGAGGAGCGGGGTCGGTTTCGGATCATTTTTGCATGGAAGAGAATCGCGAAGGATTCGGGCCATTAGGAAAATTCCTGTTGCTCGATTCTAACGATCGGATTGCATGTCTTTAAAGTTGGTAATATTTATTAGGCCAATTTTCGTTCGGGGGCTCCACTAAATTTTGTTTTATTTTTTCAATTAAAACAGTTTTCATTTTATTTGCGAATTTGTTTTAAGTTCAATTTTTTCAGCAGGATTTTTTTTGGTAAAATATTTACAAAAGTTGGTACTCGTTGGAAACTCGAAAAGTCTCTTGCGAAATGTTAGAGGTCACTATGGCAACTAAAACAAACATGGCTTCCGTCGGTTGCACTACGTTGACCTTTTCTTTTATTATTGAAGTTATACTTCTTTATCAAATTATTAAATTATAATTTGGCAACATCGATTTTTTTTAAAAACGTATTTATCATTTGCAAACGAGTGGAAGGATTGGGGAAAAAGTTTCCCGTTCCGTTTTAAGCGACGGTTGCAGTCAAGAGTGGTAATTTTATTAAATTTTCTTGGGCCCCTAAATTTTGTTTAACACGTTAAAAACCCAGTTTTCATTTTTTTCAAAGCTTTAAGTGGAAATTTTTCCGGATCTTTGGTAAAATAACGTTGGTACTCTTTCGGTTTCAATTTGTCTCTTCCCCGGAAATTTTGCGCACTATCGCAACAAAATACAAACATTTTCCCGTCTTCACTACGTTATTTCTTTTATTCTTGGTTTTCTTCTTAATCAAAATATTTAATTAAATTTCGAACATCGATTTTATGTTCCCAAAACGTATTTACCATAGCAACGAGTGGAAGGGAGCGAAAAGATACGACGATAGCGACGGTGCGAGTGAGAGGGATCGACCAAAATTAATTTATTGACCTAAATTATTGTGAAACACGCTTAAAACCGAGTGCGCGCATTCGAGCTCAAAGTGGCACATTCCGATCTCGGGAAAATGAAGCGCGCCGCTCCGCGTCGCGCTTCATTTGCCTCCCTCGCTCGGAAATGTGCCACTTTTCGCTCGAATACGCACATCTTCGTATTCATTCGATATGTCTACTTTATTCTTCGGTCTTCCAACTCAAAATATTAATTAAATTTCGTAAATATCGATTTTGTTTTCAAAAAAAGTTTTTACCATAGCAACGAGTAGAAGGGAGCAAAAAGATACGACAACAGCGACGGTGCGAGCGAGAGGGAATGACCAAAATCTATTTATTGACCTAAATTATTGTAAATCGCGCTTAAAACCGAGTGCGCGCATTCGAGCTCAAAGTGGCACATTCCGATCTCGGAAAATGAAGCGCGCCGCTCCGCGTCGCGCTTCATTTGCCTCCCTCGCTCGGAAATGTGCCACTTTTCGCTCGAACGCGCACATCCTCCCATTTATTGAAATTATTTTAGTCGCGCCAAAGAAGTATAACTTCTAACGCGCGTACCAATTTTTTTTAAAGCCGCCCCCTTCCCAATAGTGCTCCGCAAGAAAAAAAAAGTGCGTTCGTCGCATTAATTATTAATTATGTGCCTGTCGTTCATCACCTTGCTAATTAATGTCTGAGAAGGCGCTTTTATTGTAATTTGGCTACGGTTAACAGGTTAAGACCGCAAAGGTGTGCAGTTCGGAGACATACGCCATTTCCGCTTCATTACGAGGATGTTTTGTAAAATTTCCGCAGAGTACGGTCGTAAAATGCGGCGCGAAATGAACGGGGCGCGCCGTTTTGAGCAAAACGCATTTTTATGAAGCCAGATTTTCATTATGACTACGTAAAATTTATAATCCGCTTCAGCGTTCGTGGGCTTAACTAAGTTTACATCGGATATCATTAATATTATATTCAGTACATAAATTAGCTATAATGTCGAAGTAATCCTCTAAAAGTGTAATGTTTGTTAATTTCTGTTATTAAAGCGATTTTCTCTAATGTTGTATATTTTATTCCGTAATTTAAAGGGGGCTTATATTATTCGAGACCCACGCACGCACACTCACACCTCCATTGGTTTTAGTTCTTACGAATCATTTCAAAATTATATTCATTTAAAAAAAATAAAAATGCTTAAAGAAAACTAATCTAAACATATAATAAAAACGTTAAACCGATTTTCAGTGATGTATTGAGATAAGCTCGGGCGAACATTTAGTGTGTTTTATTTAAATCGGTTGACAAATAAAAATGTATAAATATGCGAGCGGTGTTTTGAAGCCCAAGTAGTGCAATTTAACAAAATCATAAACCACTATATTTTATTGGTAGTTGACAAAATTATATGTTGAATCAAAACATTTAAAAACACCCCTGCGAGGCTGCGGCAGGCCAGCTTATAAATAATATTTTAGTGTCCATGTAAAATTTAACTCTCGACGAGCCCAAAAAAAAAGTATAACGTAAAAAATTAACGTTATAAAATTGTATTTTTTAAAATTTCGATTACTGCATTTTAATTAAAAGAGCCTAACAATAACAATGGGCCACGCGAACGGCCATAAATAATTGGCGGCTCCGTTAATAAAAATAAATTTACAAAAAATACATTTTCTTTGAACTTCGATAATATTTCTAACGATGTTCTGGGAAATATCGGATAGCAGGACCGGTAATTATCTTCCGTTTCCGGATACCGGAGCCGAGCAATAAATTTTTCGTTCCACCCCGACGACCTTAGCGTAAAAAAGAAAAACTCATTTTCCGCGGGGAGGAAGCCGGCCGCTCGCCATTTTCCACTTTGAACGATTCCGAGTTACGGCGTTTCAGAAACGCTTTTTTAAAGCATTAATCGACTTATTTGGGCGCCCGAATTTTTATTTATAAAACGGCGTTATTTTGGAAAATCGCCCGGACACCTGTTTGCTTAAATTCAATTCCCATTCGATCCGTTTTCGAGAAATTAGCAGGTCGTGACCGCTGCGCGCGTTTCCTTCTTTTTTTTGATATAAAAAATTTTTGCAAAGCAAGAAATAATTGTATTATCAGTAATTTAAAAAAAAGATCAAGAAAGAGAATTGTTAACGAACAGAACTTAAGTGAAACTTTGGTGCGTTAAAAAAAATTCAACGAAATTTTAAAAAAAATTCCCGAAACACTATTATCGCAAATTTAGTCCTCTTTCGATTGCCAAAAACCCCATTCAAATCCACCCATCCGTTTTCAAATAATTAACGATTTGTGAACAAAAACGTATTTTATTAAAGTCCGTTTTTTTTTTTTGGGAGCCATCGGAGACATTTACGCGCCGTTTTAACGCAATTAAAACCCGTAATTTACAAAAAACCTTAAATGAATTTTTCCAAAAAAAAAAAACAATCCGCGTTTCATAACCTAAGAAAAAAAAACCGGTTTGTCGAAAGTGATTAAATTGAAGCAGGTAAATGGACCGATCAATACCGTAATGCAGTACAATTATTAGCATTCAGTGCACACATATTTAGATTGGTAATTGTCATTTTAAATCGCAATGCTAATTTACTGATTCATATGTTAATCAGGATATGTAAATGTAAATTTTACTTTGACATACGATGTTAAGTTTCATTAAAGCATACATGCGAAACGATAGCTTATGTATTGTTAAATTTAAATTATAATTGTCCTGCATTCGCTTTGTACGTTTACTACCCGTTTAATGACTTTTGCGTATCAATTATGCAGTTTGTTTTTTCGTAAACAACCCCCGCCCGCGCCCCTTTATATCAAAATCGCGTGCCGAAAGTTTGATACTCGAAGAAAAAATGGAGAAGCGCCGAGAATTGAAAAAGCGGCGCGTGGATAGACGTACGGTGGAAGTGGTACTTCTTTGGCGCGACTAAATCCAATCTAGAGGGATGTTTTCGAAAATTTAAATAAATATTTAACCTTCCGTGTAATAAGTGGGGTATAACTGACGTACACATTTTTTTTTGTTAAAACGGGACGTTTGGTAGTCGAGCTTAAAATTATATTTACTAAATATTGATTTTATGTTCGAAAAACGTATTTACCATAGCAATGAGTGGAAGGGAGCGAAAAGATACGACAACAGCGGCAGTGCGAGTGAGAGGGACTGATCAAATACAATTTATTGACCTAAATGATTGTAAATCGCGCTTAAAACCGAGTGTGCGCATTCGAGCTCAAAGTGGCACATTCCGATCTCGGGAAAATGAAGCGCGCCGCTCCGCGTCGCGCTTCATTTGCCTCCCTCGCTCGGAAATGTGCCACTTTTCGCTCGAATGCGCACATCCTCGTGTTTATTAAATTTTTCTACTAAATTATATTTAGTAAATATTGATTTTATGTTCGAAAAACGTATTTAGCATAGCAATGAGTGGAGGGGAGCAAAAAGATACGACTATAGCGACAGTGCGAGCGAGAGAAAACGATTAAAATTAATTAACTAAATTTTTGTTTAATTCATGAGTCTAAATTATTGTGAATCGTGCTTAAAACCGAGTGTGCACATTCGAGCTCAAAGTGGCACATTCCGATCTCGGGAAAATGAAGCGCGCCGCTCCGCGTCGCGCTTCATTTGCTTCCCTCGCTCGGAAATGTGCCACTTTTCGCTCGAATGCGCACATCCTCGTGTTTATTACATTAGTATAATTTACTGTGCGCTCCTTCAAATCAAAAATTTTAAATTAATTTAGTAAATATCGATTTTATATTCGAAAAACGTATTTACCATAGCAATAAGTGGAAGGGAGCGAAAAGATACGACAATAGCGACGGTGCGAGTGAGAGGGTATGAACAAAATCAATTAACTTTGTTTCGTTGAAATACGTGTGTTGTTCACAAATTATTTATTTCTCGAAAACTAAAAGTCGAATTCGAATGCGCCTTTCGCCAATCGAAAAAGGACTAAATTTGAGCCAATAGGTGTCTTAGGGATTTTTTATAAATATATTTTTGACTTTTATAAATCCGTTTAAAAGTAAAGTTCATATTTAAAATGGAAAATTTTGCAATTGGTTTTTTCTTTGGAGGATTTTTTCAAACGTGTGGATTTTTGTCTAAATATGTTATCGGGGGAAAACGGCATTATAATTATCCGTATTAGTTTTTGAAAAATATTTTTCGTTTTTGATTTGCGAATAAAAGATGATCGATTTTGTTGTGTCGTTCACAAATTATTTATTTCTCGGAAACTAAAAGTTGAATTCGAATGCGGCTTTCGCCAATCGAAAAAGGACTAAATTTGAGCCAATAGGTGTCTTAGGGATTTTTTATAAATACATTTTTGACTTTTATAAATCCGTATAAAAAGTAAAGTTTATATTTACAAATGGAAAATTTTGCAATTGGTTTTTTCTTTGGAGGATTTTTTCAAACGTGTAGACTTTTCTCTAAATATGTAATCCGGGGAAAACGGCATTATAATTATCCGTATTGGTTTTTGAAAAATATTTTTCGTTTTCGATTCGCGAATAAAAGATGATCGATTTTGTTGTGTCGTTCGCAAATTATTTATTTCTCGAAAACTAAAAGTCAAAGGAGTTGTCCCAGTTTGAAATAATTTTCTTTGATCTTATTGAAATTTGAATCATCAAATGAGGACTAAATATCATGATGAATAACACAAAAAAATTGTTTATTGATTAAAAGAGAAATGAGCAAGAGCATATCAAATTAAAAATGAAAAGTTATCATAACTTTTTTGTTAACAGAGATAATTGAAATTTTTTTTCAAATTGCTGTTTATAGTTCATGAAAGCATCTAAAAATTATATCAAATTTTTTAAACATGAGTTTTACAAACAAAAAACTTCATTTCAAATATTGATTTGAAAATTTGATAACGTTATACCAGAGTAACCATTAATTTTATTGACTCAATTGATAGACATTTAAATTCTTAAATTAATAAAATTTTAAAAGTTTTGGTTACCAGAGTATAATACGTCGATTTTAAAAGTTGAATTTTTTTTTTAAATTAAAAATGTCTTATTTGAGTTTGAAAAATGTTGCTGTTGCCAAATAAATCTTAATAAAGTTAATAAAAACTGTTTAAGAAAAATTAGGTTTTCACCAATCGAAAAAAGACTAAATTTGGGCTAATAGGTGTCTTAGGAATTTTTTATAAATACATTTTTGACTTTTATAAATGCGTTTAAGAAGTAAAGTTTATATTTACAAATTGAAAATTTTGCAATTGGTTTTTCCTTTGAAGGATATTTTCAAACGTGTGGATTTTTGTCTAAATATGTATTCCAGGGAAAACGACATTATAATTATCCCTATTGGTTTTTGAAAAATATTTTTCGTTTTTGATTTGCGAATAAAAGATGATCAACTTTGTTGTGTTGTTCACAAATTATTTATTTCTCAAAAACCAAAAGTCGAATTTGAATGAGGTTTTCGCCAACCGAAAAAGACTAAATTTTGGCCAATATGAGCTCGCCGATTTTTTGTAAAATAATTTTTAATTTTTATACGGGCACTAAATGAGCAAAACTTTAACTTATTTTTTATACATTTTCCATTTAATTGTTTTTCAAAAGAATTGTCTCAAGTGTTATTATAAATTTAATAAATTTTAATTTGGTAAAAACGACATTTAATTATCTCTCAAAATTTGTGTTTTACTTAAATCTATTTATTATTGGTCATTAAAATATATTTCTTGTCATTTAACTGTCATAAAGTACAATTTTGTAAAATTTCATTTTATTTTCGGGGTACGGCAAACCCCACCTAGTATGCGAATAGTTAAAACATACATTTTTGCCAGACAATTTGGTTCCTGACACAAATAAATCTTCCACTTTTCGCTCAAACGTATTTATTGAATTTGTTTACCTTAATTTTACGAATTTAAAAATGAAAGCACAATAAGAGAACGACACATTCTACTGGCAACGCGCCAAAAGAAGTATACCTTCAAAAAATAGTGCATTAAACTAATTAAACGAAATAGTTGTACGTATTATTTGGGCTATTAGATGGAAGTATTTGGGTCGCCCTTAAAATAGACGCTTGTTTACAAAGGCCGCCTGCAACGAACTGAAATTAAGTAATTTAATATAATAAACGACCTTAATAGATTTCAATTAGAAATTACTATCATAGGCACGACGAGGAGGACGACTCGGGTACACCAAACCAACCCAATTTTGTCCGTATCAAAATGTCAACATGTGCTTCGGACGCGCTCATTACGAAATTAGCGAAGAGTTTTATGTACGAGGCGCATGTTTAAATACAAATTGCATTATTAAAGCTCGCAATTGCATACAGCAAAAAAGCCCTTCCTTCGAGCTACTAAGCAACTTTGTTTTTTTTTTGCGCGACGAATTAAAAGCGCAACAAATTAAAATTAAAGTAACTACCCAAGAGAGTTTGTTTAATTACTGAATAACTGAAAGTGCATACAGATTAGAAGTTATGCAAATGGCGGAGCGGAATTAGCTCGAGCTTTTGCTTCAAGATTACGTCTTCTATCCGGCGTTATGATAGATGGTGCTCTGGGAGCTGATAATTTCTTATCTTGCGCTCTCAAACTTCTCCCATATCACCTGTATTCCCGTTTAATTACTTTCAACATGTTAATGCAGTGGAAACGTACAACTGCTGCGAACATAAACCAAGAATTCCTATTACGAAGCTCCGAGCTAAGATGGCGCGCGCGTGTGTGTGCCGACATCCCACTACCAACTTGTATGCATGTAAATATATTCGTATTACAACTATAATTAAGAGAAATTCATATTGCTCGGCACATTTATTTACGTAAGCGGAGCGCGGAGTGCGAAGAACCCCAAAAATGTTTTAATTTCCCCGAAAAATGAATGAATTGAAATAAACCTTTTTGAAATATCGAGAATTATTGTGGTAATTATTGTTTGTCACTTTACAGTTATCAATTTAGAGGTTTTATAAGTTCACGTTAACAATATCGTGCAGCGCCATCTGTTGTTGAGCAGCTAATGTCAACGCATGAATACTTTAGCCTACTACGTTTTGACGAAACACATTCGCTGCTCAAAATTATGAATTGTTCAAAAACGGCTCGAGTTATTGTAATGGGGTTTTCGCCAATGGAAAAAGAAGTAAATTTAAGCTAATAGGTGTCTCGGGAGTTTCCTCAGAAACAAAATCTTTTGATTTATATTTAAAAGCCCGCCAAAGTTCCACTCAAAAATTGTTTAAAAATTTGGCGTCGGTGCATTTCCTTTTCGCAAATTACCGATAGCGTACAGAATCGAATGCGATTCGATGTCTTTTAAAACGTGTCTGCCCGGATTTCGAAAAAATAATTATTTGCTTTTAATTATAAAAAAATGAAAGATCTCTTTGGGTTCGTGCCGGTCCCGACTTGTGAATTTCTCGAAAAGTACTCGATGGATCCAAATGGGCGTCGCGCCGGCCGAAAAAAAATTAAATTTAAGGCAAACGGTGTCGAAAAAAAATATTTCGGTTCCTCCACGAAATTTGGGATTAAATTGTACATTCGGCACAGCATTGTAATTTTTAATTAAACTTATTTAGAAAGTGAATTAATTATTGCGAATCGTGCTTAAAGTCGAGTGTGCACATTCGAGCTCAAAGTGGCACATTTCCGATCTCGGAAAAAAATCCAAAAATTATTTTTCGAAATTATTTAAAACTAACACAAGGGCTGTTTAGAGGGGACCTTTGGGGCCATTTTATATCAATTAGGTTTTTTCTGTAGCTCGCCTTATAAGCCCGTAAAAAATTAATTACGTTCCTATTTGTTTTTAAAATTACACAAAAAGCCAAAAATTATTTTTCGAAATTATTTAAATCTAACACAAGGGCTGTTTAGAGGGACTTTCGGGACCATTTTATATCGATTAGGTTTTTTCTGTAGCTCGCCTTATAAGCCCGTAAAAAATTAATTACCGTTCCTATTTGTTTTTGAAATTACACAAAAAGCCAAAAATTATTTTTCAAAATTATTTAAATCTAACACAAGGGCTGTTTAGAGGGGACTTTTATGACCATTTTATAGCGATTAGGTTTTTTCTGTAGCTCGTCTTATAAGCCCGTAAAAAATTAATTACCGTTCCTATTTGTTTTTAAATTACACAAAAAGCCAAAAATTATTTTTCGAAATTATTTAAATCTAACACAAGGGCTGTTTAGAGGGGACTTTCGGACCATTTTATACCGATTAAGTTTTTTCTGTAGCTCGTCTTATAAGCCCGTAAAAAATTAATTACCGTTCCTATCTGTTTTTGAAATTACACAAAAAGCCAAAAATTATTTTTCGAAATTATTTAAATCTAACACAAGGGCTGTTTAGAGGGGACTTTCGGGACCATTTTATATCGATTAGGTTTTTTCTGTAGCTCGCCTTATAAGCCCGTAAAAAATTAATTACCATTCCTATTTGTTTTTTAATTACACAAAAAGCGAAATATTATTTTTCAAAATTATTTAAATCTAACACAAGGGCGGTTTAGAGGGGACTTTCGGGACCATTTTATATCGATTAGGTTTTTTCTGTAGCTCGCCTTATAAGCCTTAGTAATCGAGCGCTGCGATTGGTGCATTTCGACCAAAACTTTTTCGAATCCGAACTAAAACACTTCGGGCAACTTTTCGACCAAAACGAAGGCGAGAATAACGAAATTAATCAACACATTAACCTTTGCAAATAGAACTTGGGGCTTGTTCAAGTGATGGGCTTTTAAATGGAATATTGAACAATCCCCATCAAACCCCTTAGGCCTTGCCACTAACAGCTGACCAGCAGAACCCAATTCCTATATTGACAGGATACACAATGCACAACGGTCATAATTGCTAAACCTTGTTAAGGGCAACAACGCGCACCAATTCCGACTTGACCTTGCGATATACAGTAAAACCTCAATTATCCGGACCTCAGTTGTACGGATTGTCAACCGCGTTCCGACTCGTTGCAAAAATTAAACTGCGATATTTCATACTAAATATTTTATTATTTTATTTTGTATTTCGCACTAAACAGTGTCTTTTTGGCTTTGTTGATTTTAAGATAATGTGCGACTGTTTTATTTAGTGATTGATATTTGTTGCGTTTTTTGTAAACATATACCTAACAATTTGACCAACGGGACGCATCGTAATCGTGCTTAAAACCGAGTGTGCACATTCGAGCTCAAAGTGGCACATTTCCGATCTCGGGAAAATGAAGCGCGCCGCTCCGCGTCGCGCTTCATTTGCCTCCCTCGCTCGGAAATGTGCCACTTTTCGCTCGAATGCGCACATCCTCGTATTTATTTAATTTGGCTATCTATTCTTCGTTCTTTCAAATCATAAATCTAAATTTAATGTAATAAATATCGATTATATGTTCAAAAAACGAATTTACTATAGCAATGAGTGGAAGAGAGCGAAAAGATACGATAATCTTGTTGGTGCAAGTGAGAGAGACCGATTAGAATTATTCAACTAATTTTACGTCTACGTTATTGGCATAAATTGTAAACGTATATTAATTTATTTTTATTGAATTCCCTATACCATGTTATAAAGTAAATTATTTTCGAAATTTGCCGAAACGGCCATTTCATGCTTCGCAAATTGTTTATTAACGATTGTTAAATTACAAAAATTCTGGATAGCTAATATTTTTTAAATGGGATTTACATATTTTCGAAATATGCCAGAACGGCCGTTTCTACGTTTTCTAATCGTTTGTTAACGACGTTTCGGCGCTCGTATTTATCAACGCCGTTTTATTATGTAAACCAGGGGTGTGCAACCTTTTTAATCAACGGGCCAATTTAAATTTGAAAATTTTTTGGCGGGCCGCACATAAAGTAACACTTGTTAATCATTTAAAAAACTTTATTTATAATAAACATTAGAATAAAAAATATAAAATTTAAAAAAATGGATTCAATTTTAGAAATGCTTGGCGGGCCGCATAATCTTGTTTAACGGGTCACAAGCGACCCGCGGGCCGCGTGTAGCTCATCCCTGGTATAGGACACAAAAAATCACAGTTAGAATGGAATCACCCATATGTCAAAATCAAGTCTTCAAATATTTTTGGATAATTTTCATTTTTGTAAAAATTTTGATAACGCAAATTATTTTTAGTTTCTTTTCAACTTCGACCTATCGAGGTTTGACTGTATTTAATTTTATAAATTTAATATTTCTGAATAATTAAGATAATTTATTTATTGAGTTGTCTCCAATATTAATTTTATTTGCGTAAATTAATAATCTTCAAAGTTTTTTGAAAAACCACAAATTCTGTATTTACTCTATTTGAGTTTTCTGAAAATACATAATAATTTTTTCATCAAAATTTCTTTTTAAATTTACCGAATAAAGTTTTGTTTTATTCAATTTGTGTTATATAAAAAAAATTGATAATTGAAAATTTCTAAAGTTCTTAAATATATATTAAAAATTTTCCAAGTTATTAATTTATTTAATTTGAGTTGTCTAAAAACTTAAAATAATTTATTCTTCGAGTTTACTTTAATAATTTTGCTAAATGTTTAAAACTGAATTTCATTCTATGTAAAAAAAACGGTGCATGTACTTATGTACGCACGTTAGAAGTAATACTTCTTTGGCGCGACTAAATTAAATATAACAACGCGCTATGTTGCGCTTGTGTATAGCTAGACCAGTGGTTATCAAACTATATGTTACTGCGCATATGTCGTTTTATTTGAATACATTGCTATTTCCTTTTAAATCCAAAAGTAATTTAAACAAATTGAATAAATACGAAGATGTGCGCGTTCGAGCGAAAAGTGGCACATTTTCGAGCGAGGAAGCAAATGAAGCGCGACGCGGGCGGCGCGCTTCATTTTCCGAGATCGGAAATGTGCCACTTTGAGCTCGAATGTGCACACTCCGTTTTAAGCATTATTAGCAATAATTTTGTCAACGAAAAATTAATAAATAATTTTTATCATTCTTTCTCACTCGTACTTATGAGTTTGTCGTATCTTTTCGCTCGCTCCCACTCATTGCTATAGTAAAAATACGTTTTTTGAATATATAATCGATATATTTACTGAACTAAATTAAATTTGTTGATTGAAGAGAAACTTTAATTTACAAAATTCAATAAATACGAGGATGTGCGCGTTCGAGCGAAAAGTGGCACATTTCCGAGCGAGGGAGGCAAATGAAGCGCGACGCGGAGCGGCGCGCTTCATTTTCCCGAGATCGGAATGTGCCACTTTGAGCTCGAATGTGCACACTCGGTTTTAAGCACGATTCACAACAATTTAAGTCAAGAAATTGATTTTGATCATTCCCTCTCGCTCGCACTGCCGCTATTGTCGTATCTTTTCGCTCCCTTCCACTCATTGCTATGGTAAATACGTTTTTCAAACACAAAATCAATATTTATTTTTAATTTAATTTCATCAACTCTAAAAGCCTTTATGTATTGAAATTTTTTTCCCACAATTCGTTTTTTTTTTATACATTCAACCCAATTTTCGATTATCAATAATTAGTCCGGATCACCGAGTTTCCACTGTAGTCGGATTTAACCTTAATAAGCTCGCCCCCCACCGGAGGGCGGCAAACGCAAAAATTCCCCCTCGAAGACAGTTTCGAAACGAAAACGTAAAATTCCGGTACTTAGAGTCCGGGATTACGGATGGAGGCACTCGATCAATCGCCGCTTTTGTATAAAAATGCGACACACTAATGGCATTAGCATCCGGGCAGAAGCCCATAAAGTCGATCCGCGATAAATCCCGCTCACAAATTGAAAACCTCCCAAACTGCCCCCAAATACGGACGGGACTTGCATAAAAACCCTAGGTGGGGCCCCCATTAAAGAAAAACGCCGCGCTTCTCGCGATCGAAAAAAAAGTGCCCGAAAGGGCCCCAGCAGATTCAGCAGATTTCGCAGCAGCCGCCCCCTCAATTAATCCCGTTCCAGGACACATCGATATGAATAATTATTTTTCCCCCCTTTATCCATATTCATCATGCACTACGGGACCCTCATAAATATTTTATCTGCGTGAGTTGAGACGCATTAATGCATTTCTACGTTTCGGGCGGGCCGGCGACCCCGCCGCCCCGACGCACGCACGCCGTCGCCCCCGACCCCGCCGAACGACTCGTCCGTTTTTGGAATTTTATTGCGGAGGCATGGCGCCGGACGTTGACCCCCCTCCGCCAATTTGAATAAATTTGCATTTCGAAATTGTTGCACTTGCGAGCGCGACGACGTCGGCCGCGGCGCACCTACTCGCAAAGCCGCCTTTTTAAATTAATAAAATGCGTTTCGATTCGACGCGAATTTTCAATAACGATGTCGTCGGACGCCCGAAATGGAATCGGAAGGCTCGGGGGAGACGTTTTTGAACCCTTTTCGAATGTGCGCGAGCGGCCTCTCGAACTAATTTAAAACGAAAAAAGTGCGCGAGGGGCGCGAGGGCGCGGGGCCCCACGTCCCTCGGGGAGCCGTTCGCATTATGTTGCTAAAATAATTTTTAAATTAATAATGTTCAGAGAGCGCAATTTCGTTTATTTTAAAACGCGAGGGTTGCGCCGGTTCGTAAAGGGTGCGTACGGCGCGTCGGACGTAGGGGAACCGGTTGTACCTTGGCCCCTTTTTTACTTGTAATTTTTTTAAATTGTATATGTAACAATTTGTTAATAAAATAAATTGCATCGTAGTGGGGCACTAATGAGGTAAGGGAAGGTGGCCTAAAGCGGGTAGGTTAAGGTTCATCGATTAATATGAACCACTTCGGCTGAAAAAAAAGTGTTTATTTTTTAGATTTACGTAATACAATTATTAAACTTTAATTTTATAAAAACAAATAATTACATTTTTGCTTTAATTGTAGAAATAAATTCAAAAATATAAAATGTCAGAAATTAACCGCTTTGCCCGACAGGGGGGCCTAAAGCGGGTAGGCTCTCATAAACCAATCGGATTAATCAAAACCTTTGAAAAAAATTATCTACACTTGACATGTTCTTGACAGTAACATTAGTATTAAGTTATATTAAGCATTTTCATATTATAACTGCTAATTTGTTCCAATCTTAATATTACTTCGGTTTACCATTGTTTTTAAATCTTAATTGCTTCAACGCTTTAAATCACTTATTTTTAATACCAATTTATTCTTATCAACTAGTTCCTAGCAATTATAATAAAATTACTCCTTCTGCTACAAGCAAAGAGGGTACCTACCCGCTTTGCCCAAACGCACATTTCTTAATTTTGATATTTTAACGTAAAAAATATTAAATATTAAAATATTTAGCCAAATAATAAAACAAGTTTATTGTAAAAGAAAACCCCATTATAAAAAATGGGTCAATGTGAAGGGTTTTAGTAGCAATTAAAGTTGAATTAATTTCAAACATTTTACAAAATTATTAAATTTTTTGTTTTTTAATTTTTTGACGTTATTAAGCAACTTAGGTGTCAAAAGTAGTATGACATCAATTAGGCTGTGTACTGGCATTGTAAATAAATATATAAATTTCAGCTAATATATAACTATCCATATAGGGGCCGTTACCCGCTTTGGGCTACCTACCCGCATTAGGCCACCCTCCTTTACTCATCATAAAATATTTTCGAAAGCATTACCAACCGTTTGCTCAAAATTGCTCTAAGATTTAAAAATTAATGGACCTATGGCCTAGGTACAACAGAGGTAATGTACCTTGGCACTATTCGCATTACGCAAAATAAAACCCAATGTTCTATAAAAACTATATATTTATTTTTGTATTATAAGAACTACTAATGTTCTTCTTTGAAAAAACCTAATCGATATAAAATGGTCCCGAAGGTCCCTTCTAGACAACTCTTGTGTTAGATTTAAATAATTTCGAAAAATAATTTTTGGCTTTTTGAGTAATTTCAAAAACAGATAGGAACGGTAATTATTTTTTTACGGGCTTATAAGGCGAGCTACAGAAAAAACCTAATCGATATAAAATGGTCCCGAAGGTCCCCTCTAAACAGCCCTTGTGTTAGATTTAAATAAATTCAAGAAATAATTTTCGGCTTTTTGTGTAATTTCAAAAACATAGAGGAACAGTAATTAATTTTAAGAACTACTATTGTTCTTTTTTGACTTTAAAATTAAACCCGAGCCACCCCATTTTCGAACGCATTTCGCCGCCGCCCTTCGAATTAAAATTTTCGCAATCGACTTTTTTAAAAAAAAAAAAAACAAGATAAACGACTCGGCAGTCGTATTTTATAAATGCATTAAACGGAAACAAGATTACCGAGTAATTTATTAGCTTGATTTAAAAGCGAATGAAAAAGTATTCCTGTATTTCTTCGTTGTTTACTTTTCGTAAATCAAAATTGTTTTTTCGGCGTGCGTGCGTGTGTGTGACCGACCGGCGGCGGCCCTGTTTGTTTAACGTAAAAAATGGGCGCGCATTTATCCCGAACTTATTGAAAAGTGTGCCATTTCTCATTGGAGGCGACTTCCGATATTTTTTACGGAGGTCCTTCGGCTTAAATTGTGTAGAGATGTGCGCGTGCGGTGCGTCTGAATAAATCTTTCGCGATTCGAGTCCGTTGGGACGGCGCAAAAAAACCAGACTATTTTTTTTTCGTGTCTCAAGTAAAAAAATGTTAGTTTTTGATATTTTAAGAGCTACCTCCAAAGGACAGCTCAAAAAAACAAAATTTTAACCCCTTGACATACAATGACGTCGGGGAGACGTCAATCGTTTAGGGTGTCATTGTAGATTTTGACGTCTCTGAGACGTCAAGAACTGTATTCAATTTTATGTTCCGAAAAAGGTGCGTTTTCAACAATAATTTTGTTAAAAGGCACAAAATTGGCGATTTGGGAATTTTGTTATTAATATAATTCTGTAATATTTAATTGCGAATTGTCCAGAAAGTAAATTAATTCTTGTAAAGTGTGCTTAAAGCCGAGTGTGCGCATTCGAGCTCAAAGTGGCACATTTCCGATCTCGGGAAAATGAAGCGCGCCGCTCCGCGTCGCGCTTCATTTGCTTCCCTCGCTCGAAAATGTGCCACTTTTCGCTCGAACGCGCACATCTTCGTATTTATTCAATTTGTTTAAATTACTTTTTGGATTTAAAAAGGAAATAACAATGTATTCAAATAAAACGACATATGCGCAGTAACATATAGTTTGATAACCACTGGTCTAGCTATACACAAGCGCAACATAGCGCGTTGTTATATTTAATTTAGTCGCGCCAAAGAAGTATTACTTCTAACGTGCGTACATAAATACATGCACCGGTTTTTACATAGAATGAAATTCAGTTTTAAACATTTAGCAAAATTATTAAAGTAAACTCGAAGAATAAATTATTTTAAGTTTTTAGACAACTCAAATTAAATAAATTAATAACTTGGAAAATTTTTAAAATATATTTAAGAACTTTAGAAATTTTCAATTATCAATTTTTTTTGTATAACACAAATTGAATAAAACAAAACTTTATTCAGTAAATTTAAAAGAAATTTTGATGAAAAATTATTATGTATTTTCAGAAAACTCAAATAGAGTAAATACAGAATTTGTGGTTTTCAAAAACTTTAAAGATCATTAATTTACGCAAATAAAATTAATATTGGAGAAAACTCAATAAATAAATTATCTTAATTGTTCAGAAATATTAAATTTATAAAATTAAATACAGTCAAACCTCGATAGGTCGAAGTTGAAAAGAAACTAAAAATAATTCGCGTTATCAAAAATTCGAGCTATCGATATAAAAATATTTTTAGTTTATGTTTTTAAAATTTACTTATTGTTTCTTTTCTTAATAATTTCCTAGTGATTTCTTGCTAAAACCTAAATCTTGTGTCTTGAACAAGTTGTAATTAGGCTTCATTTATGGAATAATTCAATTTTTAAATATAAAAAAATATTTATATGTTATATATTATATGCATCAAAATTTTAGAATGACTTAGGTGGGGAATGTTAAAAAAGATTGGGAAACACTGCTCTACATATTTCAAAATATTTTAAAACTATTAATTGTTTATTTTATGTTATTTGTGTATGCTCATAACAATTAAGTTGAGCCAAATTAATAGTTTTTTCGGACTCATCAAATTCGGTTTTTTTTGTATGTCAAGGGGTTAAGAGGTCACTCAAAATTTTTTAAAATTTCAAAATCCGTCAAAAATCGTATTTTTTTGTTAATTTTTTTTTTCTCGTTACAATATAATTTTATAGACAAACAAAAAATAAGTTTCTAAAAGTTTCAATTTAAAATTTGAGTTTTAAAAGGTCGCTCTGAATTTTTTTTTATTTATTAGTGCATCACTTTGGATTTTAACGGGCGACATTTTAATATTCAAATTAAAATTTCATACATTTTTTTTTCTATTATTTAGGAAAATAATAATCAACAAAAATTCACCACGAGATGAACTAAAAATGAAACAAATGACAAAAAAACAATTTTATTAAACATTTTAACAATATTTAAATAAACTTTGTTGTTAAATCTTAAATTTTAAAGGTTTTAACTTTATTTATACTAATATCATTTATTGTTTTGTTAAAGTGCGTATTAAATTTTAATTTGAATATTAAAATGTCACTCGAAAAGGTCCAAAGTGATGTACTAATAAATAAAAAAAAATTCTGAGCGACCTTTTAAAACTCAAATATTAAATTGAAACCTTCAGAAACTTATTTTGTTTGTCTATAAAATTATACAGTAACGAGAAAATAATTAAAAAAAAATAAATTCGATTTATGACGGTTTTTGAATTTTTAAAAAATTTTGAGCGACCTCTTAAAATTTTTTTTTTAAGCTGTCCTTTGGAGCTAGCCCTTAAAACATCAAAAACTAACATTTTTTCACTCCAAACTAAAAAAAAAAAATAGTCGGTTTTTTTGCGCCACCCTAGTTCCGCGCGCGTGGACGCACTTTAGTCCGGTTATTTACCGCGGTCCGCATTCGAGGACCAATTGCTTACGTGCGGGATCGATCTCGGGGCCGACGAAAAAAGAGGAGCCGCACGAAAACGAAAAGCGCCGAGCTTTCGAAAGCTCCTTTGCATTTTTCGAGTTCTCTTAAAGCTAACCGTCGATTCGGGGTAACTTTGCATCAAACAATCTGCTGTTTACATAATTTAAAGTGCACTCGGAGCCACTCCGGTAAATACACACGGATAATGGCATTGTCGTTTTTCGCCGAAAGTGGAAGTGAAATTTATATCGCTCGCGCGCACACATCACGCAGAAAGATAATCGAATCGTTTACGAATTTTCATATATCACACGGGGGCAAAAATGAATGCGTCCCAAAGGTGCGCGGCGCGGGTCGTCAAATCATTTTAAAGGGTAAACAGAATAACGAGAAGCCAATTCCGAATTGACGGATCGCAATGAAACAAATCAAACAAGTGTACGAATTCGAATATCCCGTCGAGAGTTGTTACAATTAAAAATTAAAACAGAGAGAAAAAATCAATCAATCAGAATGCGGCGCGATGATGGAAAGGGTGGCTGAAAAAAAAACCGTTCTCGATGTTTGCTTTTTGGCGAAGTGTTTGAAAAATGAAATCCGTCAAAAACAGGGGATCCGGTCGCTTTCAATACGGTTTGTTTTTATGGGGTTTGGGGGGTTCCCCAACTAAAAAAATCGGTAGGCGCGTTAGAAGTTATACTTCTTTGGGGGTGACTCAATTAAATGTAAAAATTATATGTGTAATTTCAAAAACAAATAGGAACGCTAATTAATTTTTTAAGGGCTTATAAGGCGAGCTACAGAAAAAACCTAATCAATAAAAAATGGTCCCGAAGGTCCCCTCTAAACAGCCCTTGTGTTAGATTTAAATAATTTCAAAAAATAATTTTTGGCTTTTTGTGTAATTTTAAAAACAGATAGGAACGTTAATTAATTTTTTACGGGCTTATAAGGCGAGCTACAGAAAAAACCTAATCAATATAAAATGGTCCCGAAAGTGGCCTCTAAACATCCCTTGTGCTAGATTTAATGAATTTTGAAAAATAATTTTTGGCTTTTTGGGTAATTTTAAAAACAGAGAGGAACGGTAATTATTTTTTTACGGGCTTATAAGGCGAGCTACAGAAAAAACCTAATTAATATAAAATGGTCCTGAAAGTCCCCTCTAAACAGCACTTGTGTTAGATTTAAATAATTTCGAAAAATAAATTTTGGCTTTTTGTGTAATTTCAAAAACAGATCGGAACGGTAATTAATTTTTACGGGCTTATAAGGCGAGCTACAGAAAAACCTAATCGATATAAAATGGTCCTGAAAGTCCCTCTAAACAGCCCTTGTGTTAGATTTAAATAATTTCGAAAAATAATTTTGGCTTTTGTGTAATTTCAAAACAGATAGGAACGGTAATTAATTTTTACGGGCTTATAAGGCGAGCTACAAAAAATCTAATCGATATAAAATGGTCCTGAAGGTCCCTCTAAACAGCCCTTGTGTTAGATTTAAATAATTTCAAAAATAATTTTGGCTTTTGTGTAATTTCAAAACAGATAGGAACGGTAATTAATTTTTACGGGCTTATAAGGCGAGCTACAAAAAACCTAATCAATATAAAATGGTCCTGAAGGTCCCTCTAAACAGCCCTTGTGTTAGATTTAAATAATTTCAAAAATAAATTTTGGCTTTTGTGTAATTTCAAAACAGATAGGAACGGTAATTAATTTTTTACGGGCTTATAAGGCGAGCTACAAAAAACCTAATCAATATAAAATGGTCCCGAAGGTCCCTCTAAACAGCCCTTGTGTTAGATTTAAATAATTTCAAAAATAATTTTGGCTTTTGTGTAATTTAAAAAACAAATAGGAACGGTAATTAATTTTTAGGGGCTTATAAGGCGAGCTACAAAAAAAACTAATCAATATAAAATGGTCCCGAAGGTCCCTTCTAAACAGCCCTTGTGTTAGATTTAAATAATTTCAAAAATTAAATTTTGGCTTTTTGTGTAATTTCAAAAACAAATAGGAACGGTAATTAATTTTTTACGGGCTTATAAGGCGAGCTACAAAAAAACCTAATCAATATAAAATGGTCCCGAAGGTCCCCTCTAAACAGCCCTTGTGTTAGATTTAAATAATTTCAAAAATAATTTTTGGTTTTTTGTGTAATTTTAAAAACAATAGGAACGGTAATTAATTTTTTCGGCTTATAAGGCGAGCTACAAAAAAACTCTAATCAATATAAAATGGTCCGAAGGTCCCTTCTAAACAGCCCTTGTGTTAGATTTAAATAATTTCAAAAATAATTTTGGCTTTTGTGTAATTTCAAAACAAATAGGAACGGTAATTAATTTTTTACGGGCTTATAAGGCGAGCTACAGAAAAAACCTAATCGATATAAAATGGTCCCGAAGGTCCCCTCTAAACAGCCCTTGTGTTAGATTTAAATAATTTCAAAAATAATTTTGGTTTTTTGTGTAATTTCAAAAACAATAGGAACGGTAATTAATTTTTACGGCTTATAAGGCGAGCTACAGAAAAACCTAATCGATATAAAATGGTCCGAAGGCCCCTTTCTAAACAGCCCTTGTGTTAGATTTAAATAATTTCAAAAATAATTTTGGCTTTTGTGTAATTTCAAAACAAATAGGAACGGTAATTAATTTTTACGGGCTTATAAGGCGAGCTACAGAAAAACCTAATCGATATAAAATGGTCCTGAAGGTCCCTCTAAACAGCCCTTGTGTTAGATTTAAATAATTTCAAAAATAATTTTGGCTTTTGTGTAATTTCAAAACAAATAGGAACGGTAATTAATTTTTACGGGCTTATAAGGCGAGCTACAGAAAAACCTAATCGATATAAAATGGTCCTGAAGGTCCCTCTAAACAGCCCTTGTGTTAGATTTAAATAATTTCAAAAATAATTTTTGGCTTTTGTGTAATTTAAAAAACAATAGGAACGGTAATTAATTTTTACGGGCTTATAAGGCGAGCTACAAAAAAACCTAATCGATATAAAATGGTCCGAAGGTCCCTCTAAACAGCCCTTGTGTTAGATTTAAATAATTTCAAAAATAATTTTGGCTTTTTGTGTAATTTCAAAACAAATAGGAACGGTAATTAATTTTTACGGCTTATAAGGCGAGCTACAAAAAACCTAATCAATATAAAATGGTCCTGAAGGGCCCTCTAAACAGCCCTTGTGTTAGATTTAAATAATTTCAAAAATAATTTTGGCTTTTTGTAATTTCAAAACAATAGGAACGTAATTAATTTTTAGGGGCTTATAAGGCGAGCTACAGAAAAACCTAATCGATATAAAATGGCCCAAGGTCCCTCTAAACAGCCCTTGTGTTAGATTTAAATAATTTCAAAAAAAATTTTTTGGTTTTTTGTGTAATTTAAAAAACAATAGGAACGGTAATTAATTTTTACGGGCTTATAAGGCGAGCTACAAAAAACCTAATCAATTAAAATGGTCCAAGGCCCTCTAAACAGCCCTTGTGTTAGATTTAAATAATTTCAAAAAAAATTTTTTGGCTTTTGTGTAATTTCAAAACAAATAGGAACGGAAATTTAAATTTTTTACGGGCTTATAAGGCGAGCTACAAAAAAACCTAATAATATAAAATGGCCCAAGGTCCCTTCTAAACAGCCCTTGTGTTAGATTTAAATAATTTCAAAAAAAATTTTGGCTTTTGTGTAATTTCAAAACAAATAGGAACGTAATTAATTTTTACGGCTTATAAGGCGAGCTACAAAAACCTAATCGATATAAAATGGTCCTGAAAGGTCCCTCTAAACAGCCCTTGTGTTAGATTTAAATAATTTCAAAAATAATTTTGGCTTTTGTGTAATTTCAAAACAGATAGGAACGGTAATTAATTTTTTACGGGCTTATAAGGCGAGCTACAAAAAACCTAATCAATATAAAATGGTCCCAAAGGTCCCCCTAAACAGCCCTTGTGTTAGATTTAAATAATTTCAAAAAAAATTTTGGCTTTTTGTGTAATTTCAAAACAATAGGAACGGTAATTAATTTTTACGGGCTTATAAGGCGAGCTACAAAAAAAACTAATCAATATAAAATGGTCCCGAAGGTCCCTTCTAAACAGCCCTTGTGTTAGATTTAAATAATTTCAAAAAATAAATTTTGGCTTTTTGTGTAATTTCAAAAACAAATAGGAACGGTAATTAATTTTTTACCGGCTTATAAGGCGAGCTACAAAAAAAATCTAATCAATATAAAATGGTCCCGAAGGTCCCTTCTAAACAGCCCTTGTGTTAGATTTAAATAATTTCAAAAAATAAATTTTGGCTTTTTGTGTAATTTCAAAAACAAATAGGAACGGTAATTAATTTTTTACCGGCTTATAAAGCGAGCTACAGAAAAACCTAATCGATATAAAATGGTCCCGAAGGTCCCTCTAAACAGCCCTTGTGTTAGATTTAAATAATTTCAAAAATAATTTTTGGCTTTTGTGTAATTTCAAAACAAATAGGAACGGTAATTAATTTTTACGGCTTATAAGGCGAGCTACAGAAAAACCTAATCAATATAAAATGGTCCGAAAGTCCCTTCTAAACAGCCCTTGTGTTAGATTTAAATAATTTCAAAAAATAATTTTTGGCTTTTTGTGTAATTTCAAAAACAGATAGGAACGGTAATTAATTTTTTACGGGCTTTATAAAGCGAGCTACAGAAAAAACCTAATCGATATAAAATGGTCCTGAAAGTCCCTTCTAAACAGCCCTTGTGATAGATTTAAATAATTTCGAAAAATAATTTTTGGCTTTTTTTCCGAGATCGGAAATGTGCCACTTTGAGCTCGAATGTGCCCACTCGACTTTAAGCACGCTTCACAATATTTAATTCACTTTCCAAATAATTTCAATTAAAAATTACAAGGCTGTTCCGAATGTACAATTTAATCCCAATTTCATTACCAATTTCTTTTCTAATCCAAAACGCAATCTAGTCAAATTCAATAAATTAAATTATCAAAGAAGTACAACTGCAAAAAAACGATTCCCGACGTTAATAAATCGTAGAACTGTTCTCCTTTTTGCGGGCGATCGAATTAATTTTTTTAAATCGAGACAACTCCGAATTTGCGGAATTTAATAACGCGAACCCATCGAGGGAAAAGTCGAAAAGGGTTTTTAATCTTGTAAGCTCTTCATCGAAATCCCGCCATAAATTTTAAACTAACCCTGTTCACCGATCCTAGTAATATTATCTTAATTAAAGTGTGTGCGCGATTGTGTGAAGCTAGTTTAATCTCAGATTTATGGCCGCAAATTTAAAGTTTTGTTTTCGAAAGGGGAGAAAAAAACAACGGGCGCCTTAATTTAATGGCGATTTTAATTAAGGAAATGCACTTTGGAATCCGCTCATAATTGGACGAGCTTTTATTGGCGCAATAAAAAAGATTGATGTTTTGCGCTATGTAGTTCAAGGCTGCAGACGTTTCGAAATGCATGTTCTACTTTCTCGGGGATTTGTTTTACAAGGCTCTTCTGCTCGTTCCTTTTTCTCTTACATTAAAGAGAATCGTTGATTGGGATTTTGTTATTGTGGAAATCTGCATTCGGTCGATTTCCGTTTCGTGGCGAGGCCATCTAAATTCTTAACGTTTAATTTTGTGGCAAAAGCCGGCTTTATCGTAACTTTAAACTTGGCGCGCTTAGAACCGACGCAAATATGTTTAAAAAAAAAATTGCCGAGACACCTATTTGCTCAAATTTGATCCTTTTTCTATCGGCGTAAACCGCGCCTTGATCGGACTATTCGTTTTGCAGTTATAAACAATTTGTCGCCGCGTTCTGCGCTTGTTGTGTTACAGGGTGTTCCAAAAGTAGGGGAACAAATTTTAAATATAGACAAAGGACGAGATTCTAAGACAAAAAGTCCGTTATCGTTTTTGCACCTAAAGCACAGATGCCGAGTTGTTAATTAATTTTTTTTAGCCAAAGATGGCATGTGGTACATCTATCAAAATATTTTTCTTCATTGTTAAAAACTCGAAGTCATATTATTATTAAAAATAACGCAAATAATAGATTATTAAATTCAACAATAAAAACTTACATAATCGCATCAAAGTTCCTTCCCCGTCAATTTAAGAAGATTCAAAAGACACCTACCTGTAACAAAAAAAAAAGAATAAACATTAATACAATGCAAAATAAATAAATAAATCACATCTTAAAAAATTCTATTTTTATTATTATTTTATTTATTACTCTATTTTTTTCTTTCTTCGATTCAAGTAAAGAATTTTACGTTATTTCTTAAATTTTTTTCTTAAAAAATTCTCACGCATAATATACTGCTTAACCCCTTGACATACAATGACGTCTAGGAGACGTCAATCGTTTAGGGTGACATTGTAGATTTTGACGTCTCTAAGACGTCAAGAACTGTATTCAATTTTATGTTCCGAAAAAGGTGCGTTTTCAACAATAATTTTGTTAAAAGGCACAAAATTGACGATTTGGGAATTTTGTTATTAATATAATTCTGTAATATTTAATTGCGAATTGTCGGAGAGTAAATTAATTCTTGTAAAGTGTGCTTAAAGCCGAGTGTGCGCGTTCGAGCTCAAAGTGGCACATTTCCGATCTCGGGAAAATGAAGCGCGCCGCTCCGCGTCGCGCTTCATTTGCTTCCCTCGCACGAAAATGTGCCACTTTTCGCTCGAACACGCACATCCTCGTATTTATTGAATTTTGTAAATTAAAGTTTCTCTTCAATCAACAAATTTAATTTAGTTCAGTAAATATATCGATTATATATTCAAAAAACGTATTTTTACTATAGCAATGAGTGGGAGCGAGCGAAAAGATACGATAAACTCATAAGTACGAGTGAGAGGGAATGATAAAAATTATTTATTAATTTTTCGTTGACAAAATTATTGCTAATAATGCTTAAAACGGAGTGTGCACATTCGAGCTCAAAGTGGCACATTTCCGATCTCGGGAAAATGAAGCGCGCCGCTCCGCGTCGCCCTTCATTTGCTTCCTTCGCTCGAAAATGTGCCACTTTTCGCTCGAACGCGCACATCTTCGTATTTATTCAATTTGTTTAAATTACTTTTTGGATTGAAAAACGAAATAGCAATGTATTCAAATAAAACGACATATGCGCAATAACAAATAATTTGTAAACCACTGGTCTAGCTATACACAAGCGCAACATAGCATGTTGTTATATTTAATTTAGTTGCACCAAAGAAGTATTACTTCTAACGTGCGTACATAAGTACATGCACCGGTTTTTTTTTTACATAGAATAAAATTCAGTTTTAAACATTTAGCAAAATTATTAAAGTAAACTCGAAGAATAAATTATTTTAAGTTTTTAGACAACTCAAATTAAATAAATTAATAACTTGGAAAATTTTTAAAATATATTTAAAAATTTAGAAATTTTTAATTATCAATTTTTGTATAACACAAATTGAATAAAACAAAACTTTATTCGGTAAATTTAAAAGGAAATTTTGATGAAAAATTATTATGTATTTTCAGAAAACTCAAATAGAGTAAATACAGAATTTGTGGTTTTCAAAAACTTTGAAGATCATTAATTTACGCAAATAAAATTAATATTGGAGAAAACTCAATAAATAAATTATCTTAATTGTTCAGAAATAGTAAATTTATAAAATTAAATACAGTCAAACCTCGATAGGTCGAAGTTGAAGAGAAACTAAAAATAATTCGCGTTATCAAAAATTCGAGCTATCGATATAAAAATATTTTTTAGTGTATGTTTTTAAAATTTACTTATTGTTTTTTTTTTTCTTAATAATTTCCTAGTGATTTCTTGCTAAAACCTAAATCTTGTGTCTTGAACAAGTTGTAATTAGGCTTCATTTATGAAATAATTTTATTTTTAAATATAAAAAAATATTTATATGTTATATATTATATGCATCAAAATTTTAGAATGATCTAGGTGGGGAATGTTAAAAAAAGATTGGGAAACCCTGCTCTACATATTTCAAAATATTTAAAAACTATTAATTATTTATTTTATGTTATTTGTGTATGCTCATTACAGTTAAGTTGAGCCAAATTAATAGTTTTTTTCGATCTCATCAAATTCGATTTTTTTATGTATGTCAAAGGGTTAATTTAAAAAATTAATAATATACAGGGTGTCCCAAAAATAAAGGACCAAATTTGAAGCGTGTATAGCGGACCTAACACTTTCGGAACACCCTGTCTAATAAATTTCAAAATGTTAGCCGACGATTTAGAAATAAATATGGCAACACAAAATCGCTCGATGCGCTTCACTAAATCATCACAGTGCGGCACCGAAATGACGGAATTTTATTTAGAAATAAAATAAACGAGAGAATACCGCCAAAAAACTTAATTAAACCGTGCGTTTTCCAGCCCAACAATGCAACATCAATTATTTCGTGTTCCAGCGGCTGGAAGTTGGCATTTCGTTTCTGTTTATGGTCGACAAATAACGATAATATGTTGTTGCTTGATTACCGCGGCCATTACAAAACTGTTCCCTTTCATTATCATAATTTTATCCGACTCCTTAATCGCGTCCCCCCAAAAAATCCCACGAGCCGCCCGTCGATCCCGTTTTTCCGATCGCGGCCCTCGTCCCCTCCCGCCCCGCACCCGAATTTCTAATTAAAAATATGGAAATCCTAATGAATTTCGGTATTAAATGTGTAACAATTTAATGGGAGTGCAGCCAGCTTGATTGTTCATTTTATTTGGACGAATATGCGGCGCACACATTAAGCTGACGATCCATTTGTCCTCTTGACAGCCAGATGGAGGACGAGTGGAATTTAATTACGACCATCCATTTTAACAACCAATAATAATTAGACGGTGCACAATATTTGCGTATCGTTTTTGACAGCTTTCGCAGAGCGAACCGCAATTGCGACGCGTACGTGCGCGCCATTGTGGCGAAAACGCGGCGCGCAAAATCAAAAAACCCGAAATTTTTAGATTTGGTATTCTATTAGGGGCGCATTCAAATTCGCAGAGACGCGCTCCCTAAAAGTCCCACCTCCACTTTTCCGAATATCTAAGTTTTCCCTTCGTTCTCCCGTGACACAATTGAACTGTGAGTGTGTATGTGTGGGTTTAACGTGAGCTGATATTTCAAGTTTCCAGAGGTTTTCTCAGTGGAAAATAAAATAAAAACTGGCCCCCACTTATTCACTTGTCAAGCTTCGTTTCGATACACGACAACTCTTTTTTTCTCTCGTATAATATCAATAAATCTTACTTATTGTTTAATTAACAACATATTAATGCTTTGAGCGTCTTGTAATAAAAAACTTTGCTTTCTTCTATGGCTGGATTTTTTAAAAAGGGTTCCAGAGATATTTAAATGGGGGTAACATAATGCTAAAAGTTTGCGAGCCGTTCAGGGTCGCGGTATCGAGGCGCTTGCTGTAAGGAACACTAGAATATTCAAGCGCGTGCCCTGAAAATTTTTACTTTTGGCTGTCACTGAGTTTTTTTCTATGGCAAAGAGTTCGATATTTTTCCAACTTAGAGAAAGCTATGATTGAATGGTTTTGGTATACAATATTGGCTTTTTGTGTAATTTCAAACACAAATAGGAACGGTTATTATTTTTTTACGGGCTTATAAGGCAAGCTACAAAAAAAACTTAATCAATATAAAATGGTTCCGAAGGTCCCCTCTAAACAGGTCTTGTGTTAGATTTAAATAATTTCGAAAAATAATTTTTGGATTTTTGTGTAGTTTCAAAAACAAATAGGAAAGGTTATTATTTTTTTACGGGCTTATAAGGCGAGCTACAGAAAAAACCTAATCGATATAAAATAGTCCCAAAGGCCCCCTCTAACCAGGCCTTGTGCTAGATTTAAATAATTTTTGGCTTTGTGTGTAATTTCAAAAACAGATAAGAACGGTAATTATTGTTTTACGGGCTTATAAGGCGAGCTACAGAAAAAACCTAATCAATATAAAAAGATCCCGAAGGTCCCCTCTAACCAGCCCTGTGTTAGACTTAAATAATTTCGAAGAATAATTTTTGGCTTTTTGTGTAATTTCAAAAACAGATAGAAACGGTAATAATTTTTTTACGGGCTTATAAGGCAAGCTACAAAAAAAACGTAATCGATATAAAATGGTCCCAAAGGTCCCCTCTAAATAGCCCTTGTGTTAGATTTAAATAATTTCGAAAAATAATTTTTGGATTCTAGTGTAATTTCAAAAACTAATAAGAAAGGTAATAATTTTTTTACGGGCTTATAAAGCGAGCTACAAAAAAACCTAATCGATATAAAATGATCCCGAAAGTCCCCTCTAACCGGTCCAAGTGCTAGATTTAAATAATTTCGAAAAATAATTTTTGGCTTTTTGTGTAATTTCAAAAACAGATAGAAACGGTAATTAATTTTTTACGGGCTTATAAAGCGAGCTACAAAAAAAACCTAATCAATATAAAATTGTCTCGAAGGTCCCCTCTAAACAGCCCTTGTGTTAAATTTAAATAATTTCGAAAAATAACTTTTGGCTTTTTGTGTAAATTCAAAAACAGATAGGAACGGTAATTAATTTTTTACGGGCTTATAAAGCAAGCTACAAAAAAAAGGTAATCGATATAAAATGGTCCCGAAGGTCCCCTCTAAACAGCCCTTGTATTAAATATAAATAATTTCGCTTTTTGTGTAATTTCAAAAACAAATAGCCACGGTATTTGATTCTAAAGCTCTTCGGGCTTCGTCTTGTAGCAAAGCACAGTGCGGATAAGTATTTAAAAAAAAAGGAGAAAGAAGTCCCAAATCGATGATTAGTCGAAATGGCAGGCATTTCCTAAGGGAAGGAAGGTATATTATGCAGAGAGAATCGCTTAGAATGTCAAGCAGGTTGCACAGTAGAAGCAGCACAATTATGTTACCCTCCAACAACGTAACAATCGCATTACCCGTAGTCGATTGCACGACATGCCAATTTACACAGAATTATGACATCAGAGAGAGCCTCTCTCTAACAGCCGTACACACATTTCGTTGCAGTTTCTCGTAATTAAATCGGTTGCATGTTCCTCGGGGGACGTCGAGACATTCCTAATTACGCACGTTTCTTTTTGGGGATGTTTAATTTCATCGTTAAGTGCGAACGCCCTCCGAATACTGATCGAACGGTTCGGTCAGTTCGAATAACGCATTCTATTGCGCTACGCTGATTCAGCCCGCCGCTAAAAGGATCGCGAAACTATTCTTTTTTCGCCCCTCGCCTCTCATAATCAGCTTTGAATATTTTCTATCGCTTCGTTGCGTCCTATCGAAGCTGTCGAGCGAATGCAATTTATCGAAATCCCTTAATCCACCCCTGAACGCTTTATGATTAGGCGTGTCTGCGCTTGTGTGTGTGCATGTGTGTGTGTATTTTCGCAATTTTTGGGTTTGTTTGGCTTGGCTTTCTTATTAACACTAGAACCGCGGAATCGGCCATTTTGACCGTTTCGCAATTTTATCGTCTTGTTACCTTTTATTGGTAGAGGAGTGTTCCCGGGTATGAGACAGGCTCCAGATATGAGACAGTCAATTATTTTCATTATGCAATGTCAATATGGACCGATCTGATTACTGTCAAGTACTTCTTTGGTCATCAGTCAGTTTTTGTATTAACACTGAAATGAATCGACGCATTCCCGAGTCGAAATTTAGAGCCTACATAGATCCCCGAGTCGATGTTTAGAGCCTACATAGATTCCCCTAGTCCGAAAAAGACCCGATTTATAGCACTGTAACCCGACTAGGTCCGACAGTTAGTCCCTAGCTCCTACCATTCCCCAAGAGATGTGATTTTGAACCTCTCCTACAAAATCTCAGAGTAATCCAGGTATTTTATAATTTTGAATATTGTTTTATTAAAGTTACTCGGTAATTCTGTACTATCAATGTATTTGTATATTATAATACAAAATAAATATATATATATACATAAAATTTAGTTTAATTGTTATAAATACTAATAATAATACTTATGATTAGTATTCTTCTTTTTTTAATGTAATTGTTATTTTTAAATTGTTATTTTAAACTTTAGCTACGTATTTTAAATAAAAGTATTCTAATCATTTTAAATGCGAACTAAAACCATATTATTATTATTATTATTAAATAGGGTACAGAGGTCTAAAATCGGACCTAATTTAAATTTCCATCAGATCCGACTTTGAACACCAAAGTGGTAAAAATGGAAATTTGTACCACTTTGGAGACCAAAGTCGGACCTAATTTAACGTAGGAATAAACTCTACTTTGAGTCTCCGAGTCCGGAATGAGTCCGACTTTAGGAGGCTCAATGTGGCGCTAAATTTCGACTCGGGTTGCTTATATCAACTGCAAACATCGTATGTAAAATTGTAGGTTAAAAACGTTTTTGATTTTTTCCAAAATGTTATTCTTTTCATGTAAATTAATTGAAAAAGAAAAGTGTAATGTATAGCATTTAGTGTTTTTCTTATATTTTACGATACAATATTGGATTAGGCCAATATGTGGTTGGAAAACAATTTTTTTTTAAATTCTCAAAATGTCGTCATTGTCCGGGTATGAGACACAGCATATTACCACCACCCAAGGGTTCCAAAGCAAAAACATCATTAGTATAAAGTTGTTGCCGAACAAATTGAACGCTGTTAACAACATCAAATGCAATATTTGCAAGCGGCCAGTTCTTTTGAAGTGCGCAAACGCGTGTGCAAGCATCTACACATGCAAACATTGCGACCATTATGAAAACAAAAGTGATAAATAAAAATTATGGAAAGCATAAAAAATTATAATTTTGAAATAGATATGAGGTTTTTACTTTATATTGTACAATTTTTAATGTATTTTTGTAGATGTCTCATACCTAGATACAAATTTTTTTCTTGCCAAAAAACTGTCACTTAGAAAATTGGTCATAACATTTTGCATGTTAATGGAATCACAAAACTTTCTGCGGATAAAAGTTGTGTATTTTCATTACCTTTCCAACAGTGAATAGAACACCCGACTTTATTTAACCAGTAAAAAAAATTGGCTCATAAACAAAACCCGTCTCATAACCGGGTACACTCCCTTACAATATATTTCTGCCATATTACATGACTTTTCCTAATTTTAGTTGATAATTACTGTCCTATAATTGTTTTTCTTTTTCAATTATATTTTTTCTTCTTTAATAGGAGACACATAGGGTGGGTGTACCAGTCCCAAACCAAGTACCAGTAGTTGACCACTCGCATGATCGATTGAATAAATTAAGAAATGGTGGGCATTTTTGAAGAATTCGACTGTTTTGTTACGTGGCCTAAAATGTTAACAACGTTTCAAACATATTTTAAAAATTTAGTGTTTATTTAAGAGCTATGAGTGCAGTGGTCAACCTTAGGTGCATTACCGTTTTTGATATTGTTCACAAAATTTATAAAAAACTTAAATATTTAGATTCTAATAATTTATCAATATTGCAGCGTTAGTAAACAATAAACAATTTTATATATACATTTCTACGTTAAAACTGCATAATACCAGTGCAGAGCATTTCAAAGTCAAAATTTGTCCTTAACTGGTTTGGGACTGGTACACTCACCCTACTTTTTTCTTTCCGGTTATTCATTTGATCGGTTCTATCGATAATTACTATTTATAGCAGCAGAGAAATGCTTTATTATAACGAAAACTAAATAATGGCCAAATAATATTATGTAAAGGCAGCTTCTTGAAGATGGTTGTTTTTAACATTTTGAATATAACAGGAATCACTCACTATATTTGCTCGAAACCAGTAGCCCATGTCCTTGTTCAAGGTCCAAGCTATCTCTATATCAAAATTTATCAAAATTGGTTCAGTGGTTTAGGCGTGAAAAGGTAACAGAGAGACAGACAGACAGACAGACAAACAGAGTTACTTTCGCTTTTATAATATTAGTTCGGAGAATTCAATTTCTTTAGAAAATAAATTAAGTATTGTGAATCGTGCTTAAAGTGGAGTGTGCACATTCGAGCTCAAAGTGGCACATTCCGATCTCGGGAAAATGAAGCGCGCCGCTTCGCGTCGCGCTTCATTTGCTTCCCTCGCTCGGAAATGTGCCACTTTTCGCTCGAATGCGCACATCTTCGTTTTTATTGATTTGCCTTAATTAATCTTTTCATTTTCAAATCAAAAAATTAAAAGTAAATATGAATTTTATGTTCAAGAAACGTATTTACTATAGTAATGAGTGGAAGTGAGCGAAAAGATACGAAAATTTAGTAGGTGCGAGTGAGAGAAAACGATTAAATTATTTATTTAATTTTTTGAATAATTTATTAGCCTTTTTACGAATGGTGCTTAAAACTGAGTGTGCACATTCGAGCTCAAAGTGGCACATTCCGATCTCGGGAAAATGAAGCGCGCCGCTCCGCGTCGCGCTTCATTTGCCTCCCTCGCTCGGAAATGTGCCACTTTTCGCTCGAACGCGCACATCCTCGTATTTATTGAATTTTGTAAATTAAACTTTCTTTTCAATCAACAAATTTAATTTAGTTCAGTAAATATATCGATTATCTATTTAAAAAACGTATTTTTACTATAGCAATGAGTGGGAGCGAGCGAAAAGATACGATAAACGCATAAGTACGAGTGAGAGGGAATGATAAAAATAATTTACAAATTTTTTGTTGACAAAATTATTGTGAATCGTGCTTCAAATCGAGTGTGCGCATTCGAGCTCAAAGTGGCACATTCCGATCTCGGGAAAATGAAGCGCGCCGCTCCGCGTCGCGCTTCATTTGCCTCCCTCGCTCGGAAATGTGCCACTTTTCGCTCGAATGCGCACATCTTCATTTTTATTAGATTTTTGCACGAATCTTTTTTTTTTCAAATCAAACAATTAAAATTTTGATTTTATATTCGGTGAAAGTTATGGCATTTATTGTTTTTAAAAACTGTTCAAAAGCATTAAATGTGTTGCAATAAATATTTAATTGTGAAAAGGTCAATCTTTCTTAAAAGTCTAAATGACCGGTAACCGCGGCTGTAGTAAGTTCAAAATTGCCGCGGTTCTAGTGTTAATTATCGAAAAATAAAAATGTACATCTTTCGGCAATAAATTTTCGATGCGATCGATTCGGGCCGTTAATCTTCGAACACGACGTAATAAAAACCGGCATGTGTTCAGAAGTAGCACTAAACTACCCCTAAAATCAACAAAAGTTTCACGTCATGCACTTTAGTCACATATTTTAGTGCGGCTGACCAAGTATTTGATTTCCAAACACAGCATCCCTCGAAGGCAATACGAGCAACTTTTACTAAAAGCGCGTTTTCCCCCCCATCCCCATCAATAATGCCCTTGGAGGGATATTAACAGCTTCAAAAAGAGCCGAGATGTTGTAATGCTTAATCCGTACCACTTCATCTTTATGCATTTTTATTGAAGTTGTACTTCTTTGGACCGGTTGAGAGTCGAGAGCTAACGAAATGTCGATAGTTAAAGATAGCAGTCTAAAAGTGAATTAATTAGTGTGAATCATGCTTAAAATTCAGTGTGCACATCTCCATGTTTATTAGATTTGTTCTTTCAAATTAAAAATGAATATTGATTTGCTTTAAATTTTTGCGGGACGTTGCTATAGACCACAAACTCCCATAGCTGGAGCCATTTTTTCTGCTCCCCCTGCAGCCCCAAATTTTCGAAAAAACTAAATAAATAAAAAAAATACATTCGACACACAAAAACGATCGTAGGGCCCTCTCTGTCCACTCCGATCATTAAACCCGACCCGGATTCAGTATCCCGAGACTTTTTTCCCCAAGTATCGTGCAAAATCGGCATTTTGGGCATTTTGCCCAACATCGCATTACAGCATTTACTTATGTAAAAATGGGCGACTATTAATTTTCTGCGTTACGCATATTAAAATATAAACAATAAAAAATGTATGCAATTGTACCTTAAGACGACTCGAAGAAAGCCCGAGGAAAGTTCACCCCCAGGAGGGACCACCCGCGACGTTCACAAACACACACCGACAGGAAAAAGTTCCCCGCACTTCAATCACCTCTTTACACCTTCAAAGACACCGACTCAGTGAAAGGCGACTTACTGTCATTGGCGCAAACCGGCGCGTGACCACGCTTAGCCAATCACGAACAGGTTGGCTGTGACGTCACATTGCATATATTGTAAACAACACCACATTTCTGCACGCTTTGGGACTCGATATAATTTTTACGGCCAATGAGTGGGAGCGAGAGAAATACTTTTAAACGAATTTCAATGCGAAATTCGATTAAATCGTAATGTAAACCTTTGCAAAAGCAAATAGCGTTAAGGCCAAAAAATTCTATAGGCATTTTTGGCTCGGAAAATTATTTAAGCCGTTTGGCACTTTTGATTTTTGGAGGTCCCTACAAAAATAATCGTAGCGCCTTTATTTTCGATCCGATCATTAAATGCGACCCGGATTCGGAATTCTGGGACTTTTTCCCATAAGATACGTGCAAAATTCGCATAGGGCGCAATGTTAATTTTTCAAGTAATTAAGATTGAAGTTTGAGATCCATTTTTGTAGCACAAAAATATACGTTAAAAAAATTGTAGCGCCGTTATTTGTAGACGGATCTTTAAAAACTATACTGATTCTGATTCGTCAGACTTTTTGGCTTCGGATAGGTCCAAAAAACCATAGGCGTGCTATTTAAAATTCTCGAGAAAAACGGGTTCAAAGAGTCCGACTTGTAATTAATTTATTCCCAATTACCATTTCGAAAAATCGTAGCTCTCTTATTTGTGAACGGATCAACCAAAAAAAATCAACAGGCTCCAATGTTAAGTCTAAACAACCTAAATAATAACGTACGTCAAATTTTAACTAAAAACTAGAAGGCTTTCCAAGGGTCGTTCGAATACCAACTTCCCCCAGTGTACATTTTTTTTATTATGAATCCCCAATTTACCTTTTTTTTCGAACTTTCTATCGAACTTATCATACAAAAACGCTTCTCATCAGCAGGACGTAAAAATAATAAATAACCGAACGCTTAAAGAGTCCGGGGATAAGATATGCGTTTTTCGGGACCCCCCTCGTAGATTCTCGATACAAGTCAGTCAATAAGATTTACGCAGAACGTTTTGAACAGCTGGAAGCACCCATTATTTTTAAATTATTAAAGAGAGGCGATTATAAATGTTGAAAGGTCTTAAATTTTTCGGTCCTAAAAGATATTTTTTATTTAAACTATCGTTTTTGTAAAACCACAAATAGTGGAATTGTATTAGAATATCTTTTCGACGGAGAAAAATTTGAGATTGATTTAAGCGCGCTTGTGGAACATATCAAAAATAACGATTAAAAATCTAATTTCGAATTTTTAAGCACCCCCCAATTAGCGCCGATTCAAAAAACACTTTTCCTTTATCGAAAATGTAAAACTGCCGATGTAACTAACAAGCAGCCGTTTCTCCAAAACTGTCAGAAACAATCCTTCAAAAGGAAGAGAGAGCCCCCTCGGTAAGCGAACGCGTGCCCCTGATTGCCTCAGGAGCCATTTGTGGCAAAACACGTATTTTCCCTCAAAATAATGCGACTCTTCCCCAGGAGAAAGCCCGCTTAATCTGTCCAAATATCGCAGGCACATGGAACACACACACACACACACACACTTTGTAAATATGCGCTTCGAAACATGGCGCATAAATCATTTTCCTCAGGCGAATTCTATTAACGTCGCATTCTTTTACGAAATACGATTAATTACGCGTAATTCGTACGAAATGCGAAATGCGAATAAATTAAAACCAAATTTCGGCTCGATCTAGCGGGCCGTTCGCCCGCTATCGCGATTATCTCATTTTCGCGGCACATGTATTGTATTGATATACAGGGTGTGTGCTGTAAAGTGCCACGAGTTTATAACTCATAAAAAAATGAAAATTTAAAAAAGTACATTATTAAAGTTGGTTTTTATTTACACTGTCACAAATATAAATTTTGCCCTACTTCCGGTTTAACCGGAAATCGTGTGAACATTATTGTCTTAACTATATATTTATTAATCAAATGATAACTTGTTATACATTTTTGGAAGGCCCTTGACGATCTCCATCCAATTATTAACAAAATTAAATACCCTTCTATTTAAAATGAAAAAAGGTGACACCATTTCCGGTTAAACCGAAAGTAGTACAAAATTTTATATTTATGTCAGTACATAGAGTGTATAATTAAAAAAACTTTTATACTTTTACTTTTTTTTTCATTTTTATTATTTTAGAAACTACAAGCTCGTGGCACTATAAATAAAACACCCTGTATAATAGCAAACCCGCTTCGCGGACCGTGCTTTAACAAAAAACGCGAGCGAACCGGTAAACATAATAAAAAATAGTGCGCCCCCCAAAAATAAAAGCGCTCCAGATTCATAGCTCGAGCCATCTAATCGAATTACCAATTAAACATAGTCTTTTAAATAAAACCGAAATTTAAATTTGCGGGATCCCGTGCGGTATTTAGAAAAGCATGTTTCGCCCTCCCCAACAGTCGACCCGAACAACGCACGTAAACGCGAAAAGCCAGCTTCCCCCCCATTAAAATAAATAATTAAGGGATCGGAAGAGTCGCTCTTCCCGAATAAGCTATATGAGTGTATCAGGAATTCGAGGGTTATTCGTTTATTCCCATAGAGATCCTGTATCGTCTCATGAATGCAAATCGCCTGATTCCCAGTAATCCCACTATCGTGCTGAACACGCATCTTAGCAGGTCCCCTTCGAAAATCCTCACCGACCGAGTTTTCGACGCGTCCCTCCATAGGGAACAACTACACCCCCTCCCCCTCCCCCAAATCACTTCTTGATGCTTATTGTGCCGTCCGCGTCGCTAACGACGTCAGAGTAATTATCCATTTCTGTCGAGGGTCCTTAAATCGTCGATTCGGCGTTTTTGTGTCGTACGGGGAATCCCCCTATCGCAAATCCGGCGCGCGTGTGTGCGCGCGCGAAGCTAATCCCATTTTCCCGAGGAAAAATTCGGGACAGATGTCGATCGAGATCTTATCGGAATTAATTTGTTCGGTCGCTCAACCGAAGATTGCGATAATAAAGCTCGAGGACGACGTATCGGCGAAGAGGCCGGAAAATGATTTTTTTCTTCGGCTAAGCCGTAACGGCGGCCCGCGTTATACGGAGACAGAAGGCGCGTGCGATGGCCGTTTCCGCAAGTGCGAATTGCCCTCGCAGAGGATTTGATTACCAAATAAGCAAAACGAAGGGGAGCCCTGCGCAATAACGTCAATAAGTGAACAGCAGCCTGCCATTAACAAGTTAGTGAATTCGTCAGTTGGCTGTGGAAAATGGAACGCACTTTGCCCGCAAAAATTGGCAATAAAATGCAGAATTTCTGGAAGAGAGAGCGGTTCTTTCTTTTGGAAGTTGTACTTGTTTTGGTGCCATCGAGGGTGAAATTTTAGCAGGCGAGGGAAGTTGCGCGCGCACACTTGACGAAAATTTAACAGTATGAAGTTAGCGTTCAGAGAATTTTAATTTAATTCAGTAAATGTCGTTTTTGTGTTCGAAAAGTGTATTTTCCATAGCAATGAGTGGAAGAGAGCGAAAAGATACGACTATAGCGACAGTACGAGAGAGATGGAATGAACAAAATCAATTAACTTAATTTTCCACACACTTATTGACCTCAATTATTGTGAATAATGCTTATAACCGAGTGTGCACATTCGAGCTCAAAGTGGCACATTCCGATCTCGGGAAAATGAAGCGCGCCGCTCCGCGTCGCGCTTCATTTGCCTCCCTCGCTCGGAAATGTGCCACTTTTCGCTCGAATGCGCACATCCTCGTGTTTATTATATTAGTATAATTTGTAATTTATAACACAAGGGCTGTTTAGAGGGGACCTTCGGGACTATTTTATATCGATTAGGTTTTTTCTGTAGCTCGCCTTATAAGACTGTAAAAAAATTATTACCATTCCTACTTGTTTTTAAAATTACACAAAATGCCAAAAATTATTTTTCGAAATTATTTAAATCTAACACAAGAGCTGTTTAGAGGAGACCTTCGGGGCCATTTTATATCGATTAGGTTTTTTCTGTATCTCGCCTTATAAGCCCGTAAAAAATTAATAACCGTTCCTACTTGTTTTTGAAATTACACAAAAAGCCAAAAATTATTTTTCGAATTTATTTAAATCTAACACAAGAGCTGTTTAGAGGATACCTTCGGAGCCATTTTATATCAGTTAGGTTTTTTTGTATCTCGCCTTATAAGCCCGTAAAAAATTAATTACCGTTCCTATCTGTTTTTGAAATTACACAAAAAGCCAAAAATTATTTTTCAAAATTATTTAAATCTAACACAAGAGCTGCTTAGAGGGACCTTCGGACCATTTTATATCGATTAGGTTTTTTCTGTAGCTGGCCTTATAAGCCCGTAAAAAATTAATTACCGGTACTATTTGCTTTTGAAATTACACAAAAAGTCAAAAATTATTTTTCAAAATTATTTAAATCTAACACAAGGGCTGCTTAAAAGAAATTACAGACAAAACTGGTGTTTTATAAATTTTTGAGTGCTTTCGCGTTTTTTTCGCTTTGAAGCCTTGGACGCGAATTAAAATACTTTTTCGTGTAGGACAAATGACAAGCCAAGTGCAAATGCATGTAAACTTCAGAGCAACTGGGACTTCTGTTGCAGTATTGTGCCCGAACCTTGTAGCGAAAAGAGCATTTTAGTGATTCTTTATTGATTTGAAAAAAAAATAAACACAGCATGTCGATTTTATGGAAAGTAGTTCTTAGCCAAGCTATAGGGAGCGCGTGGAAGTATCAAAAAATTATTTTTACACAATTTGAGAAACCCCTAAGGACTTAAATTTAATCCTTTTTCAATTATTGAAACCAGAATTCAATTCTAATTTATGGTTTTTGAGTAAAAAATAATTTACGAACCCGATATGTAATTTTAATTGAAGAAATCTTGTGTTGATTATTTTAAATTTAAAAAAAATTGTTTTTCAAAAAACCCACAGAGATAATTAAATGTCGTTTTCACCAAATTCAAATTTATTAACTGTATAATAATATCAGTACACTTGAGACAATTCTTTTGAAAAACAATTAAATGGAAAATGTTTAAAGAATAAGTTAAAGTTTTGCTCCTTTAGTGCCCGTATAAAAATTAAAAATTATTTTTACAAAAAATCGGCGAGCCACATATCGGCCAAAATTTTGTCCTTTTTCAATTAGCGAAAACCCCATTCAAATTCGACTTTTAGTTTTCGAGAAATAAATAATTTGCGTACAACACAACAAAATCGATCATCTTTTATTCGCAAATCAAAAACGAAAAATATTTTTCAAAACCAATACAGATAATTATAATGCCGTTTTCACCAGATTACATATTTCGACAAAAATTCACACGTTTGAAATAATCCCCCAAAGAAAAAACCAATTGCAAAATTTTCCATTTGTAAATATAAACTTTACTTTTTAAACGCTTTTATAAAAATCAAAAATGTATTTATAAAAAATGGCTAATACACCTATTGGCTCAAATTTAGTCCTTTTTCGATTAGTGAAAACCGCATCCAAATTCGACTTTTAGTTTTCGAGAAATAAATAATTTGCGAACAACACAACAAAATCGATCATCTTTTATTCGCAAATCAAAAACCAAAAATATTTTTCTAAAACCAATACAGATAATTACAATGCCGTTTTCCCCCGATTACATATTTAGACAAAAATTCACATGTTCGAAAAAATCCTCTAAAGAAAAAACCAATTGCAAAATTTTCCATTTGTGAATATAAACTTTACTTTTTAAACGCATTTATAAAAATCAAAAATGTATTTATAAAAACTCCCCAAGACACCTATTGGCTCGAATTTAGTCCTTTTTCGATTGGTGAAAACCGCATTCAAATTCGACTTTTAGTTTTTGAGAAAATAAATAATTTGTGAACAACACAACAAAGTCGATCATCTTCTATTCCCGAATCGAAAACAAAAATATTATTCAAAACCAACATAGACAATTAAATGCCGTTTTCACCCGATTAAAACTTATGTATACAAAAATCCACACGTTTGAAAAAAATCTCCGAAAGATAAAGCAATTGCAAAATTTTCCATTCTAAATTTACACTTTGCTTTTCAAACGCTTTTATAAAAGTCAAAAATGTATTTATAAAAAATCCCTAAGACACCTATTGGCTCAAATTTAGTTCTTTTTCGATTGGTAAAAACCGCATTCAAATTTGACTTTTAGTTTATGAGAAATAAACAATTTGTGAACACACGTATTTCAATCAAACAAAGTTAATTGATTTTGTTCATTCCTTCTCTCTTGTACTCTCGCTATTGCCGTATCTTTTCGCTCCCTTCCACTCATTGCTATGGTAAATACGTTTTTCGAACATAGAATCAATATTTACTAAATTTAATTTAATATTTTGCTTTGAAAGGGCGAAGAATAAAGTAGAAAAATCTAATAAACACAAAGATGTGCGCATTCGAGCGAAAAGTGGCACATTTCCGAGCGAGGGAGGCAAATGAAGCGCGACGCGGGGGGCGCGCTTCATTCCGAGATCGAAATGTGCCACTTTGAGCTCGAATGCGCACACTCCTAAGCACGATTCACAACAATTTAGGTCAATAAATTGATTTTGATCATTCCCTCTCGCTCGCACCTTCGCTATCGTCGTATCTTTTCGCTCCCTTCCAATCATTGCTATGGTAAATACGTTTTTCAAACATAAAATCAATATTTACTAAATATAATTTAATGTTTTGATTTGTAAGAGCCAAGGATAAAGTAAAAAATCTAATAAACAGAAAGATGTGCGCATTCGAGCGAAAAGTGGCACATTTCCGAGCGAGGGAGGCAAATGAAGCGCGACGCGGAGCGGCGCGCTTCATTTTCCCGAGATCGGAATGTGCCACTTTGAGCTCGAATGCGCACACTCGGTTTTAAGCACGATTCACAATAATTAATTTAATTTCTAAGATGGCCAACGTCAACTGTCGAACTTTCGTTAGTAGTGCGCGCTTCTAAAGAAGTATAACCTCAAAATTGTTTATACAAAAAAAAATCGTTGTGTGATCATTAAATTTGGTCTACAAAGCGTAGAGGGACGGGAAAAAACCTGGACTATCCCAAAGGGGTTGTTGGTGTGTGAGGTTGACGATAAATTGATGCGATGCACTGTCCTGCCCGATGACAGATTACGCCATCATCAATCATACAGTTGATAACGGCGCACCATAATCTGATTTACTTAACTCTTGGGGCCGAAATGTATTTCGCTTATTACAGGTGAACGTGCGTACATTGTGGGCAAGAGAAAAAAATCGCCGACCTGAGCAAAAGCAAATTAGTTCGGGCTTAAGTAATACCACTTTATTCGATCGCCCGCATTAAAACTTGCAATCCCCAATGCACTATGCGGATTAGCGTTAATCCGACCGTTTCGTAGAATACGATTTAAGTATGGGAATGATTAACATAAAACTAACATTAGTCTGAATTCGGAGCGTTGGGACACAACGATGTAAGCGGAAGATTATCAGTACCCGGATCGTACGTAATTATAACAGGATTCTATGACTCATGCCCGGCATTAGGGTGGCTAAAGCCTGATTTACAATTCCCAATAAAATGTACCCCCGTTCGACTTTCAATTCAATAGCGCAAATTTTATAAGTGCTCTCCTGTGTATCGCGAAGAAAAGATTAAATTACTTAATAAATAAGAATTGCGCTACCGCAACTAATCCCGAATACTAATTCGCCGCCTGCATTCACTAGCGCCCCCTTGCGCTCTTCCGTTTTCCGCCGCTTTCGCCCCCCCGCGGAAGGCGCCGCGAATTTCGAATCGAAATGCACAATTGGAAAATTAACGCGCCCAAGTCGGAATGTAAATATTTTAAATATCTCTGCTCCAATGTTCAATTTAAAAAAAAAGTCCTTAACGACCATACAATTAAATTTTTAAAAAAATTTAAATCACAGAGGCACCTATTAGCTCAAGAAATAGACAATTTCTGAGAAGGATATGTATTTTAATGGAAGTAAGTATGACAGCATTTATTTTCAATTCAAAAAATAATATATTTTTGGAAAACCAACAAAGATAATTAAATTTCGCTTTAGCAGATTAAAAACAATTGATTTTAGGTTATAATTAATATTTTTAAAAAAATCTTAAGGAATAATGCAATGGCGAATTTTTTAATAGTAAATTGAAACTGTAGTGTTTGAACGCCTGTATAAAAATCAAAAATTGTTTTCTAAAAAAACCCTAAGACACCTATTGGCTAAAATTGATTCTTTTTTCGATTACCAAAAACCCCGTTCAAATCCGACTCGCCGTTTTTGAAAAATAAATAATTTCTGAGCAGAATGTGTATTTCAACAAAACCAATCCTGCCAACGTTTGTTCTCAATTCAAAAAAATACATATTTTTCACAAACCAACAAAGATAATTAAATTCCGTTTTTACCAGATTAAAAACAATTGAATTTAGGTTATAATTAATATTTTTGAAAAAAAAAATCTTTAGGGAATAACGCAATGGTGAATTTTTTAATAGTAAATTGAAACGGTATTGTTTGAACGCCTGTATAAAAATCAAAAATTGTTTTCTGAAAAATCCCTGAGACACCTATTGGCTAAAATTGATTCTTTTTTCGATTACTAAAAACCCCGTTCAAATCCGACCCGTTGTTTTCGAAAAATATATCTTTTCTGACCAGAAGGTGTATTTTAACAAAATCAATATTGCCAGCCTTTAGCTTCGATTCAAAAAATTACATATTTTTCGAAAATCAACCAAGATAATTACATTTCGTTTTTACCAGATTAAAGACAATTGAATTTAAATTGTAATTAATATTTTTGAAAAAAAATCTTTAAGGAATAACGCAATGGTGAATTATTTAATAGTAAATTAAAACGGTCTTGTATGAACGCCTGTATAAAAATCAAAAATTGTTTTCTGAAAAATCCCTGAGACACCTATTGGCTCAAATTGATTCTTTTTTTGATTACTAAAAACCCCGTACAAATCCGACCCGTCGTTTTCGAAAAATATATCATTTCTGACCAAAATATGTATTTTAACAAAATAAATACTGCCTGCGTTTGTACTCAATTCAAAAAACTACATATTTTTCGAATATCAACCAAGATAATTAAATTCCATTGCTACCAGATTAAAAACAATTAAATTTAAGTTATAATTAATATTTTTGAAAAAAAATATTTAGGGAATAACGCAATGATGAATTTTTTAATAGTAAATTGAAACTGTATTGTTTGAACGATTATATAAAAAACAAAAAATTGTTTTTAAAAAAATCCCTAAGACACCTATTGGCTCAAATTTAATCCTTTTTCGCTTAGTGAAAAGCCCGTTCAAATCCGACTCTCCTTTTTCGAAATATAACTAATTTCTGAGCTAAATGTGAGCTTCAATAAAACCAATACTGCCAGCGTTTGTCCTCAATTGAAAAAAAATATATATTTTTCGAAAACCAACAAAGATAATTAAATTCCGTTTTAACCAGATTAAAAACAATTAAATTTAGGTTATAATAAATATTTTTGAAAAAAAATCTTTAAGGAATAACACAATGGTGAATTTTTTAATAGTAAATTGAAGGTGTATTGTTTGAACGCTTCTATAAAAATCAAAAATTGTTTTTTAAAAAATCCCTAAGACACCTATTGGCTCTAATTTAATCCCTTTTCGATTAGTGAAAAGCCCGTTCAAATCCGACTTGCCGTTTTCCAAAAATAAAGAATTGCTGAGCTGAATGTGTACTGCAACAAAACCAATGCTGTCAGCGTTTGTCTTCAATTAAAAAAAAATAGATATTTTTCGAAAACCAACAAAGATAATTAAATTCCGTTTTCACCAGTTTAAAAACAATTTAATTTAGGTTATAATTAATATTTTTGATAAAAAAATCTTTAAAAAATAACGCCATGGGGAATTTTTTATCAGTAAATTAAAACGGTATTGTTTAAACGCTTATATAAAAATCAAAAAAATTGTTTTTAAAAAATCCCTAAGACACCTATGAGCTCAAATTTAATCCTTTTTCGGCTAGTCAAAACCCCGTTCAAATCCGACTCGCCGTTTTCGAAAAATAAACAATTTCTGAGCAAAATGTATCTTTCAACAAAACCGACCCCCCAGCAATCATCCCCAATTAAAAAAAAATACATATTTTTCAAAACCTAACAAAGAAAATTAAATTTCGTTTTCGCCAGATTTAAACTAACTAAATTTAGTATTTTTTACAAAGGTTGCCTTAGATAACAACCAAACAAGAAACTTTTCAATAATAAACTTAAACTTTGCTCTTCGTTAAATAAACTACATGTAAAATTAATTCGAATACCTTTTTAAAAAACGAACGGAGAATAATTAATTGTTTTCGAAATTAGATGGAATTGTATATGCTACCTGTGCAAGGGAAAACGAGGAAGATCTTCCTGGAAGTTGGGCCGATGCCTCGGCAATTGGGTTAATGTTTCATGGAGCTTAATTGATACCACACAATAGCGACGGAGTAACGCTCGAATACCATCCCCATTGCATTATATATTAGATTCATAAACTGCATTGTTCCCTCATGAAGCTTAGCAGACTTCCGGAAAATACAACCGCAATTAATATTAATTTTATGTGTACGAAATGCCGGCCGCAATTTGCCACAACAAACATTTCAACGAAATACTTGCTCTTTCTCAAAGTCGAGGTCCCATTGTGCATTTGCCTACGCATCCATTATGCGAGATTTTCACTCTTACGCGCCCGCTTTCAATTACGAAAATTATTCGGTCGAGATAGTGGCGCACGTCCGCAATTGGGACAAGTTCAGATTGAAAAAGGAGAAAAAGGAACAACGCTTGTTGGTTTCGTGCCGAGATCTTTATTGCGTTAGAAAATATGTACACTTCAAAAACGAGGAGAGCAGGGGACGCGGTGTCTGCGCGCGTTGTTTTAATTTAATTTAAATGCAGACATCTGGTTGCCAGCAAATTTAAATTGCACACTATCATTGTTGCATCTTTCTGCATTAATTGAATAACAAATTCAGTGCAGCGCGACGATGACTAATTTAATTGTGGAATTTGTTTTGGTAAAAATTAAACGCTGTTAACTTGTTCATAAGATCTTGTTTTTTTTACTAAAATAGATTTCTGTTTGATAATTTTCTACTTTGTCAGCTTTCCTCTTGTTTGTGGAATTTTTTCAAGGCATTTTTAAGCTAGAAAAACAACAAAAAGTATTGGGGAACCTGTTGTACCTTGGCCCTTTTTTTACAAGTAATTTTTTCCCCCCCAAGACAAACAAGACAGACAGATATCAGAAAACGCGCGTTTGGATTTTGGCAAAGTGTACAAAGACCTTTACTTCGAAACCACTTCACTTTGATTACAAGAGCGATGGGCAGCTTCAAAAAATGAGCCTTTTTGGAAATTTACACCTGGGGGACGAGGGCGTCGAAAAAGCGCACGCGGCGCCGCGAAATTATTAACGGAAAGCGCCTAGTTTCGACGTTCCATAATTAAAACGAGCCGGGGCCTCGCGCAGCCCAATATCAATCTTCGGCAGCTTTATCCGCAGATTAACTTCTGCAGTTATTAGCGTTAAATAAGTTAAATATTTGCCGAAATTTCGTTCGACTGCCGCGCAATAAAATGCGGGGGCCGATCGAAATTTAATTTCGGGCGGCTCGGCGTGTAAAACGCGCCCCCAAAGTCGAGTGCGTACAATTTAAACATTATTATGGAACAAGGCGAATTTACGCACCTGTAAAAAGCGTTAACGAGCATTAAACACTTGCCGGAGCCCTAAAAAGCGGCGCGCAAACTAAAAAAGGCATAAACGGAATTTATGAAATTAATAAGCGCTTTAATGGGCGGCGAAGCTAATCTGCGCTCAATACTGCATTAGTAAAATTAAATTCGGCCCCTAATTTATCGACACGGATTATATTTTATTCGAATATTTGAACACATGGTGTTTCGGCGTCGCGTAATGCATATTCGGGCGGCCCTTGACTCCGGAACTCCATTAGTGCTAAGCGGCGCCCCGAGCGCGCGGCGGATCCAACTCCTCGCCCAACTTTCGAAGCACTTTTGTCGAATGTTGAATCGCCAGAAAACACAAGCCAAGTTGAAACTGTATATCTCTTTAGATAAGAACCGAGAGGAGGGCGGAAGGAAAAAGTCGACATTAGGGCGAGCGACTGCGTTTTTCGGGGGCGACAAAGAACGGAATTTTTTCTATCTTAGGTTGATCGAGGCTGCCTTCAAAACTTTAATTCGAATAGCTCAAATTTAATGCATTTTGCATTTTTGAGGTCTTCCAACTCAAAATATTTAATTAAATTTCGTAAATATCGATTTTGTGTTCGAAAAACGTTTTTACCATAGCAATGAGTGGAAGGGAGCGAAAAGATACGACAATAGCGACGGTACGAGCGAGAGGGAATGAACAAAATCAATTAACTTAATTTTCGTTTAGTTTATTGATCTAAATCATTGTGAATCAGGCTTAAAACGGAGTGTGCACATTCGAGCTCAAAGTGGCACATTCCGATCTCGGGAAAAACACAACAAAATCGATCATCTTTTATTTGCATATTTTTCAAAAACCCATACAGATAATTATAGTGCCGTTTTCCCCAGATTACATATTTCGATAAAAATCCACACGTGTGAAAAAATCCTCCAAAGGAAAAACCAATTACAAAATTTTCGATTTGTAAATATAAACTTTACTTTTTAAACGCATTTATAAAAGTCAAAAACGTATTTATAAAAAATCCCCAAGACACCTATTGGCTCAAATTTATTCCTTTTTCGATACGTGAAAACAGCTTTTAATTCTAATGTTCAGTGTCTGAGTAAAAAATAATTTCCGAGCACGATATGTAATTATAATTGAAAAAATCTTGTGTTTATTATTGTTAATTAAAAAAAAAATGTTTTTTCCAAAAACCAACAGAGATAATTAAATGTCGTTTTCACCAAATTAAAATTTATTAAATTTACAATAACACTTGAGACAATTCTTTTGAAAAACAATTAAATGGAAAATGTTTAAAGAATAAGTTAAAGTTTTGCTCCTTTAGTGCCCGTGTAAAAATTAAAAATTGTTTTACAAAAAATCGGCAAACCACATATGGGCCAAAATTTAGTCCTTTTTCGATTGGCGAAAACCCCATTCGAATTCGACTTTTAGTTTTCGAGAAATAAATAATTTGCGAACAACACAACAAAATCGATCATCGTTTATTCGCAAATCAATAACAAAAAATATTTTTCAAAAACCAATACAGATAATTATAGTGCCGTTTTCGCCGGATTACATATTTCGACAAAAATCCATACGTGTAAAAAAATCCTCCAAAGAAAAAAACAATTGCAAAATTTTCCATTTGTAAATATAAACTTAACTTTTTAAACGCATTTATAAAAGTCAAAAATGTATTTAAAAAAAATCCCCAAGACACCTATTGGCTCAAATTTAGTTCTTTTTCGATTAGTGAAAACAGCTTTTAATTCTAATCTACGGTTTTTGAGTAAAAAATAATTTCCGAGCACGATATGTATAATTGAAAAAATCTTGTTTATTATTTTTAATTAAAAAAAAATTGTTTTTCCAAAAATCAACAGATATAATTAAATGTCGTTTTCGCCAAATTAAAATTTATTAAATTTATAATAAAATCAGTACACTTGAGACAATTCTTTTGAAAAACAATTAAATGGAAAATGTTTAAAGAATAAGTTAAAGTTTTGCTCCTTTAGTGCCCGTGTAAAAATTAAAAATTGTTTTACAAAAAATCGGCAAACCACATATGGGCCAAAATTTAGTCCTTTTTCGATTGGCGAAAACCCCATTCGAATTCGACTTTTAGTTTTCGAGAAATAAATAATTTGCGAACAACACAACAAAATCGATCATCGTTTATTCGCAAATCAATAACAAAAAATATTTTTCAAAAACCAATACAGATAATTATAGTGCCGTTTTCGCCGGATTACATATTTCGACAAAAATCCATACGTGTAAAAAAATCCTCCAAAGAAAAAAACAATTGCAAAATTTTCCATTTGTAAATATAAACTTTACTTTTTAAACGCATTTATAAAAGTCAAAAATGTATTTAAAAAAAATCCCCAAGACACCTATTGGCTCAAATTTAGTTCTTTTTCGATTCGTGAAAACAGCTTTTAATTCTAATGTACGGTTTTTGAGTAAAAAATAATTTCCGAGCACGATATGTATAATTGAAAAAATCTTGTTTATTATTTTTAATTAAAAAAAAATTGTTTTTCCAAAAATCAACAGATATAATTAAATGTCGTTTTCGCCAAATTAAAATTTATTAAATTTATAATAAAATCAGTACACTTGAGACAATTCTTTTGAAAAACAATGAAATGGAAAATGTTTAAAGAAGAAGTTAAAGTTTTGCTCCTTTAGTGCCCGTATAAAAATTAAAAATTATTTTAGAAAAAATCGGCGAGCCACATATTGGCCAAAACTTAGTCCTTTTTCGATTGGCAAAAACCCCATTCAAATTAGACTTTTAGTTTTCGAGAAATAAATAACTTGCGAACGACACAACAAAATCGATCATCTTTTATTCGCAAATCAAAAACAAAAAATATTTTTCAAAAACCAATACAGATAATTATAGTGCCGTTTTCACCGAATTACATATTTTGACAAAAATCCATACGTGTGAAAAAATCCTCCAAAGAAAAAAACAATTGCAAAATATTCCATTTGTAAATATAAACTTTACTTTTTAAACGGATTTATAAAAGTCAAAAATTTATTTAGAAAAAATCCCCAAGATACCTATTGGCTCAAATTTAGTCCTTTTTCGATTGGTGAAAATCGCATTCGAATTCGACTTTTAATTTTTGAGAAATAAATAATTTGCGAACAACACACGTATTTCGACGAAACAAAGTTAATTGATTTTGTTCATTCCCTCTCACTCGCACCGTCGCTATTGTCGTATCTTTTCGCTCCCTTCCACTTATTGCTATGGTAAATACGTTTTATGAATATAAAATCGATATTTACAAAATTAAATTAAAATTTTTGATTTGAAGGAGCGCACAGTAAATTATACTAATACAATAAACACGAAGATGTGCGCATTCGAGCGAAAAGTGGCACATTTCCGAGCGAGGGAAGCAAATGAAGCGCGACGCGGAGCGGCGCGCTTCATTTTCCCGAGATCGGAAATGTGCCACTTTGAGCTCGAATGTGCACACTCGGTCTTAAGCTCGATTAACAAATAATCACGTTTTAACAAAAAAAAATGTTCACTTTAGTTATACGCCCCACCTAATACTCAAAACAACAAAATAAGCGATTTTTCATCAAAAAAAGGCTCACATTTTGTAGCGACACAAGTCGAAACCCTTCCTCCCTCGCCAGTTTTTCGAAGGCCCAAATTTCAATTTGTTAATAGGCTTTTTCGCTTCAGATTTCGATAAAACGAAAGAAGCACAAAAAGAGATGTTATTTATGCCCAATGCAAATTTCGTTTTGCATCTGCCTCTCGCGAAAAAAAAAAGTTTGGCCATTAGTTAACTCGCGTTAGAAATAAAAAGCTTTGCGCCCGAGTGTTTTATCTTGCAGGAGCCATAAATATTGTCCTGTCGTTCCCCTTTTGTAAGATGCAAAAAGGATTAAGGTACGAGGGAAATTAAATACCGTCGAAACGAGCTGCTTGCAGCTTTTTACCCGCACTTTGCACTTTGACTTGTAACTTTTCGGAAAAAGTGGCATTAGATCGGTTCGAATACGATCCTTTCTTTTTACGTTTACTAATTATCTGTGTTAGTAGAGGTGCAAGCCCTTTTGTGCGAATTTACGAGGGACCTGGAAATGGAAGAGGAACGTATGTTTCTTTTTATTTACCACCGCCAGTTATTTCGTAGATGTTCGGCCGCATAAAGCACATATGCTTCCATTTGTTAGGGAACAATAAAATTCTTATCGGACCTTTATGTTACAACTACCAAGTCGTAGTATGTTGAATAATTCATACGGAATATGACCTACATAAAAGCTGCAAAGATATCGCTTTTCCTCGTTAAATCTGTGTGCAAATTGAATTTACTGCAAGTCCTTTGTTTTCCGTAATATTTACGATCGGAATCGAAAAACCTGGTCCATAATTTTAATAAGAGACTGCACACGCCATCTATTGGTCGATTTTTGTATTTGGAAATTTTAAAAATAAATTTATTTAATGGGAAAATCGCTTGGGATTTTGTCGAAGATGGGTTGACTGTTTAAAACCGATTCCAAAAAAAAAAAAAAAAAAACGAAATGGGCATGGGGGCACGGGGGGCATGGGCAGCTTCGAAAATGCGAGCCGCACCAAAACGTCAAATTTTATTAAAAGTTTTGATTAAAACGAACGTACGCCCCCGTACAAAAACGGACGGAAGTCGAGCCGAAGTCTGAACGAACCCCCTTAATAAAAAATAAAAGCCCATGACTTGCCTTTTTCTGCGGGCTCTAAAACTGCAAAATATCTTTTTTCCCCGTTAAATCGTTCAAAAATTTTATTTCCCCTTTTTTTTCCCTAATATTTAGTCGGAATCGAAAAACCCCAAAATTTTAATAAGGAGACACGCCTCGGGTTTTTTTTTATTTAAATTTTTAAAATAAATTTATTTAATGGGAAAATCGCTTGGGATTTTGTCGAAGATGGGTTGACTGTTTAAAACCGATTCCAATAACGAACAAAAACGAAATGGGCATGGGGCACGGGGGCATGGGCAGCTTCGAAAATGAGAGCCGACCAAAACGTCAAATTTTATTAAAAGTTTTGATTAAAACAATACGCCCCTTTACAAAACGGACGGAAGTCGAGCCGAAGTCTGAACGAACCCCCTTAATAAAAAATAAAAGCCCATGACTTGCCTTTTTCTGCGGGCTCTATCTTAACTTTCTATCAATATAACTTGCCGTTTCATCGTTCGACTTCTGGTTTACTACATAATGCAGTAGGAAATCCGCAAGAAAGCCCTATTTATCATCGGGGAGAGGCGCCTCGAAAAATAAAATCGCTTTTGCCTTTAAATCTGCGTGGATTTCTTAACCTTTTTCTTCAGAATATTTGCGATCTGAATTCGAAAAACTCTGGTTTCAATAAACATTGTCTAATAAGGATGCAAAAGCCCATTTATGCATCGGTTTGGAAATCTTGTAACGAATATATTTAATAATGTCGAAACTGCGCGTTTCGGTTAAATTGTATGGTTGAATTTTAACGATTTAAAAACAAAAATACCGCATGTTCGAAAATGACGCACAAAACAGTCAAATTTTGATTAGTTTTCGATTTTGAAAACAAGTAGCCTCGCGTAGTTCAAGAACGCGGATACTAGCGAATGTCGATAGACCCTTAAGTAAAAATAAGCCGCGGACCCTTTTCTGTTAACAATTCCGTTTGAAATCGTCGACAATATAATTTAATAATTTTCGATCGTGATACGGTTTTAAGCCGATATCAAAATACAGTGAAGCCTGATAATCGAAGCGTTAGAATTTCAAATTCAACTTTCCATTAGTAAATGCCGTTTCGATAACTTCGGTTGGAAATTTTCAATTTTATAGTAATTAAGAACGGGTTTTCGGATAAGTTTTTAGGCATTTAAAATAGATAAAAGCGAAACCTTATTAATTTTCGGGTTTTAAGACCTAAATTAAACCTATTCCATATAAAAATGTCCGAAGTCCTTTCTTAAATCAGCTCTTGGTTAGATTAAATAACTTTGAAAAATAATATTTGGCAAATGTGTAATTGTCAAAACAGATAAAGTTGAACTGTTAATTAATTTTTACGGGCTTATAAGGCGAGCTACAGAAAAAACTTAATGGATATAAAATGGTCCCGGAGATCGCCTCTAAACAGCCCTTGTGTTAGATTTAAATAATTTCGAAAAATAATTTTTGGCTTTTTGTGTAATTTCAAAAACAGATAGGAACGGTAATTAATTTTTTACGGGCTTATAAGGCGAGCTACAGAAAAAACCTAATCGATATAAAATGGTCCCGAAAGTCCCTCTAAACAGCCCTTGTGTTAGATTTAAATAATTTCGAAAAATAATTTTTGGCTTTTTGTGTAATTTCAAAAACAGATAGGAACGGTAATTAATTTTTTACGGGCTTATAAAGCAAGCTATAGAAAAATCCTAATCGATATAAAATGGTCCCAAAGTTCCCCTTTAAACAGCCCTTGTGTTAGATTTAAATAATTTCGAAAAATAATTTTGGCTTTTGTGTAATTTCAAAAACAGATAGGAACCGTAATTAATTTTTTACGGGCTTATAAGGCGAGCTACAGAAAAAACCTAATCGATATAAAATGGTCCCGAAAGTCCCCTCTAATCAGCCCTTGTGTTAGATTAAAATAATTTCGAAAAATAATTTTTGGCTTTTTGTGTAATTTCAAAAACAGATAGGAACGTAATTAATTTTTTACGGGCTTATAAGGCGAGCTACAGAAAAAACCTAATCAATATAAAATGGTCCCGAAAGTCCCCTCTAATCAGCCCTTGTGTTAGATTAAAATAATTTCAAAAAATAATTTTTGGCTTTTTGTGTAATTTCAAAAACAGATAGGAACGGTAATTAATTTTTTACGGGCTTATAAAGCGAGCTACAGAAAAAACCTAATCGATATAAAATGGTCCCGAAAGTCCCTCTAATCAGCCCTTGTGTTAGATTTAAATAATTTCGAAAAATAATTTTTGGCTTTTGTGTAATTTCAAAAACAGATAGGAACGTAATTAATTTTTACGGGCTTATAAGGCGAGCTACAGAAAAAACCTAATCGATATAAAATGGTCCCGAAAGTCCCCTCTAATCAGCCCTTGTGTTAGATTAAAATAATTTCGAAAAATAATTTTTGGCTTTTGTGAAATTTCAAAAACAGATAGGAACGGTAATTAATTTTTTACGGGCTTATAAGGCGAGCTACAGAAAAAACCTAATCGATATAAAATGGTCCCGAAAGTCCCCTCTAATCAGCCCTTGTGTTAGATTAAAATAATTTCGAAAAATAATTTTTGGCTTTTGTGTAATTTCAAAAACAGATAGGAACGGTAATTAATTTTTTACGGGCTTATAAGGCGAGCTACAGAAAAAACCTAATCGATATAAAATGGTCCCGAAAGTCCCCTCTAATCAGCCCTTGTGTTAGATTTAAATAATTTCGAAAAATAATTTTCGGCTTTTTGTATAATTTCAAAAACAGATAGGAACGGTAATTAATTTTTTACGGGCTTATAAGGCGAGTTACAAAAAAAAACTAATCGATATAAAATAGTCCCAAAGGTCCCCTTTAAACAGCCTTTTTGTTAGATTTAAATAATTTCGAAAAATAATTTTCGGCTTTTTGTATAATTTCAAAAACAGATAGGAACGGTAATTAATTTTTTACGGGCTTATAAGGCGAGTTACAAAAAAAACTAATCGATATAAAATGGTCCTGAAAGTCCCCTCTAAACTGCACTTGTGTTAGATTTAAATAATTTCGAAAAATAATTTTGGCTTTTGTGTAATTTCAAAACAGATAGGAACGGTAATTAATTTTTACGGGCTTATAAGGCGAGCTACAAAAAACTAATCGATATAAAATGGTCCTGAAAGGTCCCTCTAAACAGCCCTTGTGTTAGATTTAAATAATTTCGAAAAATAATTTTGGCTTTTGTGTAATTTAAAAAACAGATCGGAACGGTAATTAATTTTTTACGGGCTTATAAGGCGAGCTACAAAAAAAATCTAATCAATATAAAATGGTCCCGAAAGGCCCCTCTAAACAGCCCTTGTGTTAGATTTAAATAATTTCGAAAAATAATTTTTGGCTTTTTGTAATTTCAAAACAGATAGGAACGGTAATTAATTTTTACGGGCTTATAAGGCGAGCTACAAAAAAACTAATCGATATAAAATGGTCCCGAAGGTTCCCTTTAAACAGCCTTTTTGTTAGATTTAAATAATTTCGAAAAATAATTTTCGGCTTTTTGTAATTTCAAAAACAGATAGGAACGGTAATTAATTTTTTACGGGCTTATAAGGCGAGCTACAAAAAAACCTAATCGATATAAAATGGTCCCGAAAGGCCCCTCTAAACAGTCCTTGTGTTAGATTTAAATAATTTCAAAAAATAATTTTGGCTTTTTGTGTGATTTCAAAAACAGATAGGAACGGTAATTAATTTTTTACGGGCTTATAAGGCGAGTTACAAAAAAAAACTAATCGATATAAAATGGTCCCAAAGGCTCCCTTTAAACAGCCTTTTTGTTAGATTTAAATAATTTCGAAAAATAATTTTTGGCTTTTTGTATAATTTCAAAAACAGATAGGAACGGTAATTAATTTTTTACGGGCTTATAAGGCGAGCTACAGAAAAAACCTAATCGATATAAAATGGTCCCAAAGGTCCCCTCTAAACAGCCCTTGTGTTAGATTTAAATAATTTTGAAAAATAATTTTGGCTTTTGTGTAATTTCAAAACAGATAGGAAGGGTAATTAATTTTTTACGGGCTTAGAAGGCGAGCTACAAAAAACCTAATCGATTTAAAATGGTCCCGAAAGGCCCCTATAAACAGTCCTTGTGTTAGATTTAAATAATTTTAAAAAATAATTTTGGCCTTTTTGTGTGATTTCAAAAACAGATAGGAATGGTAATTAATTTTTTACGGGCTTATAAGGCAAGCTACAAAAAAACCTAATCGATATAAAATGGTCCAAAAGGGTCCCTCTAAACAGCCCTTGTGTTAGATTTAAATAATTTCGAAAAATAATTTTGGCTTTTTGTGTAATTTCAAAACAGATAGGAACGGTAATTAATTTTTACGGGCTTATAAGGCGAGCTACAGAAAAACCTAATCGATATAAAATGGTCCCGAAAGTCCCTCTAATCAGCCCTTGTGTTAGATTTAAATAATTTCGAAAAATAATTTTTGGCTTTTGTGTAATTTCAAAAACAGATAGGAACGTAATTAATTTTTACGGGCTTATAAGGCGAGCTACAGAAAAACCTAATCGATATAAAATGGTCCCGAAAGTCCCTCTAAACAGCCCTTGTGTTAGATTTAAATAATTTCAAAAATAATTTTTGGCTTTTGTGTAATTTCAAAACAGATAGGAACGGTAATTAATTTTTACGGGCTTATAAGGCGAGCTACAGAAAAACCTAATCGATATAAAATGGTCCCGAAAGTCCCTCTAATCAGCCCTTGTGTTAGATTTAAATAATTTCAAAAATAATTTTGGCTTTTGTGTAATTTCAAAACAGATAGGAACGGTAATTAATTTTTACGGGCTTATAAGGCGAGCTACAGAAAAACCTAATCGATATAAAATGGTCCCGAAAGTCCCTCTAATCAGCCCTTGTGTTAGATTTAAATAATTTCGAAAAATAATTTTTGGCTTTTGTGTAATTTCAAAACAGATAGGAACGGTAATTAATTTTTTACGGGCTTATAAAGCGAGCTACAGAAAAAACCTAATCAATATAAAATGGTCCCGAAAGTCCCCTCTAATCAGCCCTTGTGTTAGATTAAAATAATTTCAAAAAATAATTTTTGGCTTTTTGTGTAATTTCAAAAACAGATAGGAACGGTAATTAATTTTTTACGGGCTTATAAGGCGAGCTACAGAAAAAACCTAATCGATATAAAATGGTCCCGAAAGTCCCCTCTAATCAGCCCTTGTGTTAGATTAAAATAATTTCGAAAAATAATTTTTGGCTTTTTGTGTAATTTCAAAAACAGATAGGAACGGTAATTAATTTTTACGGGCTTATAAGGCGAGCTACAGAAAAACCTAATCGATATAAAATGGTCCCGAAAGTCCCCTCTAATCAGCCCTTGTGTTAGATTTAAATAATTTCGAAAAATAATTTTTGGCTTTTGTGTAATTTCAAAACAGATAGGAACCGTAATTAATTTTTTACGGGCTTATAAGGCGAGCTACAGAAAAACCTAATCGATATAAAATGGTCCCGAAAGTCCCTCTAAACAGCCCTTGTGTTAGATTTAAATAATTTCGAAAAATAATTTTTGGCTTTTGTGTAATTTCAAAAACAGATAGGAACGGTAATTAATTTTTTACGGGCTTATAAGGCGAGCTACAGAAAAACCTAATCGATATAAAATGGTCCGAAAGTCCCTCAAAATCAGCCCTTGTGTTAGATTTAAATAATTTCAAAAATAATTTTTGGCTTTTGTGTAATTTCAAAAACAGATAGGAACGGTAATTAATTTTTACGGGCTTATAAGCGAGCTACAGAAAAAACTAATCGATATAAAATGGTCCCGAAAGTCCCCTCTAAACAGCCCTTGTGTTAGATTTAAATAATTTCGAAAAATAATTTTTGGCTTTTGTGTAATTTAAAAAACAAATAGGAACGGTAATTAATTTTTTACGGGCTTATAAGGCGAGCTACAGAAAAACCTAATCGATATAAAATGGTCCTGAAAGTCCCTCTAAACAGCCCTTGTGTTAGATTTAAATAATTTCAAAAATAATTTTGGCTTTTGTGTAATTTCAAAACAGATAGGAACGGTAATTAATTTTTACGGGCTTATAAAGGCGAGCTACAGAAAAACCTAATCGATATAAAATGGTCCCGAAAGTCCCTCTAAACAGCCCTTGTGTTAGATTTAAATAATTTCAAAAATAATTTTGGCTTTTGTGTAATTTCAAAACAGATAGGAACGGTAATTAATTTTTACGGGCTTATAAGGCGAGCTACAGAAAAACCTAATCGATATAAAATGGTCCGAAAGTCCCTCTAATCAGCCCTTGTGTTAGATTTAAATAATTTCGAAAAATAATTTTGGCTTTTGTGTAATTTCAAAAACAGATAGGAACGGTAATTAATTTTTACGGGCTTATAAGGCGAGCTACAGAAAAACCTAATCGATATAAAATGGTCCTGAAAGTCCCTCTAATCAGCCCTTGTGTTAGATTTAAATAATTTCAAAAATAATTTTGGCTTTTGTGTAATTTCAAAACAGATAGGAACGGTAATTAATTTTTACGGGCTTATAAGGCGAGCTACAGAAAAACCTAATCGATATAAAATGGTCCTGAAAGTCCCTCTAATCAGCCCTTGTGTTAGATTTAAATAATTTCGAAAAATAATTTTGGCTTTTGTGTAATTTCAAAACAGATAGGAACGGTAATTAATTTTTACGGGCTTATAAGGCGAGCTACAGAAAAACCTAATCGATATAAAATGGTCCTGAAAGTCCCTCTAAACAGCCCTTGTGTTAGATTTAAATAATTTCGAAAAATAATTTTTGGCTTTTGTGTAATTTCAAAACAGATAGGAACGGTAATTAATTTTTACGGGCTTATAAGGCGAGCTACAGAAAAACCTAATCGATATAAAATGGTCCCGAAAGTCCCTCTAATCAGCCCTTGTGTTAGATTTAAATAATTTCGAAAAATAATTTTGGCTTTTGTGTAATTTCAAAACAGATAGGAACGGTAATTAATTTTTACGGGCTTATAAGGCGAGCTACAGAAAAACCTAATCGATATAAAATGGTCCCGAAAGTCCCTCTAATCAGCCCTTGTGTTAGATTTAAATAATTTCAAAAATAATTTTTGGCTTTTGTGTAATTTCAAAACAGATAGGAACGGTAATTAATTTTTACGGGCTTATAAGGCGAGCTACAGAAAAACCTAATCGATATAAAATGGTCCCGAAAGTCCCTCTAACAGCCCTTGTGTTAGATTTAAATAATTTCGAAAAATAATTTTGGCTTATTGTGTAATTTCAAAAACAGATAGGAACGGTAATTAATTTTTTACGGGCTTATAAAGCGAGCTACAGAAAAAACCTAATCAATATAAAATGGTCCCGAAAGTCCCCTCTAATCAGCCCTTGTGTTAGATTAAAATAATTTCAAAAATAATTTTGGCTTTTGTGTAATTTCAAAAACAGATAGGAACGGTAATTAATTTTTTACGGGCTTATAAAGCGAGCTACAGAAAAAACCTAATCAATATAAAATGGTCCCGAAAGTCCCCTCTAATCAGCCCTTGTGTTAGATTAAAATAATTTCAAAAAATAATTTTTGGCTTTTGTGTAATTTCAAAACAGATAGGAACGGTAATTAATTTTTACGGGCTTATAAGCGAGCTACAGAAAAACCTAATCGATATAAAATGGTCCCGAAAGTCCCTCTAATCAGCCCTTGTGTTAGATTTAAATAATTTCAAAAATAATTTTGGCTTTTTGTGTAATTTCAAAACAGATAGGAACGGTAATTAATTTTTACGGGCTTATAAGGCGAGCTACAGAAAAACCTAATCGATATAAAATGGTCCCGAAAGTCCCTCTAATCAGCCCTTGTGTTAGATTTAAATAATTTCGAAAAATAATTTTGGCTTTTGTGTAATTTCAAAACAGATAGGAACGGTAATTAATTTTTACGGGCTTATAAGGCGAGCTACAGAAAAACCTAATCGATATAAAATGGTCCCGAAAGTCCCTCTAATCAGCCCTTGTGTTAGTTTTAAATAATTTCGAAAAATAATTTTTGGCTTTTGTGTAATTTAAAAAACAGATAGGAACGGTAATTAATTTTTACGGGCTTATAAGGCGAGCTACAGAAAAACCTAATCGATATAAAATGGTCCCGAAAGTCCCTCTAATCAGCCCTTGTGTTAGATTTAAATAATTTCGAAAAATAATTTTTGGCTTTTGTGTAATTTCAAAACAGATAGGAACGGTAATTAATTTTTACGGGCTTATAAGGCGAGCTACAGAAAAACCTAATCGATATAAAATGGTCCCGAAAGTCCCTCTAATCAGCCCTTGTGTTAGATTTAAATAATTTCGAAAAAAAATTTTTTGGCTTTTGTGTAATTTCAAAACAGATAGGAACGGTAATTAATTTTTACGGGCTTATAAGGCGAGCTACAGAAAAACCTAATCGATATAAAATGGTCCCGAAAGTCCCTCTAAACAGCCCTTGTGTTAGATTTAAATAATTTCGAAAAATAATTTTTAGCTTATTGTGTAATTTCAAAAACAGATAGGAACGGTAATTAATTTTTTACGGGCTTATAAGGCAAGCTACAGAAAAAACCTAATCCATATAAAATGATCCCGAAGGTCCCTTCTAAACAGCCCTTGTGTTAGATTTAAATAATTTTAAAAAATAATTTTTGGCTTGTAGTGTAATTTCAAAAACAAATAGGAACGGTAATTAATTTTTTACGAGCTTATAAGGCAAGTTACAGAAAAAATCGAATTGATATAAAATAGTCCTGAAAGTCCCCTCTAAACAGCCCTTGTGTTAGATTTAAATAATTTTGAAAAATAATTTTTGCTTTTTGTGTAATTTGAAAAACCGATAGGAACTGTAATAAATTTTTTACGGGCCTATAAGGCGAGATACAGAAAAAACCTAATCGATATAAAATAAATACAAAGATGTGCGCATTCGAGCGAAAAGTGGCACATTTCCGAGCGAGGGAGGCAAATGAAGCGCGACGCGGAGCGGCGCGCTTCATTTTCCCGAGATCGGAAATGTGCCACTTTGAGCTCGAATGTGCACACTCGGTTTTAAACATGAATCACAATACTTTAAGTCAATAAATTGATTTTGATCATTCCCTCTCACTCGCACCCTCGCTATCGTCCTATCTTTTCGCTCCCTTCCACTCATTGCTATAGTAAATACATTTTTCGAACATAAATCGGTTTTAAGCATGATTCACAATAATTAATTCATTTTCTTCCGTTGCCTGCTAAAACTTTACTCTCGACCTACCAAAAAAAAACATAACCTCAAAAAAGCAATCGACAAACGGGACCTCAATATCGTAGAAATGCAAGTTTCATGTCCTCACATCGGCACCAAGCGTTACATTAATGACGTTTCATTTCGCGCTCGGCGTGGGTACGAGCCCCGAGGCAACAGTCAGACTTGCCAACCGAGAGCTCGGGCCCCGCAAACACTCGGCCACGGTTCATTTGCGAATCGTTAAACATTCACAAGCCGCGTTACACACGCCGAAGTGTATTTGCACGAAGTTTCTTCTTTTTCGTTCCGACTTTGCTAAAATGCACTCGAAACGTACCTGCGCGCCCGGCCCCCCGTTCCCCCTCGCCCCCCCGCACACTTCCATCTTATTTGAATTTTCGAACTATATATTAACGTTTGTTTAATTTCCGCTTTTCAAGCCGTGCAATACAATAACGGATATTGAAATTGGACAGAACGCTCATTGATAAGAATACGCAATTAACCGTCTCCATTGTGAACGAATATTTTGATGAATTAGGTTATAACACGGAAACTTTTGTTCTAATGGAAACACAGTGTTCGAACTATAATAGAGAACAACGCCGCGTTTTAATTAACTCAAAAATTAATTAATTTTTTTTTCTTTCATTATTCAAAGGGCGATCGCGAGAGCGAATCATTTTTACAGTCGGCCATTTGTTTTTTTTTTTGCGCAAAAAATAAACACAAATCAAAACGTATAATTATAATCGAATTACATAATTCACAACGTCAATTACCATCGGCGTCCCCCTAAAAATTAAATGGCGCGTGGCGGAAACGCGTCACAGAACAATGACGAGCTTCTAAGTTACGCGTCCGTTTATTGGCAACGACAGTGCAGGGGTGGCGAATGAAAGGGGTGCGCGCAGAAAAACAAATTTCTCCGACGGCAAAAGGTCAACAAACAACTTACGGCTTGTTTGCGCGCCAACTGAACGACGGAAAAATTTAGTTTGGCAACCCTTTGTTGCGTTGCCACGGCGATCTAACCTGAAACAATTTATAATTGCGATTTGTCGCGTATCGAACCGAGATAAAGTCGTCGCGATTTTGCAATGGCGAAAGGGCACAAGCATTAAGACACGTCGCGAAAAACGAAATTGCTCGGGGAGACATTATTGGAAAACTTTGATCTCCTGCTTCAATATATGTTCAAAACAAGTTTTAAGTGCGGGGGGGGGGGCGTAAAGTTGAAAACGCGAAACTTTGTAGTTTGGTATAAAGCTCACGATACTTTGCCAACTTCGCAACTCTTTATTGAATAATGAAAATGAGGTTAGTTTTTGCGATTTCGCGTAGGTCGAAAAAGCGGCCACTTTTTCGAAACGGAAGCTGCGACAATACCGCGTGCGTCATCCCTTTCGAACGGCGCCCCGCGCCGTAATTGGCGAGCGTTTCCGTTTCGGGCACATTTCCATTACAAATAACGCGCACGACCCCGGAAAAAAAGCAAACAAATCCGGATCGCCCCAATAACGATTAAATTCGATGCATCTATTTTGGGAAAGTGCGAAATCGATTTGAGCGTTTGCTTTTATGATTCTTTTTTTTTCTGTTGGTAGTTTCGAAGTTCAAAAAGGCGGGACTTTTAAAATATCTACCCTTTGTCGGCTTGCAGCGACCAAATAAATTTTTCAGTAATCAATAGACGTCCACTGTTTAAAATTTAAATAAGAGCGAATTGTCTTCGAATACGGAATAAGGGCGCGCAGGGGTGTACAAAATATTCGCTTTCGACCAATTGCGCGCTCCACAGATAGAAAATTCGGGACCTAATGAGTTTCCAAGTGAAAGCAAACCGGGAAAAATTTTGGGCGCCCAAAATTCCAACTTGCGTTCCTTCAATTAATTTTACAAGAAATTCTGCCAAATAAAAATCTATTGTTTTAACCCTTAAGTATGTAAAAAGGTTCCAAGACCTTGATTTTATCGAGTTTTTTAGGATATCTCAACAAAAGCAAGGTTATGAATTTTTAAAGACGAGCTTTAGAACAAAGTCTTTGAATTCTCAATTTAAAACGAAGCAACCGTTATTTTTGTTTCTATGATGTAGTTGTACATAGTAGGGAAGACCGGGTATAGTTGTCTCACGGGTAAGTTGTCACAAAAGCCATAACAGCAACCCTAATGAATTAATAAATTTGTTTACCCGTGTCAAAGAAGTTCGAGCACAATACCTCCTTGCGTACTTCACTTCAGCAAATATTTTTTATTTTTTTTAATTATGAATAAGATATTTTTTGTTCCTTTCTTAGGTAAAACTTCTTACAAACAACATTTTACCTTTAATAAAAATAGGCATTTGTTTTGTCGTTTTGTATTTTACCTTTTATTCAGTATGTGTGTACTTACCCCAGACACGGGGTTAAAAGTCACACTTCACTTTTTTCGTAAAAATTATAATATGTTCTCATTAGATAATGGTAGAGAAAAAGTTTTTATTTTTTCTTAAACTAGAATAAATACACTATCTATTGATATATAAATGTCATAGATAAATTAAGACTATGGGCTCTATAAATAGAAAAGACCAAAAATTGTGACTTCTAACCCCGGTCTCCCCTACTAGGTAGTGTTCTAAGTAGTTCCAAGTAGTTAATAATAAATAAAATTGATATTTCGAAATTTAAAGTAAATACTAACGGAAAAAAATATAATTATTTAATTAAACTCGAAACTAAACGTTAAAACCGAAAAACCGGAATTTTTTGCCGAACGAAACCGATATATGTATATATATTTTTTAATTGAACCCGAACCAAAACTGATTTAACGCTTTATAAATTAAATTCTTCGGGTTTTTTTTAACCGAACAACATTTGTGAATAAAATAAGTTCGTTTTCGCGAAAATTCCACATAACGCTCAGAAATTAGCGAAATTTAACAAGAGAATTGACGTGCCATTTACCTCACCTTATCAAATCGTAAAAGATTGGCCTAACGACACCTTCTCCCATATTATCATCCCTCCATTAAGGGTATCAAACGCCCTAAACCACATCTCAGATGCGATAAGAAAATCGCAATAACGGCTTCAAACCGCATAACAATAACGACGCCCTTCCCACGACGCCACCTACGCCCCCCCCCCCGAACAAATGCGAAAAGTATTTTTAATTCGCAATTACGAGCCACTTAACGTGAACGCTTAATGAAACCTATCACGAAACGTGCAAAAATTTCAACAGTCGCGTTTAAAGCGGCAACAAAGGCGAACTTATCGAGCGCCCCCCTTTCGTTTTATTTTATCGCATTAAATAAATTAAAATTTAAAAATAACTCGCGACGTTTTATTTTTAAATCCAAGGATTTCGTATAATGTTTTGTTGGACAAAACGCACTCTGTGCGATTTTATCGCGCACTTTTTTTTTGTAAAGTCAAAGGCGAAGGGTGAGCGGAAAATATTTAATTGCGGACGATTTTATTTTTGGAAATTCGGACTCCCCTTTGCCTTTTAAGGTTTAATGGAAGGAAAAGCCCCGCAATAAGATACGCTTTATCCCGACATGTAATTTTAATGCAGGAAGGGAATACTCGATGTTCTAGAACGTTCGGCGTTGTCCCCCCATTTTTTGCCTCGAAATGGCGAAAGGCGATCCGCTAAAAAATACAAACGAAATAAATTATTTAAGCGGTCCTACCGCGCGTAAAAATTCCAAGTTATTTGCTAAATTCAAAACACACAATATTATGTTTATTAAAAGGGCGTTTTTTGACGTTATACTTCTTTCAGCGGGTCGAGAGGAAAATTGTAGCAGGCAACGGAAGTTGCACGCGCACGGCTAACAAAGTATGATGTTAGCCGTCTAAGAAAATAAATTAATTATTGTGAATTATGCTTAAAACCGATTTTATGTTCGAAAAAACGTATTTACCATAGCAATGAGTGGAAGGGAGAAAAGATACGACGATAGCGGCGGTGCGAGCGAGAGGGAATGATCAAAATCAATTTATTGACCTAAATTGTTGTGAATCGTGCTTAAAAACGAGTGTGCACATTCGAGCTCAAAGTGGCACATTCCGATCTCGGGAAAATGAAGCGCGCCGCTCCGCGTCGCGCTTCATTTGCCTCCCTCGCTCGGAAATGTGCCACTTTTCGCTCGAATGCGCACATCTTTGTGTTTATTAGATTTTTTACTTTATCCTTGGCTCTTACAAATCAAAACATTAAATTATATTTAGTAAATATTGATTTTATGTTTGAAAAGTGTATTTACCATAGCAATGAGTGGAAGGGGCGAAAAGATACGACGATAGCGGCGGTGCGAGCGAGAGGAATGATCAAAATCAATTTATTGACCTAAATTGTTGTGAATCGTGCTTAAAACGAGTGCGCGCATTCGAGCTCAAAGTGGCACATTCCGATCTCGGAAAATGAAGCGCGCCGCTCCGCGTCGCGCTTCATTTGCCTCCCTCGCTCGGAAATGTGCCACTTTTCGCTCGAATGCGCACATCTTTGTGTTTATTAGATTTTTCTACTTTATCCTTGGCTCTTACAAATCAAAACATTAAATTATATTTAGTAAATATTGATTTTATGTTTGAAAAGTGTATTTACCATAGCAATGAGTGGAAGGGGCGAAAAGATACGACGATAGCGGCGGTGCGAGCGAGAGGGAATGATCAAAATCAATTTATTGACCTAAATTGTTGTGAATCGTGCTTAAAAACGAGTGCGCACATTCGAGCTCAAAGTGGCACATTCCGATCTCGGGAAAATGAAGCGCGCCGCTCCGCGTCGCGCTTCATTTGCCTCCCTCGCTCGGAAATGTGCCACTTTTCGCTCGAATGCGCACATCTTTGTGTTTATTAGATTTTTCTACTTTATCCTTGGCTCTTACAAATCAAAACATTAAATTATATTTAGTAAATATTGATTTTATGTTTGAAAAGTGTATTTACCATAGCAATGAGTGGAAGGGAGCGAAAAGATACGACGATAGCGGCGGTGCGAGCGAGAGGGAATGATCAAAATCAATTTATTGACCTAAATTGTTGTGAATCGTGCTTAAAAACGAGTGCGCGCATTCGAGCTCAAAGTGGCACATTCCGATCTCGGGAAAATGAAGCGCGCCGCTCCGCGTCGCGCTTCATTTGCCTCCCTCGCTCGGAAATGTGCCACTTTTCGCTCGAATGCGCACATCTTTGTGTTTATTAGATTTTTCTACTTTATCCTTGGCTCTTACAAATCAAAACATTAAATTATATTTAGTAAATATTGATTTTATGTTTGAAAAGTGTATTTACCATAGCAATGAGTGGAAGGGAGCGAAAAGATACGACGATAGCGGCGGTGCGAGCGAGAGGGAATGATCAAAATCAATTTATTGACCTAAATTGTTGTGAATCGTGCTTAAAAACGAGTGTGCACATTCGAGCTCAAAGTGGCACATTCCGATCTCGGGAAAATGAAGCGCGCCGCTCCGCGTCGCGCTTCATTTGCCTCCCTCGCTCGGAAATGTGCCACTTTTCGCTCGAATGCGCACATCTTCGTAATTATTCGACGTATTTATATTGATTTTAATCCCGTCTGAATTTTGTTCAACTTAATAAATTTACTATCTACAGCCAAAATAGAAAAACACCGATGCGCATTCAAATATTTATGAAATATGAGTAAACGTTTTGCTGATACCGCATTTATGCACGCATCCGTTTAGTTTTGTCGTTTAAAGGTATTAATCATGAAAATTAATTAGGTTTGAAAGGTCATCACGAGTAATTTTATGAGAGCGCCAAGCGAATTTACGACGTGTATGAACAGAATTTACCGACACACACACATTTCCAAAATTTATTACTAATTAAAATTTACTTAACGCTCGCGTTAAATTATTTAAATCGAAACCGCAGAAATTAAACGGAAACTTCGGAAAAAGTTTGGCGCTACACGTCGGACGCGAAATTTTATTCCTTCGAAATGAAAGTTTGCACTGGGAACGTAATTAGAAAGTTAGGGGAAAATTACTAGTAATTAATCCTTGCCTCGCGAAAGATGTACACACACCTAGGCGAGGCGTCACGTAAAACTTCTTGCACGAGACGGAATCGAGTGGGTCCTTGAAAAGGACGACTCGAATAAAACTATTTGTATTTACCGAATCGACGTTTCGAAATATAAATATGAAGAGGACTTCTACGCCACTGACAGCACCCTGATTTTTTCCTACTAAAATATAGATGTATTAAGAACATGTAAGAAGTTCAGGACCGTATTTAACACAAAAGATAGTTACTTGATTTTTTTAACATTACTCTTTACATGTACGAAATCAACTTTTCAAAATACAATTATTAAGAGAACTTCTACGCTACTGACAAGCTCCCTGATTTTTTTTCTAATAAAAGAAAGACATATTAACACACTGTAAAAATTTCAGGGCCGTATTTATAGCAGAAGACAGTTACTCAATTTTTTTAACATCTGTCTTTATATGTACGACATCAACTTTTCAAAATATAATTATTAAAAGAACTTCTACGCTACTGACAAACACCCTGATTTTTTTTCTAATAAAAGAAAGATACATTAACACCATGTAAAAATTTCAGGGCCGTATTTAAAGCAAAAGACTGTTACTCAATTTTTTTAACATTAGTTTTTATATGTACGACATCAACTTTTAAAAATATAATTATTAAAAGAACTTCTATGCTACTGACAAGCACCCTTATTTTTTTTTTAATAAAAGAAAAATATATTAACACCCTGTAAATATTTCAGGACCGTATATCTAAGGCAGAAGACAGTTACTCGATTTTTTTAACATTACTCTTTATATGTATGAAACCAATTTTTCAAAATACAATTATTAAAAAAACTTCTACGCTACTGGCAAGCACCCTGATTTTTTGTCTAATAAAAAAACGATATACTAACACCCTGTATAAATTTCAGGACCGTATTTAAAGCAGAAGACAGTTACTCGATTTTTTAACATTACTCTTTATATGTATGAAACCAATATTTCAAAATACAATTATTAAAAAAACTTCTACGCTACTGGCAAGCACCCTGATTTTTTTTCTAATAAAAAAACGATATACTAACACCCTGTAAAAATTTCAGGACCGTATTTAAAGCAAAAGACAGTTACTCGATTTTTTTAACATTAGTCTTTATATGTACGAAATCAACTTTTCAAAATACAATTATTAAAAAAACTTCTACGCTACTGACAAGCACCTTGATTTTTTTTCTAATGAAAGAAAGATATATTAACGTCCTGTAAAAATTTCAGGACCGTATTTAAAGCAGAAGATGGTTACTTAATTTTTTTAACATTAGTCTTTATATATACGAAATCAACTTTTCAAAATACAATTATTAAAAAAACTTCTACGCTACTGACAAGCACCCTAATTTTTATTGTTATAAAAAGGTATATTAAAACCTCGTAAAAATTTCAGGACCGTATTTAAAGCAGAAGAGAGTTACTCAATTTTTTTAACATTAGTCTTTATATGTATGAAATTAACTTTTCAAAATACAATTATTAAAAAACTTCTACGCTACTGACAAGCACCCTGATTTTTTTCTAATAAAAGAAAGATATGTTAACACGCTGTAAAATTTTCAGGGCCGTATTTACAGCAGAAGACAGTTACTCGATTTTTTTAACATTAGTTTTTATATGTACGAAATCAACTTTTCAAAATTCAATTATTAAAAAAACTTCTACGCTACTGACAAGCACCGTGATTTTTTCTTAATAAAAGAAAATATATTAACACCCTCTAAAAATTTCAGGACCGTATTTAAAGCAAAAGACAGTTACTTAATTTTTTTAACATTAGTCTTTATATGTATGAAATTAACTTTTCAAAATACAATTATTAAAAAACTTCTACGCTACTGACAAGCACCCTGATTTTTTCCCAAATAAAAGAAAGACATATTAACAACCTGTAAAATTTTCAGGGCCGTATTTAAATCAGAATTTTTTAAACATCTTTAGTTTTACTAAAATTTTCTTTACGAGTAGCAAACTAAAAGCGAGCACTTCATCACGAGCAGCATCAACTGATAAAAATTCAAAAGGCTCCCCCAGAAATAATTTAAGCCATTTCCAAAAGTGAACAAACGTCACGCGCAAGAAAAAAACGCGTCCATCAAAACACAAAAGAAATATTCGAGGCAATTAAATTAAAATCCGACGACTTTTTTCTCCCCGTTATTAAAACACTTAAAAATTTTAAATAAAAGCAGTTTCGCCCGAGGAGAGAAAAAAAAATTAAAGGGACAATCTGAATGGAAAGCCATCAGAGGAAAAGGTTAAGGGTTGCCGACGACTCCGGCCAAAAAAAAAAGCGGCCGCCCCCAGTGCGAAAGAAATTCAAATGGAAAAACACTGGTTGTCGTGCAAGTTTTACGTGAATTTTATTGTCCTTTATTGTCGGCGCAAAAACGTCGCAATCAGCGCAACTTCGAGTCAAAGTAATAAAACACATTCTTTCGCAAATTCTCGCTTCTAATTTATTGCAAAGGCGCCGTGCCGCCGCCCCTTCGCCTTGATTGACGATCCAATAACATTAATTGGTGGATCGCTAAATTATTTCCGAGCGCTTGAAATATTATCTAAATAAATTTCGGACGATTTCCCTTTTTTTGCGCGCGCGCGCCTTTATTAAACTGCCGCTCCGAATGAAAAATCTCCAACAATAAGCGGCCGACAGTAATTTTAGAAACCGAAAGTAATCAGCTAAATCGCTGTCCCATCGCATTTTAATTCCGACGTCCGATGCCCCAGGCCGGGGGCATTAGCTGAAAGGATCCCCCCGCCGCCACCCCGCCCCAGAAACAACGGAAACTGTCTGATGGACCGGAAGTAATTCTCCAGCTGTGTTTATAACGGCACGAACGCAGTTAATCTAATTACGAAAACCAAAAGCTCATTTTTATTAAAAATAATCCGATCCCCATTGATTTGTTGTTTTTTTTTAAAAGTCGTCGGCCATAAAACTAAAAATAAAATTATAAGCAAAATAACATGATAATCGGGGTTCGACTGTAATTAAATAAGGCCACAATAATTTTTTTTAAAAAAAACTGGTTCGTGTACTTATGAATGGCGCGTGAGAAGTTATACTTCTTTGGCGTGGCTAAAGTAAATATGGTCACGTATAGAAATTAATTTAAATAAATTCAATAAACACGAAGATGTGCGCATTCGAGCGAAAAGTGGCACATTTCCGAGCGAGGGAGGCAAATGAAGCGCGACGCGGAGCGGCGCGCTTCATTTTCCCGAGGTCGGAATGTGCCACTTTGAGCTCGAATGCGCACACTCGGTTTTAAGCTCGATTCACAACAATTTAGGTCAATAAATTGATTTTGATCATTCCCTCTCGCTCGCACCGCTGCTATCGTCGTATCTTTTCGCCCCCTTCCACTCATTGCGATGGTAAATACGTTTTTCAAACATAAAATCAATATTTACTAAATATAACTTAATGTTTTGATTTGTAAGAGCCAAGAATAAAGTAAAAAATCTAATAAACACAAAGATGTGCGCATGCGAGCGAAAAGTGGCACATTTCCGAGCGAGGGAGGCAAATGAAGCGCGACGCGGAGCGGCGCGCTTCATTTTCCCGAGATCGGAATGTGCCACTTTGAGCTCGAATGCGCACACTCGGTTTTAAGCACGATTCTCAACAATTTGGGTCAATAAATTGATTTTCATCATTCCCTCTCGCTCGCACCTTCGCTATCGTCGTATCTTTTCGCTCCCTTCCACTCATTGCTACGGTAAATACGTTTTTCAAATATAAATCAATATTTACTAAATATAATTTAATATTTTGATTTGAAAGAGCAAAGGATAATGTCGATAAATGTAATAAACACGAAGATGTGCGCATTCGAGCAAAAAGCGGTACATTTCCGAGCGAGGGAGGCAAATGGAGCGCGACGCGGAGCGGCGCGCTTCATTTTCCCGAGATCGGAATGTGCCACTTTGAGCTCGAATGCGCACACTCGCTTTTAAGCACGATTCACAACAATTTAAGCCAATAAATCGATTTCGATCATTCCCTCTCGCTCGCACCGCCGCTATCGTCGTATCTTTTCGCTCCCTTCCACTCATTGCTATGGCAAACACGTTTTTCGCACATAAAATCGATATTTATGTTTAATTTAATTTATTCGGCCTTATAAAAAATTCAAATTTAGGATCTTCATAACTGGATAGGAGAGGATTAGATAAATCAAAGTATTATCGTCGGCATTAAACATAAATTAGCATAGAAATGTGGGAGAGCGTTTCCCCTTCGAGCTTTCGATAAAATGTAACGTCTCGTAAACATATCAGGCGGCGTTGTACGGACGTTCAATATGCATTTAGAGGATGCATGAATTACAATTACCGTATCAAATATCCGTAATGTTTAATTGAATTTATATTCGGCGCTTATAAAATTCAAATAGGACTTCGAATAACTGCATTATCGAAGGATGCATGAATATAAAGTATGCGTCGCATTAATACAACAAAGCATTAGAAAAGCGCAATTTCGATCGAAAATGCCTAAACAGTTGCCGTGTCGGCTTCAAAGCATTAACAATTATTCTAGTATCAAAATCAGAAAAAATAGTTAATTATTCGCTGTAGCAAGCAACTTCTCGATTACTTCAAATCAACAAATAAACGCAAAGCATATTTGTTTAAAATCAACGCAATTCTTTAAAATTACAAATATTTGCTGTTAAACTCAAAAAAATTTACACACCCAAAATTTTGATTTAAAATTCAAAAACGCAAAGCAATTTTTTTAGCATAATTCCAAGTAAATTTTCTAGTTAAACTCAAAAAAAATATTTACACCCCCAAAATTTTGATTTAAAAATCAAAAAACGCAAAGCAATTTTATTTAGCATAATTCTCGAAGTAAATTTTTCTAGTTAAACTCAAAAAAAATATTTACACCCCCAAAATTTTGATTTATAATTCAAAAAACGCGAAGCAATTTTGTTTAGCATAATTCACAAAGTAAATTTTGCTAGTTAAACTCAAAAAAAATATTTAACCCCCAAAATTTTGATTTAAAAATCAAAAAACCCAAAGCAATTTTGTTTAGCATAATTCACGAAGTAAATTTTGCTGGTTAAACTCAAAAAAAATATTTACACCCCTAAAATTTTGATTTATAATTCAAAAAACGCGAAGCAATTTTGTTTAGCATAATTCACAAAGTAAATTTTGCTAGTTAAACTCAAAAAAGATATTTAAACCCCGAAAATTGTGATTTAAAATCAAAAATCGCGAAACAATTTTGTATAGCATAAATCACGAAGCGAATTTTGCTAGTATTACTCAAAAAAAATATTTACATCCCCAAAATTTTGTTTTAAAAATCAAAAATAGCGTAGCAATTTTGTATAGCATAATTCACGAAGTAAATTTTGCTAGTTAAACTCAAAAAAATTATTTACACCCCCAAAATTTTGATTTATAATTCAAAAAACACGAAGCAATTTTGTTTAGAATAATTCACGAAGTAAATTTTGCTAGTTGAACTCAAAAAAAATATTTACACCCTCAAAATTTTGATTTAAAATTCAAAATCGAAAAAGAATTTTGTAAGGTATAATTCACGAAGCGAATTTTGCTAGATTTACTCTTAAAATTATTTACACCCCCAAAATTTTGATTTATAATTAAAAAATCGCAAGCAATTTTGTATAGCATAATTCACGAAGCGAATTATTGCTAGTTGTACACTTAAAAAATATTTACACCCCCAAAGTTCCGATTTAAAAATTAAAACCCAAAATGCAAAATGCAAATTGAATTTTTGTCAGGGCGCAACGTAAACCTCTAATTTCGTGTAAAATTAGATTTTTTTTTAACTTGGCAACCGAACATTTTAAAGTTAATTTAAAGCCTAAATTTTATTTGTTTGCGCGAAGGATACACGTGTGATAAAACAAACTATACCAAAGTGCTTTAAACTTTCGTAAGGGAGCTTTAGAAAGCTGAAGGATTAAAACGTTACGGTCGTTATTTAGAAAGCTTTACTAACACTTCGGTTTAAAGCTAAAACGAGACCCCTTGTCTCAGAAAATGTAATTGAAATTGCCGCTTTTTATTTGCGAAGCTTTCGCCGGGTCCGATTTTGGTCCCGTTTCACCTTTGCAAGTACGCAAAAATGAATAAATCTCGTGCCACTGAAAATTTTTTAGACGTGGGTCAACTGCGCGCCGCGCCCCACTTCAAATAAAATTTTCTGAAGTGCCACATTAATTTTTTTAATTAAAGCCACTGAAAAAAAGGCCCCTATTAAAGATTTGAGTATTTTTTTTAAAATAAAACCTCGTAAAATAACCAAAATAAAAAAGATTTAAATTAATCAGAAGCCAAAGATGGTATTTTTTACCTCTTCCAAATATTTCTTTTCGTTTTTAAAGCCGATTTCTACACGTAAAAATTCGACGCACTCAAAGACATATAATTGCTCAAAATAAAACAAAAAATACATTATTAAATACAACAATATAAAAACTTACATAATCGCATCAGACGTCCTCCCCCCCAACACTTTAAGAAGAGTCAAAAGACACCTACCTGTAACCAAAAAAAAAAAGCATTAGTACAATATAAAATATAAAACAAAATAATAATATACAGAGTGTCCTAGAATGGCATCCCCCATTCACTCTTAAAATTTGATCCTCCCACTTTTGGAACACCTTATAGAATGAAATGTTGTAATAAGCGGTAAGAGCTTCCGAACGAAGAAAATCTAAAAGTCATCCGACTTTATTACCAGAAATGCCTTCGAGATTGATTAACAAAGCGAATGCAAATTTAAACTATTGTCTTCGACTGCAACCGATAGAGATGAAGATCTTTAAAATTCAATTAAGGAATTTTCTTTAGATTTAGGTAGCAATAGCTAAGTGATTGGAAATTTGTGCTCCACTTATTCTACGTTTGCCCGAGACAACTCATTTAATTTATGAAATCCCTCTCCCGTTCTGTTAAATCTAATTTTTCATCGCTTAATGCCCTATTTTTATTTGTTAGGTTATAAATTTTTTTTGCGCATTGAGAGTACAGTTTTGGCGAGCTCGATAGTGCTAAGAAAGTAAATTAATTAAGGTGAATCGTGCTTTAAACGGAGTGTGCACGTTCGAGCTCAAAGTGGCACATTCCGATCTCGGGAAAATGAAGCGCGCCGCTCCGCGTCGCGCTTCATTTGCCTCCCTCGCTCGGAAATGTGCCACTTTTCGCTCGAACGTGCACATCTTGGTATTTATTACATTTGTCACCTTTATTTTTTGCCCTTTCAAATAGAAATGTTTAATTTTAAAAATACCATTTTTTTATAAAAGCAAATATAAAACTCTTACACTTCCACTTGAATTAAAGTCGCCCCTGCCTTTATAGGCATAGTTAAATTTTTTTAATTCTTTTTCTGGTTCATTATAAACTATAACAAATAACTTGCATGCAAAAGTTTGCACGAATTCGCAAATTTAAAAAATACCATTTATTTATAAAAGCAAAATTAAAAATCTTACATTTCCACTTGAACTAAAGCCGCCCCTGCCTTTATCAGCATTGTTAGATTTTTTAAATTATTTTTCTGGTTCATTATAAACTATAACAAATAACTTCCATGCAAAAGTTTGCACAAATTCGCAAATTTAAAAAATACCATTATTCTATAAAAGCAAAATTAAAAGTCTTACACTTCCACTTGAATTAAAGCCGCCCCTGACATTATAGGCATAGTTAGATTTTTTTAAATATTTTTCTGGTTCATTATAAACTATAACAAATAACTTCCATGCAAAAGTTTGCACGAATTCGCAAATTTAAAAAATACCATTTTTTATAAAAGCAAAATTAAAAGTCTTACATTTCCCCTTGAATTAAAGCCGCCCCTGCTTTTATAAGCATAGTTAAATTTTTTTAATTATTTTTCTGGTTCATTATAAACTATAACAAATAACTTCCATGCAAAAGTTTGCACAAATTCGCAAATTTAAAAAATACCATTATTCTATAAAAGCAAAATTAAAAGTCTTACACTTCCACTTGAATTAAAGCCGCCCCTGACATTATAGGCATAATTAGATTTTTTTAAATATTTTTCTGGTTCATTATAAACTATAACAAATAACTTGCATGCAAAAGTTTGCACGAATTCGCAAATTTAAAAAATAGCATTTTTTTTAAAAGCAATATTAAAAGCCTTACATTTCCACTTGAATTAAAGCCGCCCCTGCCATTATAAGGATAGTTATATTTTTTTAATTATTTTTCCGATTCATTATAAACTATAACAAATAACTTCCACGCAAAAGTTTGCACGAATTCGCAAATTTAAAAAATACCATTTTTTTATAAAAGCAAAATTAAAAGCCTTACATTTCCACTTGAATTAAAGCCGCCCCTGCCATTATAGGCATAGTTAGATTTTTTTAATTATTTTTCTGGTTCATTATAAACTATAACAAATAACTTCCATGCAAAAGTTTGCACGAATTCGCAAATTTAAAAAATACCATTTTTTTATAAAAGCAAAATTAAAAGCCTTACATTTCCACTTGAATTAAAACCGCCCCTGCCTTTATAGGCATACTTAGATTTTTTTAATTATTTTTCTGGTTCATTATAAACTATAACAAATAACTTCCACGCAAAAGTTTGCACAAATTCGCAAATTTAAAAAATACCATTGTTCTATAAAAGCAAAATTAAAAGTCTTACACTTCCACTTGAATTAAAGCCGCCCCTGCCATTATAGGCATAGTTAAATTTTTTTAAATATTTTTCTGGTTCATTATAAACTATAACAAATAACTTCCACGCAAAAGTTTGCACAAATTCGCAAATTTAAAAAATACCATTGTTCTATAAAAGCAAAATTAAAAGCCTTACATTTCCACTTGAATTAAAGCCGCCCCTGCCATTATAAGGATAGTTAGATTTTTTTAATTATTTTTCCGATTCATTATAAACTATAACAAATAACTTCCACGCAAAAGTTTGCACGAATTCGCAAATTTAAAAAATACCATTTTTTTATAAAAGCAAAATTAAAAGCCTTACATTTCCACTTGAATTAAAACCGCCCCTGCCTTTATAGGCATACTTAGATTTTTTTAATTATTTTTCTGGTTCATTATAAACTATAATAAATAACTTCCATGCAAAAGTTTGCACGAATTCGCAAATTTAAAAAATCCCAGTTTTTTATAAAAGCAAAATTAAAAGTCTTACACTTCCACTTGAATTAAAGCCGCCCCTGCCATTATAGGCATAGTTAGATTTTTTTAATTATTTTTCTGGTTCATTATAAACTATAACAAATAACTTCCATGCAAAAGTTTGCACGAATTCGCAAATTTAAAAAATACCATTTTTTATAAAAGCAAAATTAAAAGCCTTCATTTCCACTTGAATTAAAACCGCCCCTGCCTTTATAGGCATACTTAGATTTTTTTAATTATTTTCTGGTTCATTATAAACTATAACAAATAACTTCCACGCAAAAGTTTGCACGAATTCGCAAATTTAAAAAATCCCAGTTTTTTATAAAAGCAAAATTAAAAGTCTTACATTTCCACTTGAATTAAAGCCGCCCCTGCCTTTATAGGCCCATTTAGATTTTTTTAATTATTTTTCTGGTTCGTTATAAACCATAACAAATAACTTCCATGCAAAAGTTTGGCGTAATTCGCAAATTTCAAAAATGCCATTTTTTAATAAAAGCAAAACTAAAAGTCCAACATTTCCACTTGAATTAAAGCCGCCCCTGCCTTTATAAACATACTTTGATTTTTTTAATTTAAAGTGACCCAACTCCCAAAATTTTTGCATCGAGAAGTACTCTTCGATTTAAGTCGAAAATAGGGATGGGTTAGCCAGTGAGGAAATCGGAATGGGTTAGTCAAAAAGGAGAAGAAAAAGGGGGGAAACAACATTATGTAAAGCAGAACGAGCTTAGTTCTAGTCGGATTCAATCATACAAAGGAAATTAAATCTAATATTTTAAATGAAATCTCGCGAGCATTATGGCGAGGATTTTATTTCCTTCATTTAAGACATTCTGAAAGTTAAATGAACTACTCCACCATTTAATTACTTTAATGGATATTGATCACTGCTATTCTGAATAGGATAAATTGAGAACAAAATCCCTAGACATTTCGTTTGATTTATTTATTCATCAACGCGTAAATAAGTTGGCAGATTCCCCGTAACCCAATTTACGATTTACGCTATTAAGGACATAACGATACACTAGAACAGTCATCAATAATGGCGATATCGAGGGTGATACATCAAAACTTAACTCTGTTACTATGTGTGTATGAGTGAGTTGTACACAAACGCCGACTCGCAAATTTCTGATATCGGTTCATTGCTCCTTCCGCATCCATTATGCCGAAACCAAATATCCAAAACGTGAAATGGTAGTACATGGTGTTTATGCGAAGCCCATCAATCCGTTAAGATGTTTCGCCTAATTTAAATTCAATCTCTTCGGAGAGAGCAGGCTCCCCCCATTATGTGCGCGCTCGTACGAAGGCCAAAATGTTTTCGAATTAAAGTCGAGTTTTGGGCGCTTTTTTGACTTCGAGGCGCTCATCGTAAATTTGTCTTGGCGCAAGGAAAAAATGTTGCTTCGTAAAGCTGTGCGTAAGCAATCAAAAAAAAAAAAAAAAGAAGGTACCAGAAAATGAAAAATATATGGGTATGCAATTGGATTTCCATGAATTGAATTATGGGTAGTATTTTTTGGGCAAGCGTTGCATCAATGTTTGATAAAATATAATTAATTAATTGTTGATGAAATTAGCGAATTAGTAAAAATCCATGTGTTTTTGGAAAATGTATGGTAACTGTACTGTGTATCTATTGCCCAAAAATAACTAAGCCTTTTGCTTTCGGACTAAATCGACGAATATTACTTTTTGAGTTTCACATATTCAAATTTCAATAATAAATAATTAAATTCAATAAATTCATAAGTTCTCTTGATTTAGAAACAAAGCCAAAAAAAATGCAGAATTGTATGTACATTTTGCCCAACATCGAATTACAGCATTTGCCCATGTCAACATGGGCGACTATTAATTTTCTGCGTTTCGCCTATTAAAATATAAACAATCAAAAAACGTATGCAATTATACCTTAAGACGACTCGAAGAAAGCCCGAGGAAAGTTCACCACCAGGACGGACCACCCGCGACGTTCACAAACACACACCGACAGGAAAATTTCCTCGCACTTCAATTACCTCTTTACACCTTCAAAGACACCGACTCAGTGAAAGCCGACTTATTGTCATTGGCGTAAACCGGCGCGTGACGACGCTTAGCCAATCACAAACAAGTTGGCTGTGACGTCACATTGCATATATTGTAAACAACAACACATTTCTGCACGCTTTGGGACTCGATATAATTTTTACGGCCAATGAGTGGGAGCGAGAGGGAAATACTTTTAATCGAATTTCAATGCGAAATTCGATTAAATCGTAATGTAAACCTTTGCAAAAGCAAATAGCGTTATGGCTAAAAAATACCATATGCATTTTTGGCTCGAAAAATTATTTAAGCCGTTTGGCACTTTTGATTTTTAGAGGTCCCTACAAAAATAATCGTAGCGCCCTTATTTTCAATCCGATCATTAAAAGCGAGACGGATTCGGAATTCTGAGACTTTTTCCCATAAGATACATGCAAAATTGGCATAGGGCGCAATGTTAATTTTTTGAGTAATTAAGGGTTAAAGTTTTAGATCTATTTTTGTAGCACAAAAATTTACGTTAAAAAAATTGTGGCGCCGTTATTTGTAGACGGATCTTTAAAAACTATACAGATTCGGATTCCGCAGACTTTTTGGCTTCGGATAGGCCCAAGAAACTATAGGCATTCTATTTAAATTTTTTGAGAAAAACGGGGCCGAATAGTCTAAGTTGTATTTTTTTTCCCTATTTTTCCAATTTGAAAAATCGTAGCTCGGTTATTTCTTGGCGAACCTATAAATACTTGTCAGATTCTGATTCGGCAAACTTTTTTGCTTTATATAGACTCAAAAAACCACAGGGGTGATATTTGAAATTCTCGAGAAATATGGGTTCAAAGAGGCCGACTTGTAATTAATTTTCTGTAAATTTCCACTTTGAAAAATCGTAGCTCGGTTATTTGCGCACACATCTTTAAAAACCTTTTAGATTCTAAAAGCCCGTTTATCTGTGCATAAGATCAGCTAAAAAAATCAACAAGGTCCAATGTTAAGTCTGGGAGAAAAACGAATTCCAAGCTTTCAAAATGTAATTTTTGCCAAAATTTTTAATTTTCAAAACGCTGTAACTCCACCATCTTTGCGAGTATCATCAAATTCTTTCATTACTGAACGTTCCCAACCCCAACGCAACGTAATCCGGTCCTAACTCAAACCCCCAAAATCGGCCAAAATCGAGAAAAAACATGGATTAACCCCTTGCGTATTTTTGAGGAAAAAAAATTTTAGGTAATGGACTTGCTTTAAATTTTTACGGGACGTTCCTATAGACCCCAAACCGACATAGCAGATCTCATTCTTCCCTGCTCTCCCTTCAACACCCAAATTTTTCGTGAAAACTAAATACATCGAAAAAAATACACTTCGACTCAGAATATCGATCGTAGCACCATCATTTTCAACCCCATGTTTAAAAACGACCCGAATTCGGATTCGTGAGACTTTTTTCCATAAGATACGTGCAAAATCGACATATAGCGCAATGTTAATTTTTCGAGCAATTAAGGGTTGAAGTTTTAGATCATTTGTGTAGCACAAAAGTACACATTAAAAAAATTGTAGAACCGTTATTTATGGACGGATCTTTAAAAACCACACAGATTCGGATTCGCCAGACTTTTTGGCTTCGGATAGGCCCAAAAAACCATAGGCGTGCTATTTGAAATTCTCGAGAAAACCGCGTTCAAAGAGTCCGCCTTGTAATTATTTTTTTTCCAAATTTCCAAATTGAAAAACGACAAAGAAGCGTAACTTCTAAGGCGCGCCTTTTAAAAGCCGTCGGAGGAAAGACGCAAAATTTGCAGATCCACATTTGCGGTCATGCTCCTGAATATTCAGCGCACAATCGGAATATATAAAAGAATTCCGCGAAACACCATACATTTGTAAAGTCAGACGGTGGGAAGTGGAAAACGTTGCTTTATCACGAATCTCGGTATTTGCTTTGATGTTAAGACTTTTACATATTCATGCATTTATGGAAATGTTTGATTAAAGTCCCATTGTAATCTATTTAAAATATAAATGCGAACGTATTTTCCGTAGGAACACAACAGTGGGGGAGGAAGCGGGAGAGCGAATCGGCGAAAAGTTCCGAATTTAAATAAATTAATGTATTTTGGCCGTCGCGTATTTATAAATTCTGATAATTTAAATTTTAAGAGTTAGTTTCCCTCCGTTTGTAATTTAAAATTTCGCCCTTTTTTTTTGTCGAGCGTCGAACTCGTAATAACTTCTTTATTTTTGCGAAAGCAATTATTTTCGATATAAATGGGGGCGTTTAAGGGATTCCGTGCTTACGCATACGCGTGACGTTGAACAGATAATATTTTTATGGCATGTTTTCCAACATGTTTACGATGTTTGCCTTTATACACGCGCATTCTAATACTGTTGTAAACTTTTTTTTTATTGCGAATCTAAGCTAAAAGCTTCGAATTTCGCGACCCATTTAAATTTCGCGTCGATTTCCATAAAAAACGGTCGAAAAAAAAATTATTAAAAGCCTTACTGAAATTAGAAAGAAGAGATACGTGCGTAAAGTTTTCCTTTCGGTCGGGTGAGCTTTATTTCTCTTAATTAAATTTTAATTTAGTTTTTATTCGCGTTCGTTTAGTAGTTACGGGCCCCGCGCTTACACATTCACTAAACAAGTCATAAAGTAAGTTTAAATGAAATTTAAATTTTCATATATTTCGCAGTAAAGCGAACGTAACGCACGAATTTTAGCAACCCCAACAAATCTGGAAAAGTATCGCTTGATGGCGCACATAAACGAGCACTTTTCGACGCCGTAAAAACGTTCATTTGCTCGTCACATTCGGGGCTTGCGCGCGCCCACTTTTTTAACCTTCCGGTGGGGTATAATTAACGTGAACAATTTTTTTTTGTTAAAACGGGACATTTTGTTATCGGGCTTAAAACCGAGTGCGCACATTCGAGCTCAAAGTGGCACATTTCCGAACTCGGAAAATGAAGCGCGCCGCTCCGCGTCGCGCTTCATTTGCCTCCCTCGCTCGGAAATGTGCCACTTTTCGCTCGAATGCGCACATCCTCGTGTTTATTGTATTTTTGTCAAAATATTTAATCTGGAGAAAACGGCATTATAATTATCTGTATTGGTTTTTGAAAAATATTTTTTGTTTTTGATTTGCGAATAAAAGATGATCGATTTTGTTGTGTCGTTCGCAAATTACTTATATCTCTAAAACTAAAAGTCGAATTTGAATGGGGTTTTCGCCAATCAAAAAAGGACTAAATTTTGGCCGATATGTGGCTCGCCGATTTTTGGTAAAATAATTTTTAATTTCTATACGGGCACTAAATGAGCAAAACTTTAACTTATTTTTTAAACATTTTCCATTTAATTGTTTTTCAAAAGAATTGTCTCAAGTGTACTGATGTTATTATAAATTTAATAAATTTTAATTTGGTGAACACGACATTTAATTATCTCTCAAAATATGTGTTTTACTTTAACCTATTTATTATTGGTGATTAAAATATATTTTTATCAATTAACTGCCATAAAATACTCGCCCGCGTTTGTCCCGTTTTTAAACAAAGAAGAAAACTAATTAGGTTTTAAATTAAAAATGTCGCAAAGTAGAAATATTAGAATCCTTAGATTTTTTAAAAAAATCTAAGAAGGAAACACTTCAATTTTTCTATTTGCCGACAAAATGTTACATTGAAAAATTCTAACCTATTTCGTTTCCCGAAAAATTCCCAGAAGCAACAGAAATTTGAAATACTATAAGATGGGACCAAAAGAAAACAACAAGCCATTCGTCCAAACTTTGAAAAAAAAAATCGGAAAGAGAAAAAAACTTCGATTCAAATTGTTTTATACAAAATCCTACATTAAAAAAATCGTAGCTCTTATTTTTTTTGTTCCATCTCCACGTACAACAAAAATTCGTTGTCCTGAGACTGCTGAGCGTAACAAAAAATCGAAAAAAAGCGTGTGCGTGAAGTCCGCGCGCGACGGAAGCGAAAATTCCATTTATACTCCCGCCGCTATTCGTTCCCCTTACACCGGGCGTCGCCACCGATGCACCCATTCCCCGTTCCGTTTTTCCCCCCACGTATCTAACTATTCCTCGTGCGACCGAAATTTTCGTAACGCTCGACAATTGTAACCCCCTCGCCAACGAAGGTTCACTTCCAAAACCCATAAGCTGCCATTTAACAATGTCGGAAAAAATCTCAAAAACAGCAACACGTGGGAACGACATATATTCACACATTTTCTCGCACATACGTGCGCCACACACTTTGTTTTTGGCATTCCAATAAAAAGGAGAATTCAGTAGAAGCTTAATGTGAATGGCTAATGGTAGGGTTTAACAGTAATGTGAATTGATTATTTATTAACCCTCCATTTACCACCTGTAGAACTTCAGGTTTATGTTTTCATCAATATTTATGACTAAGCTTCTGTTACAAACGTAGATAATCAATTTCAACTTTGATCTTCCCCAATTAAAAATGGTCGCCCTTTTTCAATTTTGGAACGGGACCGAAATCTTTGCGAAAAGCGCAAATTAAAAATGAAAACATGGCAGAAATAGTTTCCTATATATTTATAGTTTCCAATTCGATAATTTACTGCGTGTTACTGAAAAATAAATCTCGCCCTTTCCGCCAAATGAAAGATTGTGACACGGAACCGTAGGAAAAAGTTGGCATGTCGGTAAACTGCGCGAAAGCTTTTCCTGTGGTAAGCCTTCGAAACTAACCGTTATCTATTTACAAAAGCCGTTCACGTATTTCCGCAATACGCTAAAAATGACTTGCGACAATTTTATTGTTGATGATTTATTAGCTGCAGAAGCGGAATTAGCGGAAAAGTCGTACGGGAAAAAGTTGGCAGCGCCAGAAGCCGTTTCGGCGTTATTATTTTAAGCGTCTCCGTCGAATCGACTGCTCATTACGGGGCGGACGATTAAGGGAGAAAGAGAAATAATAAAATAAAGCCGACTTTTCAGTACAATGGCGACAAGAAGAAGAAAATACGAGCGATATAATGATCGCATCTCTTCGTCGATAGTGGCACACCAAATTGTCATCGATAAAGTCTAGTCAATTTATGACCTCGTAAAGTTGTGCGTCATTAAAAGTGCAATACAGGGAAAGGGCGAGGGCACTTGAACAACTTCCATCTGCAGTATTGTTGCTAAATGGGTGGATTCGGATAACACAACTTCACGCGGCCCCCTTTGTCAACTACAATGGGAATTCTTCCCCGTATTTACACGAGCTTTTTCAATAAACCATTTAATAAGCTGCCTACGATGCTAACGAAAACACTTCAAGTTTTAGCGATAGTGATACCGCATCTGGGCCAGTTTCGAGCGATGCCCAATTCGATTTTCTTCAAAATTGAGATCGATTTGGGCACTTTGTATACTAGCCACGGCCGTCTTTTTGTTATGTCGTTTATTTGGATCCGAGGTTTTTAAATTTCCCGCACAATTTTAGGGCTGCAAAAGGTGGTAGTTAGTGTAGCTTGTTGCTAGGTTACTTAAACTAATTTGTTCAATGCGATAAATCCAGGAGTCTTCTGTAATAGGGGTATTTATATATCAATAGATAGTGTATTTATTCTAGTTTAAGAAAAAATAAAGACTTTTTCTCTACCATTATCTAATGAGAACATATTATAATTTTTATGAAAAAAGAAAAGTGTGACTTTTAACCCCGTGTCTGGGGTAAGTAGTCACATACTAAATAAAAGGTAAAATACAAAACGACAAAACAAATGCCTATTTTTATTAAAGGTTAAAAATGTTGTTTGAAAGAAATTTTACCTAAGAAAGGAACAAAAAATATCTTATTCATAATTAAAAAAAATAAAAAATATTTGCTGTGAGCGAATAGTAACTTCTATTTAACGAACTTAGGTTATGGTAACAAAAATGTAATTACAGTGAATCGTTTATGTAGGCTTTTGTGACAACTTCCCCGTGAGATAACTATACGCGGTCTCCCCTACAGTGATTGGCCCTTTTAGAAACTGAACAATTAAAATACCAAATTTCATACTTATATGAAATGAATTTATGATTTTTTATTGTGCTAGTAGCTGTATAAAAAGTATATTTTTCAATATAAATAAATATTTGAATAAAAAATTTAACGTTTTATATAAAATAAATATAAAAATATTTGGTTTATTAAAAAACATAGTTATTGGCCTTATAAATATAGTATAATTGACCAGTGAATTTAAGAAATAGTAAATTAACAAAAAAAACAAACCATTTATTAGAAAAAAAATTATTTTATTTCCCACGTACCAAACAAAAGATAATTATAATTTTGTATACTTATTTAAAAAAAACAATTTAAATATGAATTTAATAATTAACTTTATGTTATTTAAGAAGACATATCGTCGCTGCGAAGTCAAAACCCTTGTATCTCAAAATTCAAAACTTTTTAGGAAATAAAGTACTGGAGGGTAATAAGGCCCGCTTAGTGTTAAATATTTTTTATCAAATAAACTAGGAAAACTCATAACATAATATAAATTCCAAGTGATTTTAACATTATTTTTTTAAATAATATATATTTAAAATTAAAAGAAACAACTGAAAATAATTTTTTTAAAAAGATTGATGTTTATTACCCGGTGGGCCTTATTACCTTTCAGTACCTTATAGATTTATTATTATATAATTTTCTAAATATGGCCAATCATTATCCACTGGCCAACCACTGTACTATTTACCCCTATAAACTGTTAACGTGTCCAAATTCGGAATAAATTCTTTTATTTTTAACCTAGGTCAATATTAAATCACATAAGAAACAAATGTAAGATCACGTTCAATAATGCTATTATTGTAAATTAAATAAAACAAGAACAATTTACTTATTTAATTATATAGATTCCCTCTCACTCGCACCGTCGCTATTGTCGTATCTTTCGCTCCCCTCCACTATGGTAAATACGTTTTTCGAACATAAAATCAATATTTACTAAGTTTAATTTAATAGAGCGAAGAGAATAAACTTGAGAAATCTAATAAATACGAGGATGTGCGCATTCGAGCGAAAAGTGGCACATTTCCGAGCGAGGGAGGCAAATGAAGCGCGACGCGGAGCGGCGCGCTTCATTTTCCCGAGATCGGAATGTGCCACTTTGAGCTCGAATGTGCACACTCGGTTTTAAGCGCGATTCACAATAATTTAAGCCAATAAATTGAATTTGATCATTCCCTCTCACTCGCACCGTCACTATTGTCGTATCTTTTCGCTCCCTTCCACTCATTGCTATGGTAAATACGTTTTTCGAACATAAAATCAATATTTACTATATTAAATTTAATAGAGCGACGAGGATAAAGTTGAGAAATCTAATAAATAAGAGGATGTGCGCATTCGAGCGAAAAGTGGCACATTTCCGAGCGAGGGAGGCAAATGAAGCGCGACGCGGAGCGGCGCGCTTCATTTTCCCGAGATCGGAATGTGCCACTTTGAGCTCGAATGTGCACACTCGGTTTTAAACATGAATCACAATCATTTAAGTCAATAAAATGAATTTGATCGTTCCCTCTCTCTCGCACTCTCGCTATGATCCTATCTTTTCGCTCCCTTCCACTCATTGCTATGGTAAATACGTTTTTCGAACATTAAATCAATATTTACTAAGTTTAATTTAATTGAGCGAAAAGAATAAACTTGAGAAATCTAATAAATACGAGGATGTGCGCATTCGAGCGAAAAGTGGCACATTTCCGAGCGAGGGAGGCAAATGAAGCGCGACGCGGAGCGGCGCGCTTCATTTTCCCGAGATCGGAATGTGCCACTTTGAGCTCGAATGTGCACACTCGGTTTTAAACATGAATCACAATCATTTAAGTCCAATAAAATGAATTTGATCGTTCCCTCTCTCTCGCACTCTCGCTATGATCCTATCTTTTCGCTCCCTTCCACTCATTGCTATGGTAAAAACGCTTTTCAAACATAAAATCAATATATTTTTTTAATTTAATTTCTTCAACCCTAAAAGCCTTTATTTATTGAAATTTTTAGCCCACATTTCGCCCACACATTATGCGCACCCGAAAATCATTCCGACCGCGGCGCGCAGTTGACCCACGTCCCTTCGCTCAAAGCATAAACCCTAAAAGACACGAATTCGTACATTATTTAATTATTTCGTTCGGGTATTTTGTTCTCTCTGTGCTCTGAACGTATACAATAAACCCAGCGACAAATTCGGCCACAAATAATGCGCTACCAACCTTTTAATAAATTACGCGGCAACGTGTTTTCGATTAATTAAAAACCATTTCAATGTGTGCGCGATTGTTTGCCAAATTTATGCCATTTTATAAATCTTAAATCATTAATCGACTCGCAAACGAAATTGGTGTTTGAAAGTCCATAAAATATGGATACCCGGCTGCTCCCTTGTAAACAAGGGGCCAAGTTCCTAGTTCACTCGTTAATGATTTATGCGGCAATGTTTGTGCAGGAGTAGTAAATGATTGTAAGCGATAAAAAGCGAAGTATATTTTCGCGTCATAAATATTTAGTTTTATCAGAACGTCTCTTAGGGTTCGCGATAAAATATAAGCTCGTCCTTTCGATACGCCGAAGAATGCCTGTCTCCCCTTTTTTTTTCCGCCCTCCGCCACTTGTCGAATTTCGTCAGGCAATCCGTCCGGAACCTTGGCTCCGTCTCGAAGGTGGTTGATGCGGCTCGAAAGCCGCCCCTTCGCCACCCCCCGACCGTTCCTAATGGAATGAAAACACAATCGCAACCTATCTATAATACTATAAACATGCCCTTATCTTGTACCTTACATGTATTTACACAACGTCGAAACGGGGTTCGCGAATATACTCGTTACCACGTGCAAACAACTGTTTAGTATACCCCCCGTAGGACGCGCGCCAATTCCCAAGCGCGAGGGGGCGCACTTCTGCACAAACCTACGTACCTAATTTAGCATTTTATTTCGACGTAGGCGGCGATATTTTCGCGTACGTGTGAAAAAACTGTCGATTTTTTTCTTCGGCCCTTAGTGTTCATACAGTCGACCCTCGATAAGTCGAAGTCGAAAGGGGGAACACTTCTGCACGAACCTACGTACCTAATTTAGCATTTTATTTCGACGTAGGCGGCGATATTTTCGCGTACAAGTGAAAAAACTGTCGATTTTTTTCTTCGACCACTAGTGTTTATACAGTCGACCCCCGATAAGTCGAAATCGAAGAGAAACTAAAAATAATTCGAGTTTCAAGAATTCGGCTTATCGAGGGTCGACTGTATTTAGTTCAACTCGAACGACGTCTGAAATCGCACAGAAAAAAATAATTCCGAACGAAAAACCCTTATTTGTGAATTAGCATAGGAGAGTAGTTGCCCCCACCGATTTCAACAGGAACAATAAACTTTTTTGTATTAAAAAAAAACCTTTACGGTTGGTAACGAACTCGCTAAATTATTCAGTTCTAACTTTTTGCTCGGAGTTCGCCTTCGCGTAAAATTCTAATAACGCGCCGCGGCTTCCAATTGGGCCCTATTAATTTTCGTAAATAAATAAGCGTAACTAACGAAAGGAAATATACAGTGCTGTGAATAAGTAAATGGAAAAGTGGAATTGGAAAAACGCTTATTGTAAAATTCTTATTATGTATTGATAAGTTAAGAATAATTTAAATCAGTGTTTCCCAACCTTTTTTGTGCCATGCCCCACTTAAGCTTTTAAAAATTCATTATGTCCCTCCCCCCCTGTAACATACGCATAAATTGTAATATTCAGAATTTTTAATTATTCACTAAGTATCTTAAACGATGGACTTTAGAAAGAAATCACAAGGAAGGTATTAAAAAAATTAAGAGACTAAGAGCCCCAATATGGCTAAATTTACATTCTGAAAAAGACGATTTTTTCAATTGCTCCCCTGTGGGTCGTGGGCCCCACGTTGGGAAACACTGATTTAAACGCATTATTTAACTATTATTGCGAATTGTTGAAATATTGCAATTTCAAGAACTTTTTAAGTGTTTGTGTTTCAGATTTTATTTCCTTAAAAAATTTTTGTTATATTTTAATCAGAATAAATAAATTAAGCGGACGAATATTTTATCTAACACATAATAAGCAAATTGTAATATTATAACCACACTTTGTGTATTAGCTTGATCATTTTATTGTTCTAGGAAACATTTCCGAAGACTTATTCAGCGCACTGTACATTTCACAAAACTAAATGCAAAACTTTCGGACTTGCGGAATCAAATTATAATAAAGCCCAATGGCGAAACAATAATTATAGGTTCTAAGCGTCATAGTTACTAATAAAAAATTAACGCGGCTCTTCGAATGCGAGGTGTACAAATTAATTGTTTACTTTGACACTTTAATCATTACTTTTCTCAAGTTCTTGCGAGTGTTTTATCGGCAATGTCTATAATTATTCGACCTTCGTGTTATTAATAAGAAAATATTTTAGTCCCGCTTAATAATGCATAAAATTATGAGAATAATTGCGGGCTTTGAGACATCAACAATAAGTAAACATTTCAATTTTTATATAAAATACCAAAAAGATTTTAAACAAAGCAAAATTGTTTTTTCAGCCACTTATATATTTGGCAAAAAGCATGTACGGAATTCGTACACGACATCCATCGAAGGCGGCCTATGGTATCCCATGTAAAACAGCCACAAACAATCATTTACAATTTCATATTAAATATCAAAGTTACCACTAACCTTTTATTATCAAACGAAGTGGCACTATTTAATGGCACTTTTAACACATATTTTAGAACGTCTCGGTAATTTTATCTTATTTAAAGCAAAAGTTGTATCACAATTTGGCACAAACACCTCCCACATGACATTAATCACGCACTCGAATGGCGGCCGCGTGAAACAAAAGCGCAGCGGCCTATGGCAAAGCCTCTATGTTTAAGTAGAATTCGAATTTAATTCCCTATACCATGCTATAAAATAAATTATTTTCGAAATTTGCCGAAACGGCCGATTTCATGCTTCGCAAATTGTTTATTAACGATTATTAAATTACAAAAATTCTGGATAGCTAATATTTTTTAAATGGGATTTACATATTTTCGAAATATGCCAGAACGGCCGTTTCTACGTTTTCTAATCGTTTGTTAACGACGTTTCGGCGCTCGTATTTATCAACGCCGTTTTATTATGTAAACCAGGGTGAGCAACCTTTTTAATCAACGGGCCAATTTAAATTTTAAAATTTTTTGGCGGGCCGCACATAAAGTAACACTTGTTAATAATTTACAAAACTTTATTTATAATAAACATTAGAATAAAAAAATATAAAATTTAAAAAAATGAATTCAATTTTAGAAATGCTTGGCGGGCCGCATAATCTTGTTTAACGGGCCACAAGCGGCCCACGGGCCGCGTGTTGTTCATCCCTGAATTAAAAAAAATAAGCCTTGCGACCGTTCGAATCGTATGAGAAATGCAAAATTGTGCTTTCGCATAGAAAAATCGACGTTATCCATTTTTCCTTACCACCAATGAAATCTGCACGTATCGAATAATTTATTAACAATAATTATTTAAATAATTAAGCAAATATTCTGATTTAAAATAATTTTATTAAACGACCGACTTTGACTGAATGGAAGGTTCTCGAACTCGAAATCGAAAGACCGGGGGCTGCTATCTTATCCGTTTCGACCATATACGCCAGGTGCCATGCAAAACAACTTAATCGGTCACCACGTGCATTTTAAAAATCAATACCTTTTGACCGTGAAAAATAACGTCGAAATAAAATAAAATTGCAATTTGTAGATGTACAGGGTGTTGCACGAATAGCTATCGAAACTTAAGCGGCTGAGTTAAAGCATTTTGGAAATTTAAAATTTTAGCAAAATTTACATTTTGAAATTTTCGAGCGCATTTTTCTCCCAGACTTAACGTTGGGCCCTGTCGATTTTTTTGGCTGATCTTACGCTCCGGTAAACGGACTTTCAGAATCTGAAAAGTTTTAAAGATCCGTTCACAAATAACCGAGCTACGATTTTTTAAATTAAAATTTGGAAAAAAATAATTACAAGTGGAACTCTTCGAACCCGTTTTTCTAAATAATTTCAAATGGCACGGCTATGGTTTTTTGGGCCTATCCGAAGGCAAAAAGTCCGCTGAATCCCAATCTGTATAAATTTTAAAGATGCGTCTACAAATAACGGCCCTACAATTTTTTTTAACTAAACTTTTGTACAACAAAAAACTTCAACCCTTAATTACTCGAAAAGTTAACATTGCGCCCTATGCCGATTTTGCACGTATCATATGGAAAAAAGTCTCAAGATTCCGAATCCGGGTCGTTTTTAATAATCGGATAGAAAATGAGGGCGCTACGATCATTTTTGTGAGTCGACGTATATTTTTTTCAAATTTTTCAAAAATTTTGGGGTTTGCAGGAGGAGCAGAGAAGAATGGCTACGGATATGTACACTACGGGCCCATAGGTAGCTTCCCTTAAAAAAATAGAGTAAATCTATTAATTATTTAATTTTTTCAAATAAATGCAAAGAGGTTCCCCCTATTTTTTCTCAATTTTCCCCCACTTTGCGAGATTCAAGTTAGCACCGGTTTCGGACAGAATAAAATCCAATGCGTTTTGGACTTTCAGAATCTGAAGAGTTTTTAAAGATCCGTTCACAAATAACCGAGCTACGATTTTTCAAAATGGAAATTTAGAAAAGATTAATTACAAGTCGGACTCTTCGAACCCGTTTTTCTCGAGAATGTCAAACGGCACGCCTATGGTTTTTTGGGCCTATCCGAAGCCAAAAAGTCTGGCAAATCCGAATCTGTACAGTTTTTAAAGATCCGTCCACGAATAACGGCGCTACAATTTTTTTTAACGTGCCACAAAAATGAATCTAAAACTTCAACCCTTAATTACCACAAGAATTTACAAAACGAAAAAAAAGAAGCGAGTTCGGTTCTCTTTTGTGACCCTAACCCAAGTCGAGATTTCATTTAAAACCATAAAATCCACATTAAGGCTTTTATTATACAATTTTGATTATTGAATAAAATCGACTGCATCGACACAAATTTTACGATTGAAGCAAACCCAAAAGAATAATATTAAATATTTTTTTTCCCGAAGAGTCGCAAAGCGAATTTTTCTGCTAATAAAAATGTAATCATTAGGGTTGTTGAACCGCAACCAAATATAAATTTTGAGCTGCACGTATCGAACAATTTATTAACGATAATTATTTAAATAATTAAGCAAATATTCTGATTTAAAATAATTTTATAAAACGAAAACACCGACTTTAACTGAATGGAAGGTTCTCGAACTCGAAATCGAAAGACCGGCCTTCTATCTTATCTGTTCTTGTCCATATACGCCAGGTGCCATGCAAAACAACTTAATCGGTCAGCACGTGCATTTTAAAAATCAATACTTTTTGACCGTGAAAAATAACGTAGAAATAAAATAGAAGTTAAATTTGTAGATGTACAGGGTGTTCCACGAAACTCTTGCAAATCGCCTCCGTTAACCCGCTTCTATTTTTAAATTAAAGCGATACAAAAAAAAGCCAAAACCAACCCTCGACGATGCGAGGAAAACTTGTCAAACGCACAAGAAAAAAATAAAAACAGCATTAAAATCAATTCCCATCCCTTTTTCCCATTATGACATGTCAATTTGTCGATCTTTTGAACGTCGTAAGAAATGAGTTACGTGCTTTAATATGTAGCATTGATATCTCGTTATTAATACAACGTATCGTCGACAAAACTTTTACATATTCAGAGCGCACATTTCCCCTCAGGAGTCGGAGAGAATGCATCTTGCTAAAAATTTCGGTTCGAGAGAGAAAAAAACAACTCAAAATGGAGCGAGATAACGGTAAGCAAGAGCGGACGTACACTGCCCGTCGAAAGAAAATGGACACGCGAATTTAACGTGTGGAAAGTTATAGCTCTGAAAGTTAGAGCACCAATCTTACATTAAATTGAACGCCCAATTTAATACACAAAAATATTGTATTTTAGAATTTAAAAGTTATAATATTTCGTTTTTGATATTGTCATTAAAGGAACTTGTTGTGGGATATAATTAATGTGAACAATTTTTGTTTTTTGTTAAAACGGGACATTTGGCAATCGAGCTTAAAACCGAGTGTGCACATTCGAGCTCAAAGTGGCACATTCCGATCTCGGGAAAATGAAGCGCGCCGCTCCGCGTCGCGCTTCATTTGCCTCCCTCGCTCGGAAATGTGCCACTTTTCGCTCGAATGCGCACATCTTCGTGTTTATTATATTAGTATAACTTATTTTTTATTTAATTTAGTAAATATCGATTCTATATTGGAAAAAAAATTTTACCATAGCAATGAGTGGAAGGGAGCGAGAAGATACGATAATCTTGTTAATGCAAGTGAGACGGAACGATTAATATGTTCTATTTATTTTTTCGTGTAATTTCTTGGTGTAAATTATTGCGAATCTAGTAGGGGAAACTGTTGTACTTTGGCTCTTTTTTCACTTGTTATTTTTTTTAAATTGTAAGTACTTAATAAAAATTATTTTTAACTATTTGGTAAAATACTTTTTCTAAGCAATGTCTTTCATATTTTAGGGCTTGATTAACACTTATAATGAAAGGCCTTTTTCTTTATATACTATAGTTCAGAAATTAAAAATAAAAGAAGGGCGAATTTATTTCCACCTAGTAATTTATTCACGGGTTTTTTGAAAAATGACTAAACGGCCGTTCTCATCCAATACAATTATTTGTTATTATTTATTACACCCCCAAAAAATGTTTAAAAAATTGCAGCATAGCTATCAGAGAAAGAAATAATTTTTTTTACTATTAGAATTCCAAATTAAATTGTGTAAAATTCGAGATTTTTCAAAAATGGCTAAACGGCCGTTCTCATGCAATGCAATTATTTGTTATTATTTATTACACCCCCAAAAAATGGTTAAAAAATTGCAGCATAGCTATCAGAGAGAGAAATAATTTTTTTTCTATTAGAATTCCAAATTAAATTGTGTGAAACTCGACATTTTTGAAAAATGGCTAAACAGCCGTTCTTATGCGATACAATTATTTGTTATTATTTATTATACCCCCAAAAAATGTTTAAAAAATTGCAGCATAGCTATCAGAGAGAAAAATATTTTTTTTACTATTAGAATTCCAAATTAAATTGTGTAAAACTCGACATTTTTGAAAAATGGCTAAACAGCCGTTCTTATGCGATACAATTATTTGTTATTATTTATTATACCCCCAAAAAATGTTTAAAAAATTGCAGCATAGCTATCAGAGAGAGAAATAATTTTTTTTACTATTAGAATTCCAAATTAAATTGTGTAAAACGCGAGATTTTTGAAAAATGGCTAAACGGCCGTTCTCATGCAATGCAATTATTTGTTATTATTTATTGTACCCCCAAAAAATGGTTAAAAAATTGCAGCATAGCTATCAGAGAGAAAATAATTTTTTTTACTATTAGAATTCCAAATTAAATTGTGTAAAACTCGAGATTTTTGAAAAATGGCTAAACGGCCGTTCTCATGCAATACAATTATTTGTTATTATTTATTGTACCCCCAAAAAATGTTTTAAAAATTGCAGCATAGCTATCAGAGAGAAAAATAATTTTTTTTACTATTAGAATTCCAAATTAAATTGTGTAAAATTCGAGATTTTTCAAAAATGGTTAAACGGCCGTTCTCATGCAATGCAATTATTTGTTATTATTTATTACACCCCCAAAAAATGTTTAAAAAATTGCAGCATAGCTATCAGAGAGAGAAATATTTTTTTACTATTAGAATTCCAAATTAAATTGTGTAAAACTCGAGATTTTTGAAAAATGGCTAAACGGCCGTTCTCATGCGATACAATTATTTGTTATTGTTTATTATACCCCCAAAAAATGTTTAAAAAATTGCAGCATAGCTATCAGAGAAAAAAATATTTTTTTTTACTATTAGAATTCCAAATTAAATTGTGTAAAACTCGACATTTTTGAAAAATGGCTAAACAGCCGTTCTTATGCGATACAATTATTTGTTATTATTTATTATACCCCCAAAAAATGTTTAAAAAATTGCAGCATAACTATCAGAGAGAGAAAAAATTTTTTTTACTATTAGAATTCCAAATTAAATTGTGTAAAACTCGACATTTTTGAAAAATGGCTAAACAGCCGTTCTTATGCGATACAATTATTTGTTATTATTTATTATACCCCAAAAATGTTTAAAAATTGCAGCAAAAGCTATCAGAGAGAAATATATTTTTTACTATTAGAATTCCAAATTAAATTGTGTAAAACTCGAGATTTTTGAAAAATAACTAAACGGCAGTTCTCATGAAATACAATTATTTGTTATTATTTATTATAGCCGCAAAAAATGTTTAAAAAATTGCAGCATAGCTATTAACTTTAAACACATAACTTTAAAAGCAGCGTGTAAGATTGGTCCTCTAACTTCCCGCGTCAAATTCGCACGTCCATTCTCTTTCGACGCGCAGTGTACCAAAAAGCTATTCTTCGAAGAGCAAAAGACACAAGTAGGCCAAGTAAGATCGTTCAGCTTTTCGCGTCACGAAACGAAATCATTATAGATATCAAATGCTAATATTCCCAATGGAAATATTGACTAGCACCGATTACGTATTCATAAGACGTCGCGGAAAGCAATCAATTTGGGGCGTCAATCAACATCGGGCCTCTCGGTAAATGACGGCACGTTACTCATGTCTTCCCAACGGCGAAGAATGCGAACCTCTCAATCCGCCAGCCCGAAAATGCGGCTCGGCCGACAATGGGCCTTCGATTCTCCCCGAATCGAATTAGAATTGAATGGGAGCCGGATTCGCACCTACAAATAAAGCGAAATCGGCCAAGAAATCTGCAGATAATTGTCAGTTGTTATATCGAGGAGAGAGCATCGGGGATCTGCCGATCAAACAATGGCACGGGCACGAATAAAATATTCACTGCAGAAAAGAGCTTAATGCAGTCATCCCGGCACGTCTACAGAAATTGTTTTATTTGAACATTGATTTTCGTCTTGAATATTTTATTCTAAGAGAAGTTTTCCACTTTCGTAACGCGCTCTTACGACGGCCCTCGCATTTGCATTTCCGGCAAGGTGCAGCGGCGTCCGCGGCCCCCTTCTCGAATCGGCGCCTCGCCCGCCCCCCCTACGGACTTTACCGAATTTGGAAAAAAAAATGGTAACCCGTCCGTATTTGCATTTCTAATTGAAAGATCGCGTGTGCTTGTCGCAATCCATCTTTTAATGGTATTAACAAGAAGGTAATTTGTAAATATGGAAATTTTGCTGGTTGATTTATCGGCGCTCTTTGGGCCACGTTTCTAAATTAGTCGATGGTACAGTAGGGCCTCGGTTATCCGGGGTTCCGATCAACCGGCTTCCCGAATGGTGAATTTTTTTTAATTGGATGTTTTTTTTAAATTTTTGACATTATTTATAAAAAATATATATGTAAGTATGTATTTGGCTGTAAGCAAACCTGTTCTCGTCTAGTTTATTGACTGAAATCATTGTGAATCACGCTTAATACCGAGTGTGCACATTCGAGCTCAAAGTGGCACATTCCGATCTCGGGAAAATGAAGCGCGCCGCTCCGCGTCGCGTTTCATTTACCTCCCTCGCTCGGAAATGTGGCACTTTTCGCTCGAACGCGCACATGCTCGTATTTATTGAATTTTGTAAATTAAAGTTTCTCTTCAATCATTAAATTTAATTTAGTTCAGTAAATATATCGATTATATATTCAAAAAACGTATTTTTACTATAGCAATGAGTGAGAGCGAGCGAAAAGATACGATAAACTCATAAGTACGAGTGAGAGGGAATGATAAAAATTATTTATTAATTTTTTGTTGACAAAATTATTGCTAATAATGCTTAAAACGGAGTGTGCACATTCGAGCTCAAAGTGGCACATTTCCGATCTCGGGAAAATAAAGCGCGCCGCTCCGCGTCGCGCTTTATTTGCTTCCCTCGCTCGAAAATGTGCCACTTTTCGCTCGAACGCGCACATCTTCGTATTTATTCAATTTGTTTAAATTACTTTTTGTATTTAAAAAGGAAATAGCAATGTATTCAAATAAAACGACATATGCGCAGTAACATATAGTTTGATAACCACTGGTCTAGCTATACACAAGCGCAACATAGCGCGTTGTTATATTTAATTTAGTCGCGCCAAAGAAGTATTACTTCTAACGTGCGTACATAAGTACATGCACCGGTTTTTTTTTACATAGAATGAAATTCAGTTTTAAACATTTAGCAAAATTATTAAAGTAAACTCGAAGAATAAATTATTTTAAGTTTTTAGACAACTCAAATTAAATTAATTAATAACTTGGAAAATTTTTAAAATTATTTAAGAACTGTAGAAATTTTTAATTATCAATTTTTTTTGCATAACACAAATTGAATAAAACAAAACTTTATTCGGTAAATTTAAAAGAAAATTTTGATAAAAAAATTATTATGTATTTTCAGAAAACTCAAATAGAGTAAATACAGAATTTATAGTTTTTCCAAAAAACTTTGAAGATTATTAATTTACTCAAATAAAATTAATATTGGAGAAAACTCAATAAATAAATTAACTTAATTGTTCAGAAATATTAAATTTATAAAATTAAATACAGTCAAACCTCGATAGGTCGAAGTTGAAGAGAAACTAAAAATAATTCGAGTCATCAAAAATTCGAGCTATCGATATAAAAATATTTTTTAGTTTATGTTTTTAAAATTTACTTATTGTTTTTTTTTTAAATAATTTCCTAGTGATTTCTTGCTAAAACCGAAATCTTGTGTCTTGAACAAGTTGTAATTAGGCTTCATTTATGGAATAATTCCATTTTTAAATATAAAAAAATATTTCTATGTTATATATTATATGCATCAAAATTTTAGAATGACTTAGGTGGGGAATGTTAAAAAAAGATTGGGAAACACTGCTCTACATATTTCAAAATATTTTAAAACTATTAATTATTTATTTTATGTTATTTGTGTATGCTCATAACAGTTAAGTTGAGCCAAATTAATAGTTTTTTTCGGACTCATCAAATTCGGTTTTTTTGTATGTCAAGGGTTTAATAAAATATCGAAGTAAAACTGTAAGCAAACCGGTTGTACCTTGGCCCCTTTTTCACTTGTAATTTTTTTTAAATTGTATATGTAACAACTTGTTAATAAAATAAATTGCATCGTAGTGGGGCACTAGTAAGGCATTCATCATAAAATATTTGAAAGCATTACCAACCGTTTACTCAAATTGCTATAAGATTTAAAAATTAGTGGATCTATGGCCTAGGTACAACAGAGGTTATGTACCTTGGCTCTATTCACATTAAGCAAAATAAAACCCATTATTCCATAAAAACTATATATTTATTTTTGAATTATAAGAACTACTAATGTTCTTCTTTGAGATGACACTAAAATTGTTTCAAAAATTAATAAAACTTTTCTCGTATACTAAAATTTCAAATACTTAATGGTTAACTTTGCAAAAATTTAAATTTTTCGTTAGAGTTGCGAGGCATATGATCTGAAGCACGATAAAAAAAAATAAAAATTTATATCAAAGGTATATCTAAATTTTTATTTATTGCACGACGATCTTAGGGGTGACCGAGGTACAACACACCGACCCTTGATGTTTAAACTCAAAAATAAAATTAAAGATTATGCTGTGCCACAATCAGACCACTACCATGCAAACATTAATAAACAATCTTTCTATTACGATGAGTCATTTGTTATTAGGTAATAAAAATCAATAAGATATTTCAGTAAAAGAATATAAAAAGACCTACTTTTTTTCGATTAAAAATTTCAATTGATCTCATACATTAACAAAGTACATTGGCCAGCTGCTGCCAACTTCACGTTAATGTCTGTCAATAAGGCATTTCAAATATCGAAAATTATGAGTCACGAAAGCCCGCAAATATTAAAAAAAATAAAGTTGTCCTAGGTACAAAGGGACCAAGGTACAACAGGTTTCCCTACATATTGTAAATTAATGTAAAACGTTTGTTTCTTAATAAAAATATCTTTTACACAGTTTTTCTTAATCAACTAGCACATTTAATCAATAAAAAATTGTGATTTGTTTATCCGCGGTTTTCGATCGTCCGCGAACTCGTCCGCCCGCATAATCGGGGTCCCACTGTATAATGTGTGAACGCTTCAGCGGAACATTATGGTACATAATTATGTACAAATGTACTTTTTAAAAGTTTCATGTAAAGAAGAACAAAACGCAGGCCATTTAGCTTGCTTTTATAAAGTAATGTTTGCTTAACTGTTTAAATGATTGTGGTATACAAAAGAACAGCATAATTGTGTTGTTAAAATGGAGGTTTTATTCATCACGTAAGCCAACAGAACATGACTTACAAAAGTCTATGAGTCATTTACAGGAAATGCATAATGTCTTCTCGGCGTCATTACATTTTTTATGTGTTTGTAAATGTTTAGAGAGAAGACGACATTCTTGGCGAATTTCATTGATGCTTTCATTTCTGAACGTTTCCAGTAATGGATTTGCTTTAAATTTTTGCGCGACGTTCCTATGGACCGCAAACCGACGTAACCGAAAGCCATTCTTCCCTGTTCCGCCTTCAACCCCCAAATTTTTCGATAAAACTAAATAAATCAAAAAAATATACCTTGATTCACAAAAAAAATTGTAGCGCCCTTATTTTTGATCCAATCATTACAAACGACACGGATTCGGAATCCTGAGGCTTTTTTACATAAGATACATGTATAATATGTATAGGGTACGACGTTAATTTTTCGAAAATAAAAAATTGCGATTTTTAGCGCTCATTTTGAGCCAATTTTGAACTTTCAAAAAATTGTAGCGCCGTTATTTGTGGACGAATCTTTAAAAACTATTCAGAATCGGATTTGGCAGCCTTTTTGGCTTCGGATAGGCCTAAGAAACCGTAGGCGTGCTATTCCAGAGCGTTGGGAAAACGTTTTGAAAATTCAAAATCGATGGGTTTTAAACCCATGTATTTTTGATAAAAAATGAAAAAAATTAAATTGCTTTATATTGCGAGGGGACGTTCCTACGTACCCCTAATGACTATAACCGGTGTCATTTCCCTGCGCTTCCCCTTTAAAATAAAAATTTTCGATACAAACTAAATCAATAGAAATACGTACCCCTTGATTCACAAAAAAAATTGTAGCGCCCTTATTTTTGATCCAATCATTACAAACGACACGGATTCGGAATCCTGAGACTTTTTGACATAAGACACATGTATAATATGTATAGGGTACGACGTTAATTTTTCGAAAATAAAAAATTGCGATTTTTAGCGCTCATTTTGAGCCAATTTTGAACTTTCAAAAAATTGTAGCGCCGTTATTTGTCGACGGATCTTTAAAAACTATTCAGAATCGGATTTGGCAGCCTTTTTGGCTTCGGATGGGGCTAAGAAACCGTAGGCGTGCTATTCCAGAGCGTTGGGAAAACGTTTTGAAAATTCAAAATCGAGGGGTTTTTAAAACCCATGTATTTTTGATAAAAATGAAAAAATTGAATTGCTTTATATTGCGAGGGACGTTCCTACGTACCCTAGTGACTATAACCGGTGTCATTTCCCCGCGCTTCCCCTCTAAAATAAAAATTTTCGATACAAACTAAATCAATAGAAATACGTACCCCTTGATTCACAAAAAAAATTGTAGCGCCCTTATTTTTGATCCAATCATTACAAACGACACGGATTCGGAATCCTGAGACTTTTTGACATAAGACACATGTATAATATGTATAGGGTACGACGTTAATTTTTCGAAAATAAAAAATTGCGATTTTTAGCGCTCATTTTGAGCCAATTTTGAACTTTCAAAAAATTGTAGCGCCGTTATTTGTCGACGGATCTTTAAAAACTATTCAGAATCGGATTTGGCAGCCTTTTGGCTTCGGATGGGGCTAAGAAACCGTAGGCGTGCTATTCCAGAGCGTTGGGAAAACGTTTTGAAAATTCAAAATCGATGGGTTTTAACCCATGTATTTTTGATAAAAAATGAAAAAAATTGAATTGCTTTATATTGCGAGGGGACGTTCCTACGTACCCCTAGTGACTATAACCGGTGTCATTTCCCGCGCTTCCCTCTAAAATAAAAATTTTCGATACAAACTAAATCAATAGAAATACGTACCCTTGATTCACAAAAAAATTGTAGCGCCCTTATTTTTGATCCAATCATTACAAACGACACGGATTCGGAATCCTGAGACTTTTGACATAAGACACATGTATAATATGTATAGGGTACGACGTTAATTTTTCGAAAATAAAAATTGCGATTTTAGCGCTCATTTTGAGCCAATTTTGAACTTTCAAAAATTGTAGCGCCGTTATTTGTCGACGGATCTTTAAAACTATTCAGAATCGGATTTGGCAGCCTTTTGGCTTCGGATGGGGCTAAGAAACCGTAGGCGTGCTATTCCAGAGCGTTGGGAAAACGTTTTGAAAATTCAAAATCGATGGGTTTTAACCCATGTATTTTTGAAAAATAAAAAATTGAATTCCCTTTATTTGGGGACGTTTTTTAAACCCCTAATCATAACCGGATTTCCCCCCCTTTTCCCTTAAATTTAAAAATTTTTCGTACAAATAAATCAATCAGAAAACTTTATTAAAATTCAAAAAAATTTTTTAAGCCCCTTATTTTTGATAAAAAATATTAAAAAAATTGAATTGCTTTTTTGAAAGGGGGAACTTTGTATAATATGTAAAAGGGTACCCGCGTTTTTTTAAAAAAAAAATTTTGCGATTTTACATATTTTAGAATTTTGATTCCAAAAAATGTAGCGCCCTTATTTGTGACCAATCTTTAAAAACTACATCGGATTTGGCAGCCTTTTGGTTTTTCGATAAGATAAGAAATAGAAAGGGTGCTCAGACGTTGGAAATTTTGAAAATAAAAAATTTCGATGGTTTTAGCGCTCATTTTGAGCAAGAACTTTCAAAAATTGTAGCGCCGTTATTTGTCGACGGATCTTTAAAACTATTCAGAATCGGATTTGGCAGCCTTTTTGGCTTCGGATGGGGCTAAGAAACCGTAGGCGTGCTATTCCAGAGCGTTGGGAAAACGTTTTGAAAATTCAAAATCGATGGGTTTTAACCCATGTATTTTTGATAAAAAATGAAAAAAATTGAATTGCTTTATATTGCGAGGGGACGTTCCTACGTACCCCTAGTGACTATAACCGGTGTCATTTCCCCGCGCTTCCCCTCTAAAATAAAAATTTTCGATACAAACTAAATCAATAGAAAACGTACCCTTGATTCACAAAAAATCGTAGCGCCCTTATTTTTGATCCAATCATTACAAACGACACGGATTCGGAATCTTGAGGCTTTTTTACATAAGATACATGTATAATATGTATAGGGTGCAACGTTAATTTTTCGAAAATAAAAAATTGCGATTTTTAGCGCTCATTTTGAGCCAATTTTGAACTTTCAAAAATTGTAGCGCCGTTATTTGTCGACGGATCTTTAAAACTATTCAGAATCGGATTTGGCAGCCTTTTGGCTTCGGATGGGCTAAGAAACCGTAGGCGTGCTATTCCAGAGCGTTGGGAAAACGTTTTGAAAATTCAAAATCGATGGGTTTTAACCCATGTTTTTTTGATAAAAATGAAAAAATTGAATTGCTTTATATTGCGAGGGACGTTCCTACGTACCCTAGTGACTATAACCGGTGTCATTTCCCGCGCTTCCTCTAAAATAAAAATTTTCGATACAAACTAAATCAATAGAAATACGTACCCTTGATTCACAAAAAATCGTAGCGCCCTTATTTTTGATCCAATCATTACAAACGACACGGATTCGGAATCCTGAGGCTTTTTACATAAGATACATGTATAATATGTATAGGGTGCGACGTTAATTTTCGAAAATAAAAATTGCGATTTTAGCGCTCATTTTGAGCCAATTTTGAACTTTCAAAAATTGTAGCGCCGTTATTTGTCGACGGATCTTTAAAACTATTCAGAATCGGATTTGGCAGCCTTTTGGCTTCGGATGGGCTAAGAAACCGTAGGCGTGCTATTCCAGAGCGTTGGGAAAACGTTTTGAAAATTCAAAATCGATGGGTTTTAACCCATGTATTTTTGATAAAAATGAAAAAATTGAATTGCTTTATATTGCGAGGGACGTTCCTACGTACCCTAGTGACTATAACCGGTGTCATTTCCCGCGCTTCCTCTAAAATAAAAATTTTCGATACAAACTAAATCAATAGAAAGACGTACCCTTGATTCACAAAAAATCGTAGCGCCCTTATTTTTGATCCAATCATTACAAACGACACGGATTCGGAATCTTGAGGCTTTTTTACATAAGATACATGTATAATATGTATAGGGTGCAACGTTAATTTTTCGAAAATAAAAAATTGCGATTTTTAGCGCTCATTTTGAGCCAATTTTGAACTTTCAAAAAATTGTAGCGCCGTTATTTGTCGACGGATCTTTAAAAACTATTCAGAATCGGATTTGGCAGCCTTTTTGGCTTCGGATGGAGCTAAGAAACCGTAGGCGTGCTATTCCAGAGCGTTGGGAAAACGTTTTGAAAATTCAAAATCGATGGGTTTTAACCCATGTATTTTTGATAAAAAATGAAAAAAATTGAATTGCTTTATATTGCAAGGTGACGTTTCTACGTACCCCTAGTGACTATAACCGGTGTCATTTCCCCGCGCTTCCCCTCTAAAATAAAAATTTTCGATACAAACTAAATCAATAGAAATACGTACCCCTTGATTCACAAAAAAAATCGTAGCGCCCTTATTTTTGATCCAATCATTACAAACGACACGGATTCGGAATCCTGAGGCTTTTTTACATAAGATACATGTATAATATGTATAGGGTGCGACGTTAATTTTTCGAAAATAAAAAATTGCGATTTTTAGCGCTCATTTTGAGCCAATTTTGAACTTTCAAAAAATTGTAGCGCCGTTATTTGTGGACGGATCTTTAAAAACTATTCAGAATCGGATTTGGCAGCCTTTTTGGCTTTGGATAGGCCTAAGAAACCGTAGGCGTGCTATTCCAGAGCTTTGGGAAAACGTTTTGAAAATTCAAAATCGATGGGTTTTAAACCCATGTATTTTTGATAAAAAATGAAAAAAATTAAATTGCTTTATATTGCGAGGGGACGTTCCTACGTACCCCTAATGACTATAACCGGTGTCATTTCCCTGCGCTTCCCCTCTAAAATAAAAATTTTCGATACAAACTAAATCAATAGAAAGACGTACCCCTTGATTCACAAAAAAAATCGTAGCGCCCTTATTTTTGATCCAATCATTACAAACGACACGGATTCGGAATCTTGAGGCTTTTTTACATAAGATACATGTATAATATGTATAGGGTGCAACGTTAATTTTTCGAAAATAAAAAATTGCGATTTTTAGCGCTCATTTTGAGCCAATTTTGAACTTTCAAAAAATTGTAGCGCCGTTATTTGTCGACGGATCTTTAAAAACTATTCAGAATCGGATTTGGCAGCCTTTTTGGCTTCGGATGGAGCTAAGAAACCGTAGGCGTGCTATTCCAGAGCGTTGGGAAAACGTTTTGAAAATTCAAAATCGATGGGTTTTAAACCCATGTATTTTTGATAAAAAATGAAAAAAATTAAATTGCTTTATATTGCGAGGGGACGTTCCTACGTACCCCTAATGACTATAACCGGTGTCATTTCCTGCGCTTCCCTCTAAAATAAAAATTTTCGATACAAACTAAATCAATAGAAATACGTACCCTTGATTCACAAAAAAAATTGTAGCGCCCTTATTTTTGATCCAATCATTACAAACGACACGGATTCGGAATCCTGAGGCTTTTTTACATAAGATACATGTATAATATGTATAGGGTACGACGTTAATTTTTCGAAAATAAAAATTGCGATTTTAGCGCTCATTTTGAGCCAATTTTGAACTTTCAAAAATTGTAGCGCCGTTATTTGTCGACGGATCTTTAAAACTATTCAGAATCGGATTTGGCAGCCTTTTGGCTTCGGATGGAGCTAAGAAACCGTAGGCGTGCTATTCCAGAGCGTTGGGAAAACGTTTTGAAAATTCAAAATCGATGGGTTTTAACCCATGTATTTTTGATAAAAATGAAAAAATTGAATTGCTTTATATTGCGAGGGACGTTCCTACGTACCCCTAGTGTCTATAACCGGTGTCATTTCCCCGCGCTCCCCTCTAAAATAAAAATTTTCGATATAAACTAAATCAATGGAAATACGTACCCCTTGATTCACAAAAAAAATCGTAGCGCCCTTATTTTTGATCCAATCATTACAAACGACACGGATTCGGAATCCTGAGGCTTTTTTACATAAGATACATGTATAATATGTATAGGGTGCGACGTTAATTTTTCGAAAATAAAAAATTGCGATTTTTAGCGCTCATTTTGAGCCAATTTTGAACTTTCAAAAAATTGTAGCGCCGTTATTTGTGGACGGATCTTTAAAAACTATTCAGAATCGGATTTGGCAGCCTTTTTGGCTTTGGATAGGCCTAAGAAACCGTAGGCGTGCTATTCCAGAGCTTTGGGAAAACGTTTTGAAAATTCAAAATCGATGGGTTTTAACCCATGTATTTTTGATAAAAAATGAAAAAAATTGAATTGCTTTATATTGCGAGGGGACGTTCCTACGTACCCCTAGCAACTATAACTTGTGTCATTTACTGGCGCTCTCGCTCTAAAATAAAAATTTTGTAAAAAACTAAATAAATAAAAAAAAATACACTTTGCCTCACAACAAAAATCGTAGCGCCCTTATTTTCGATGCAATCTTTACCAACGAGACGGATTCCAAATCCTGAGACTTTGTTCCATAAGATATATGCAAAATCGACATATAGCGCAATGTTAATTTTTCGAGTAATTAAAAGTTGAAGTTTTAGATCCATTTTTGTAGCACAAAAGTATACGTTAAAAAAATTGTAGCGTCATTATTTGTGCACGGATGTTTAAAAACTATACAGTATCGAATTCGCCAGACTTTTTGGCTTCGGATAGTCCCAAAAAACCATGGGCGTGCCATTTCAAATTGTCGAGAAAAACGGATTCGAAGAGTCCGGCATGTAATTAATATTTTCTAAATTTCTCCTTTGAAAAATCGTAGCTCGGTTATTTGCGAACGGACCTCAAAAACATTTTCAGATTCTGAAAGCCCGCTTATCGGAGCATAAGATCAGCTCAAAATAATAAGAAGGCCCAATGTTAAGTCTGGGCGAAAAACGCGTTCGAAACTTTCAAAATGTAATTTTTCGTCGCTTTTAAAGTTTTTTGTGATGAACCAAAGAGTTGTGAATTTTTAAAGCTAATAAAAGTAAAAAATCGTCCTCGTTAAAATAACAACTCTTTTAAGACAATGTCCTTTAATAAAACCTTAATTGCCTCCATTAAAACAAAGCCATTAACCTAAATCTCGATCGAAACCAAAACCAAAAAAAAAACAAAAACAGGGAGAGCCGATAAAAGAAAAGCGGCGACTCGAAGCGCGCGGTGCTTGTTCAATGACCGAATAGTTTTAACAAAGTTAAAGTCAAATTTGTAGCCTTTCTAGACATTGGGTTTTCTTACATTTGAAGCTCCACTAGTCATGTCGCCAGATCTACGAGAAATGTACATTAAACTTCGAAATCCCAGTTCGGAAAGAACCTCGCAACTCGCAAACTTTCCAGAAGATGAGATACGACCGCGAAAACTTCTGCCGCAATTTAATATGATCCGCAAAAAATAAATCACAGATAACGAACGGACCGAAAAAATAGCTTCTGCCGCGACTCGCGTCCCACCAAAGGTCGGCCACGATCGCACGACTTCCGCAATTAAATTAATTAAAAATAATTTAAGAAAAAACGACGCGTTAGAAGTGAAATACGTTTTTCGAATATAAAATCAATATTTACTAAATATAAGAGAGACCGGGTATAGTTGTCTCACGGGTAAGTTGTCACAAAAGCCATAACAGCAAACCTAACGAATTAATGAATTTGTTTACCGGTGTCAAAGAAGTCCGAGCACAATACCACCTTGCGTACTTCACTTCAGTTCGCTCTGAAATACCGTAAAAGAAATATATGCGTTCGTTTTTTTTTGTACAGTAAAAGTAAATTTTGTGAATCTGTTTCGAGTCTCGTAAGAATATTTAAATTTTGCATAGTGATATACTTTTTCGTGTATTTTTGATGTTTAAGATATGCTTCTTGATATCATTCATATGGTTTCTTAAATGACCATTGATTTAAATTTATTTTGGGAGTTAATTGTCTAAAACTGTTTTGGGAAAAGTTGTCTCAAGTTAACGGGGGCTAGTTGTCACACGTGCAAAGCAACAGCATAAATATGTGCGGCTTTTTTTATTGGTTTCTAGGGGTTTTACTACATAAACGATTGGCTGTAATTATATTTGCGTCATTTTTGTTAACATAACCTAAGTTCGTTAGATAGAAGTTGCTATTCGCTCACATCAAATATTTTTTATTTTTTTTAATTATGAATAAGATATTTTTCGTTCCTTTCTTAGGTAAATTTTCTTACAAACAACATTTTACCTTTAATAAAAATAGGCATTTGTTTTGTCGTTTTGTATTTTACCTATTATTTAGTATGTGCCTACTTACCCCAAACACGGGGTTAAAAGTCACACTTCTCTTTTTTCATAAAAATTATAATATGTTCTCATTACATAATGGTAGAGAAAAAGTCTTAATTTTTTCTTAAACTAGAATAAATACACTATCTATTAATATATAAATGTCATTGATAAATTAAAACCATGGGCTCTATAAAATGCAAAAGAACAAAAATTGTGACTTATATATTTAAAACAAGTACAACTTCAATAATAACCATGTCAATTTTTTGCCAGAGGAATTGAGAAGGTATTCACATTCATTCGTGTCGAAAAAAGGTGGTAGCGTTCGAGACGGCAATCAAAAGAGGCAAAGTGAATTTTAAAGGCCCCTCTCCCGCCGCCCCGCCCATGCGTCGCCGAAAATATGTATTCCCCGTTTTAATTTTAAGTTTGCCTAACTGTATAAATCAGGCAGTTTATTTCTTATTTCCCCACGGGGCAAAAGCTTGCCGAACGAACGGCCTTCGGCGCGTCGCCCCACCGAAAACTTTTCCAGATTCCTCCGCCCTGACCTACACGCCTGACCCCGTTCGGCTCGCCCAAGAAAAACATACGCAAACAATTTTCTACGACTTTTTCGAATTCGCGCTCGTACCGCAAAATTTTTGCATAACAAATAAGAGGCGCCGCGCGCGCTCCGCCCCTTTTTCACAAAGTTATTGCGAGCGGCGCGCTTTTCGCGAAAACCATTTCAACTTTTCGTCGACGAGCCAAAGTCGGATTTGTAAAATGTTTATTAGGGCCCTTCGATTTCGGAAAATTCCGACTTTTTGCTCCCGTTTTCGTTTTTAATTGCGCCTCCATCGATTTATTAGGGACTTTGGCTTTATTTTTTATATTTATAGTTTTATTTTATGGGCGAGGCTTTTAGTAAAAAGCTTTTTTATAATCTTAATAAAACTTTAGGGGCCGTAATAAAATGCGGGCTAATTATGGTTGTTTTCTTTTTGTTTCAGGTGAGTGGCTTTTCCTCTTCGGCTCGCCCCAAAAACGACCACGCCAAAATCCGAAATTAATTACGACGGGAGCCGAAAGGTCGCGGCGCGCCGGCCGAATTTCCCTCTAAACGCCGTCTCCGAATATTAATCGACGACTAAATTCATTTCGGCTTCGTTCCTAATTGTTATTCGCATATTTATGTCGCGATGGCTTTCGAAATCGGAGATCTTTATTCGCCCGAAATCCAATATCGGGCGTCGAGGTGGGCGCGTACGCGTTTATTGCCCCACGAAAACTTCCAAATTTTGCGCGATTGCGAATTTTATAAATCCAAAGTTTGGCAGTTTGCTCGATAATATCCGTGGTTTTTCTTCGGATGCGATTTTCTTGTGCCGCGTCGCAATTTCGTTGCATTTTATCGAGTTGAATCGCGGCCAACTCTGTTCGAAGATGACTTTTGCGACGGCACTGCGATTTTGCGAAATGCATCCGGGAAACCGTTGATAAATTACCACGTTTATGGGTTATAAGTACAGTCGACCCCCGATAACTATTTAAGGCACCTTAAAATTGATTTTCTCTTAGAAAAAAAAATTTACCATAGCAATGAGTGGAAGGGAGCGAAAAGATACGACGATAACGGCGGTGCGAGCGAGACGAAATGATCAAAATCAATTCATTGACTTAAATTATTATGAATCGCGCTTAAAACCGAGTGTGCACATTCGAGCTCAAAGTGGCACAATCCGATCTCGGGAAAATGAAGCGCGCCGCTCCGCGTCGCGCTTTATTTGCCTCCCTCGCTCGGAAATGTGCCACTTTTCGCTCGAATGCGCACATCCTGTATTTATTAGGTTTGTGTACTTCATTCATCGCTCTTTCCAATCAAAAAATTAAATTAAATTTACTAAATATTGATGTTGTGTTCGAAAAATCTATTTACCATAGCAATGAGTGGAAGGGAGTGAAAAGATACGACGATAACGGCGGTGCGAGCGAGACGAAATGATCAAAATCAATTCATTGACTTAAATTATTGTGAATCGCGCTTAAAACCGAGTGTGCACATTCGAGCTCAAAGTGGCACATTCCGATCTCGGGAAAATGAAGCGCGCCGCTCCGCGTCGCGCTTCATTTGCCTCCCTCGCTCGGAAATGTGCCACTTTTCGCTCGAATGCGCACATCCTGGTATTTATTAGGTTTGTGTACTTCATTCATCGCTCTTTCCAATCAAAAAATTAAATTAAATTTACTAAATATTGATGTTGTGTTCGAAAAATCAATTTACCATAGCAATGAGTGGAAGGGAGTGAAAAGATACGACGATAGCGGCGGTGCGAGCGAGACGAAATGATCAAAATCAATTTATTGACTTAAATTATTGTGAATCGCGCTTAAAACCGAGTGTGCACATTCAAGCTCAAAGTGGCACATTCCGATCTCGGGAAAATGAAGCGCGCCGCTCCGCGTCGCGCTTCATTTGCCTCCCTCGCTCGGAAATGTGCCACTTTTCGCTCGAATGCGCACATCCTCGTATTTATTAGGTTTGTGTACTTCATTCATCGCTCTTTCCAATCAAAACATTAAATTAAATTTACTAAATATTGATGTTGTGTTCGAAAAATCTATTTACCATAGCAATGAGTGGAAGGGAGTGAAAAGATACGACGATAACGGCGGTGCGAGCGAGACGAAATGATCAAAATCAATTTATTAACTTAAATTATGGTGAATCGCGCTTAAAACCGAGTGCACATTCGAGCTCAAGTGGCACATTCCGATCTCGGAAAATGAAGCGCGCCGCCCGCGTCGCGCTTCATTTGCCTCCCTCGCTCGGAAATGTGCCACTTTTCGCTCGAATGCGCACATCCTCGTATTTATTAGGTTTGTGTACTTCATTCATCGCTCTTTCCAATCAAAAAATTAAATTAAATTTACTAAATATTGATGTTGTGTTCGAAAAATCTATTTACCATAGCAATGAGTGGAAGGGAGTGAAAAGATACGACGATAGCGACGGTGCGAGCGAGACGAAATGATCAAAATCAATTTATTAACTTAAATTATGGTGAATCGCGCTTAAAACCGAGTGTGCACATTCGAGCTCAAAGTGGCACATTCCGATCTCGGGAAAATGAAGCGCGCCGCTCCGCGTCGCGCTTCATTTGCCTCCCTCGCTCGGAAATGTGCCACTTTTCGCTCGAATGCGCACATCCTCGTATTTATTAGGTTTGTGTACTTCATTCATCGCTCTTTCCAATCAAAAAATTAAATTAAATTAAGTAAATATTGATTTTGTGTTCGAAATAGTATATTACTCACATAGGGTGGTAAGTCATACTTACATCCCGTGGCGAGTATACAATTTTTTATCACACAGGGTTCGAAAGTTCCGTCTAGATTAAAATAATTAAATTTAATATATCTAGGTTAGGTTGAGAGGTGTCATTATTTGACTGTTTTCAATTAATTAATACATTTTGTTCAGTTTACAAGTCTCAAAACGCATACAGAGTCCAGGCGATAAGCCTCTGTAAGGGGTCTGGGGGTTCCCACCTTTAATTGTTGACTAAAAATAACGTTTTGTAAAATTAAATTTTTTAAAATAGATATTTATTTGATTCACAATTATATGTTTACGAAAGTGTATATAATAATTGAAAAAATTACAAATTCACTTAATAAAAATTATTTTTAATAATTTTTAACTAATTGCAGTTAATATTAATAATTAATAATTTATTATTGTTAATAATTAATTGAGTTATTTTATAGTTTTTAAATATGATGCAAAGAGAGCCCATTGTTAAAGAGTCAATAATCACATTTTCGATTTTATATTCATTTGTACATTTTTTAGCTGTTGACTTATTTTGGTAATTATTTTACACAGACTTTTCGATATTATAAAAAGGATTTCTCAATTAATCATTTAAAAAATTTTGATAACATATTTTGGTACATGAATAAAACAATTTTTTTTTAAATAACAATTCAAATTGTTTTTTTCTTTAATTTAAAAAATAAATAAAATAAATAAATAAAAATAATTAAATATTCTTCAATTGAATCCTAAATTTAGAAAATAAATAAGTAATATAGTGTTAAATTCCTTATTTAATTTGTTTAATATTATTTATAATTCGTTTTTAAGTTACCTACGTGTTGATTTTAGTAGCACGCTTCAACCTCTTTTCGCGTACGTCAAAGTTTTGCACGTTACTTAACAACGACTTAATTACAATTAATAAAATATTGTAACTAATATACTATAACAGGGACAGATTGTGGCACTTTCTTCCCGCAAAACCGGGTCCGAAAGTGAACTTTCGATCCCGGTGTGATAAAAAATCTATTTACCATAGCAATGAGTGGAAGCGATCGAAAAGATACGACAATAGCGAGAGAGCGACTGAGAGGGAACGATTAAAATAAATTTTCGTCTAATTTATTGGCCTAAATTATTGTGAATCACGCTTAAAACCGAGTGCGCACATCCTAACTCGAAAAAATTTCAATAATGTAAATATTTTACCCATTTCTTTACGAATAAACGCAATTATTAATTATGTTTCAACTAATTTTGAAGAAAACAATTTTTATTGTCAAACAGCTTTTCCAGAAAGATTTTCCGTTGTAAGATCTGCAGTTTTTTGATCGTAGAAGTTATTAAAAAATCTAAGGACGACGAATTTCTAATGTTTTTAAAAATATTTTCTCGACCAACTTTGTGGCTAATAATAATAATAATAATCAATTCCACATGTCCCAAAAATTTGCCATCGTGATTTTTACTATTTTTTTTCCATTCAAAACCATAAAAAAAAGTCCGAAAGATCGAAATCTATAAATATTTTAGACATATCTAAACTATTAACTCAATTACAATTTTTTTTTCAATTAGTTCTGTAAACAATAAGACTTTTCAATTTCATTTTCCTCGAGCACTTTTCCTAATTGCTAGCAACATTTCTAAATCAAAAATCCTTCCAAAAATTTATAAAATAAAATTTAGAAAAAACACTGATTGCCACAAAAATTTTTTCAGTCAAAAAAAAATTTCCATAATTTAATACGAAAAGGAACGAAAGCGCGATTCGAAAAAAAAACGGGAAAAAGCACCCTCGTTCGTTTATCGATTCAAAAAAAAAATCCAAAGCGCTAATTCATTACTCAATATTCCGAAGTAATTATCTTAATTGGAAAAACAATCAGAAGCCATTTCCATATTATGCAGGGAGCCGAATCGCCACTTTTTCTCCCTTTGAGCGCGGAAAAACTGAAAGGGTGCGTGTTGTGCGTGGAAACCGTTTAATCTCATGCAAATCTTCCGATACTCGACCGACTTTTCGTCCCTTAAAAAAAATAAATCCATATTTAGCAAATGAGGGGGGCTGCTGCACCGAAGCGAAATTTATTTTTTTTAATTCGTCCGAGTTTCCAAAAAAACATTATGTTTTTATGTGCTCCACCTGCAGTTCTTCGGGGCGCCCAATATTTTCTTAGCTCGCCCAGTAATTGCCGATAAAAACCCGAAAAAAGTTTGTTTACTTTAAGTTAATACAATTTAACGACCCGAACGACTGGTTTCGTCGGTTATTTTAAGTCCAAAAATAAACCCCGGTCTAGCGCGCTTCATTTTCCAAACGCGTGTCTTTTTTCGGTTTTTAAATCCTTTCGAAGAGCGAGAGGGGGGAGTAACGCAATCGGCTCCGATTACTTTCGAAAAAATGCGTGCAAAACTTTCGGGGCCCTGACAAATTGGGCCATCGAACCTCTTCCGACGCTATTTTCGCACGTATCTATCTCCAACATCGACGAGGAGAAATCCCCAGGTGCGATCAAAAAACGCAGCTTCGAATTTCTCACACGCACCCTCGCAGACATTAATATGGTGTCCCTGTGAATATTTTCGGTCGGCTTTATTTCGCATTTGTCACGCTCGAAATTTCGCGATCTTCAAAGTTCTAATCGGGCCGGGGCCCTTCGAGCGACAAATTTCGCCCTTCGCGGGGGCGCCGGGACGTCGATTTTTAGTTGTAGTTCTCTTTAATTCCGCACGGCTTGCCCGTTTCGGTCCAATTACGTAATGACTGTTAGTTAATTAAGGCAAATGCAATAGCTATTAGAAACGGCGACATCATTTACATAGAAAGCGCAGGGTTCGGTTTATTACTTTGAGATGGCTGCAGGGGGTTCCTCGTCATGGACAAACAGATTTATGCCCCCGTTGCGTCCCGCGTACCTTAGAAACGAAAAAAAAGTCGAAAAACGCGTCGAAACTGCGATTTTACCTGAAAATAAAATTTTTAAAGCGCCGTACCTCTTTAATTCAAAGACGTCCCCCGGGGACGCCTGCTAAATTCGGAAAATTCAGACTTTCCCGCGTAAGATAGAAGAAAAAAATTGGGCGACGCCGCACAAAATTTCGAGTAAAACGCAATTAAAGAGCGCGCCACGCGCGCGCTACCTCCTTCACCTACGACCGCAGATATCTCCGAAACGAAAAGTTTTTCGAGAAAATCGCTTCGGATCAAATTTGTTCGAAATCAAAAAAGGGACCTTTGGGTCGGTTGAGTTTACCGACAGGTGGCGCTGAGGCGGCCGACTCCCCGTTTTGCGAGGCGAAGCGTTTTCGTTCGCGATTTTTGGGCGGACGAGTGCTCCAAAGGGCCTTTTTTTAAATTTCGGTAAAATCGGGGCTTTCTTCGACATGAATCGGGCCTTGCTTTGTTCACGCTCCGTTTCGTTTTAGTGTGGCGGGCCTAAAAGTCGATTTTTTGTCGATTTTTGTCGCAATTTGGACGAGTTCGACGTCGGCACTAATAATAATGGAGGTTTTCCTTTCGAATTAAATAAATGTTTATTTACAAAAGATGATAAATTGAAGTTCGTAACTGAGCGCAACAATTCGATTCGTAGGCAATGTTGTAAAACAATGGGGGATTGTTTTTCTCGAATTCCGTTACGTCTGTTCTAGAAATTGGAAAACAATGTCGACGACGAATATAATAAATTTTATATACATAATACTTGAAATTGTTAACGATTACGGGAGGAAAATGTTTTGTGTATCGAATAATACACCGGCCCGACGTACATAAATAATTGAGTAAACAAAACGATATTTGTGTTTCCGTTTTTTACGAGTTTGTTTTTCGATTCGTGAGTGCTCCCCCCGCCGAAAAAAAAACGCACTTCGATTCGCATAATTAAATTAATTTAATTATAGTCGTAAAAACGAGATGTTCCTTTAAGTAATTAAACAATCAAATCGTCGAGGAATTTTACTGAAGAATTTTGTTAAAGAGAAGTTATACTTCTTTTTGTGCTTTGAGAGTAAAATTTTATCCTCGAAATATTAAATTAAGCGTAAGTATTGATTTGGTGATCGAAAAACGTATTAACCATAGCAATGAGTGGAAGGGAGCGAAAAGATAGGACAATAGCGACGGTGCGAGCGAGATGGAATGATCAAAATCAATTTATTGCCCTAAATTATTGTGAACCGTGCTTAAAACCGAGTGCGCGCGTTCGAGCTCAAAGTGGCACATTCCGATCTCGGGAAAATAAAGCGCGCCGCTCCGCGTCGCGCTTCATTTGCCTCCCTCGCTCGGAAATGTGCCACTTTTCGCTCGAATGCGCGCATTCTCGTATTCGTTCAATTTGTCTGCTTTATCTTTCGCTCTTTCAAATCAAAATATTAAATTATATTTAGTAAATATTGATTTGATGTTCGAAAAACGTATTTACCATAGCAATGAGTGAAAGGGAGCGAAAAGATAGGGCAATAGCAACAGTGCGAGTGAGATGGAATGATTAAATTTAATTAACTATATTGTCGTTTGATTTATCGCCCTAAATTATTGTGAACCGTGCTTAAAACCGAGTGCGCGCGTTCGAGCTCAAAGTGGCACATTCCGATCTCGGGAAAATGAAGCGCGCCGCTCCGCGTCGCGCTTCATTTGCCTCCCTCGCTCGGAAATGTGCCACTTTTCACTCGAACGCGCACATCCTTGTAATTATTAGATTTGCCTACTTTATCCTTCACCCTTTCAGATCAAAATATTAAATTATATTTCGTAAATATTGACTCTACGTTCGAAAAACGTATTTACCATAGCAATAAGTGAAAGGGAGCGAAAAGATAGGGCAATAGCAACAGTGCGAGTGAGATGGAATGATTAAATTTAATTAACTATATTCTCGTTTGATTTATCGCCCTAAATTATTGTGAATCGTGCTTAAAACCGAGTGCGCGTTCGAGCTCAAAGTGGCACATTCCGATCTGGAATGAAGCGCGCGCCCGCGTCGCGCTTCATTTGCCTCCCTCGCTCGGAAATGTGCCACTTTTCGCTCGAACGCGCACATCTTCCTATTTATCCGTATTAATTTTTTTCACGTGGTGATATTTAACTTAGTTACACCAAAGAAGTTTTACTACTAACTATAATTATTATTTATAAGCTTGCTAAATTTTCATTAAAAAATATATTATCGTTCGAGATGCTTTTCGAGCCGCAAATAAATAGCTTCTAAAGTAATTGTCTATGACATACTTTGCAGAAAATAATTAACAATTAGCAGCGAAATATTTACGGGGCTTCGTATAAATATTGCTGGGAAATTAAGCCATCCTTGCCGAAGATAATTAGTTAATATATTACATGCTTTATATGGCAACAACTAAGATCGTCGTTCTGGTTTCTGCAATGAATATTCAAGATTAGTTTCAGCAGAAACAGTTTGTCTTCGAGTGCGGAGCCCTAAATGGGAGACGCGTTGTTTATTTCGTTTTTTCTAATTGCGACTTTTATTTATAAATCTAAGCGACGTCGCCTGTTTCACCGTTTTGGGGCATTGTCTTTAGATTTTTTTGATGTTTGGAAAAAAATTAAAGACTGCAAATTTTTTTGATATTAAATTATGTAAAAAAAGGGAGGAGGATTCTAGGTTTCTTTAGTTTTTAATGATGTCTCAATGCATAACAAAAATCTGAATTTTTTGGGTTTGGATTTTTTGTAATAAAAATTAAAAATCTGTTTTATCTTCAAGCCATATACTTAAAAAATTTTGTGTAAAACCTCCACCGCCCTTTTCTAATAATAATTTATATGAAAAAAATCGACGGTTTTAAATTTATTTAGTTTTTAAAAATATTCCACAACGAATTTTTTGATTTAAAGTTTTTAAAAAAATCGTTCTTCGCACAAAACTCTTAAACAAAACTATTTACGCCAATTTATCGAAGAAAGCCCAAAGATTCCGAACCTTTAAAGTTTTTAAAGGCATGCCAAAACTTTCAACTCTAAAAAAAATGGAAAAATGGAAATTTTTTTTAATTTCGGCGGGGAGCGCAAAATTATCTCGGAAACCGCCCCACGAAATTAAATAAAATTTTTCCCACTTACTTAAGACCAAAATACAAGCAGACCTTTTTAAGTTGACCTTTGAGGGCCTACGCAAAAAAATTATTTTTCGAATTTTCTAAATTTCATTCTCGAATCGGCCCAGTCAAAAATGTGCGACCAATTCTCATTAACTTTTCGGCCTTATCCTACGCCAAAAACTATTCAAATTCTAAGTTTACTCCCCTTTTAGTAAAATTTCCAAAAACAAAAGTATTACAGTAATTTTTTTCTTTAATACGTTCATCATTTCTAAACCGATGTCGTTCATTCGGACCCTTATCTACCTCACGTCATTTTTACTACGAATTTACATATTAAAGACAAAGGAAGGAAAGGTCGATAAGAGCTACATATTTCGATACGCTTTGTCCATTAAAATTCGATATTTTAACACGAACGCGTCCTTATTATAATCGTCGAAAAGGTCGATTCACACACACAACACAAATCGAACGTGGGGCCCATTCGAACGTTGTGCGGAAAAAAAATATAATCCACTTTTTCCTCTTTTTTATCGCATTCACGCAACACTTCACCCATTTATAAGATGATAAAAGCCGTTGTGGCAAAATTTACAATCATCGCCTAATAATAAAGAACATACACACCAACAAAAATAATGCGAAAGCGAGCGCGCCCAAAAATTATGCCTTTTCCGAAGTTTCAAAACGAAAATAAACGCGTGGCGCCGCGCGCAAACAATTCGGGTAATAAATGTTTTATTTTCTCGGCCCGTAATCCCATTTCTGAGTCAGGAATTAATGTGAGAATAAGGCTCAACGTCGAGCAGCATTAATCTCGGTCCAAAACAGAGATTGAATTAGACAACACATGAGTAAAAGAGAAGCTCCGATGTTTCCACATTAATTTCTAATGGACACGACGTCCTACAACTTTGCAGCCGGAAAGAGCGACTCGGAAAAGGGAAAAAAAAAGATTTCGATTCGCGATTCGATAAATTGTCCCCCGCTTTTGGGCCCTTATAAATTTTTGACTAAAACCTCTCGAGTCACATTGAGCTTTTTTAATATCGCATTATATCATTTCTTATTATGCAAAGATCGCTGCCGACTTTGCCTTTTAGCTTTACACGAATTTTATGGGCCTTATAAAATTTTATTTTGTAATAACTTTTGCGAAGCAAAACACGCCGCCGCCGATTTTCTTTGATAAATAATTAGGGCGCCTTAATTTTTTACGTGTGTGTTCTTCGGGGCGCCTAATTAATTTAAAATAAGTTCTTTTTTGAATTAACCTCGACAAATGTCCAAACGTATTGGACTTTATTTTATTCGAAAGCGGTGCAAACTCGAATCTCGCAAAATGGGCGAAAATTGAGAAAAAACAGAGGTTAACCCCTTTGCATTTTTTTGAAAAAATTTAAAAACAATAGATTTGCTTTATTTTTTAAATAAAACCACGTATGGGCCCGTAGTGTACATAGCCGTAGCCATTCTTCCCTGCCCCAGCTTCAAATAAAAAAAAAATTGAAAAAAAAATATATGTCGACTCACAAAAGTTTACGTTAAAAAAATTGTAGCGCCATTATTTGTGGACGGATCTTTAAAAACTATACAGATTCGGATTTGCCAGACTTTTTAGCTTCGGATAGGCTCAAGAAACCATAGGCGTGCTATTTAAAATTTTCTAGATAAATGGGTTCGAAGAGTCAGACTTGTAATTAATTTTTTCTAAATTTCCACTTTGATAAATCGTAGCTCGGTTATTTGTGAACGAATCTTTCCACACGTTTCAGATTCTGATAGCCCGTTTATCTAAGCATAAGATCAGCCAAAAATCATCACGGCCCAATGTTAAGTCTAGGAGAAATACGCGTTCGAAGCATTGCAGGGAATGCGTCGAGTATGATTCTTGAATGAGAAACCTCGTGCAGCTGTCCTACCACATTTTCGCCATTCAAAAACGCTCTTAAAATATCCTTTTAAACAACGAATCTTTGTTTCCTCGCTCATATTTTAAAACGACGGGCTTGGGGTGACTTACAAATTACTCAGCTAATTGACACCTTCAGAAAGGGCTTCGGGAGAATTTATGTTTCTTTACGAGAGACGCATTTTATCAATTTAACTCTACGGTTCTCGAAATTTTCTACTTTCGAGGGATGTCGGCCGCTATTAATTTTTTTATGAAACCTAGCACAATGTAATCGAAGCTAGATTTATCTTACGATGCAAAAAAAAACGAACACGAGCACGGATAACGTACACGCTTTTCGGTCATTATCGATGGATTTTTGGCACTGATTTATTTGGGAGCTTGCAAATTTTTTCTTCTGTGTTTTTGACTAAAATTAATTATCCGTTTTTTTTTTGATTTTGGGCATTAAAGCTTTTTATCGAGCCGTTGCGTTTAAGCAAAGAGAATTTTCGATTTGCAATTACCCAAAAAAATTTTCTTTGAAGTATTTCTTTTTTTAAGTGTTAATTTAAGGAAAAGAAGGCGGGGGTTTTGATTTTACGTCGTTCGTGACATTATTTTATGAATTGAGCGAGTTAAAAACTTTTTAGTAAATTATTTTTGTAAAACACTTGTGCTTTTCAAAATGCATTAACTTTCTCTTCGTCAAAAACGGAAGTTTCTTCCAAAAAACGCAATTCAATTCGAAAATTAAACGGACAAAATTACATTTTCAACTATTGACATTGAACACTGTTAAAACTGGAGCTAATTAAGTTTACATGTCGGATAAAGGTCGAAAAATGTTGATGTCCGTTGTATACGTCGGCGAATAATTGAAAAATTTAATGAATTTATATTATTTTGTAATTTTCCAATTCGAATCGAATTCGAGATAAATAATTAATTGTTGTATTTCGGTATGTCGTGCTTAGAGATGATGTAATTACCGTTCAATATTCAATATAATTGTGTTGGCGTGGAATTACCGAAGTTAATAACATTTAAATTAGTTCATTTATTATTTAATGCGCATATTTTCGGATTTTTGGACGTCACCCGTTATTTTAGTGAAAATTTTTTTTGGTTTGAAATTCGCTCAAAGATTCATACGGTTTAATCGTCACGTTCATGTCCAATATCTTTTAAATGTTATTTAAAGTTAAACTGTCAATAAAATGTTAAATATGCAACGTTTCGTTTCGTCATTGAAACTTATTCAAGTTGTTTTATTGAAGTCCATGATTCCGAAGGTCCCCTCTAAATAATTTCGAAAAATAATTTTTGGCTTTTTATGTAATTTTAAAAACAAATAGGAACGGCAATTAATTTTTTACGGGCTTATAAGGCGAGCTATAAAAAAAACCTAATCGTAATAAAATGGTCCCGAAAGTCCCCTCTAAACAGGCCTTGTGTTAGATTTAAATAAATTCGAAAAATAATTTTTGGCTTTTTGTGTAATTTCAAAAACAGATAGGAACGGGAATTAATTTTTTACGGGCTTATAAGGCGAGCTACAGAAAAAAACTAATCGATATAAAATGGTCTCGAAAGTCCTCTCTACACAGCCCTTGTGTTAGATTTAAATAATTTCAAAAAATAATTTTTGGCTTTTTGTGTAATTTCAAAATCAGATAGGAACGGGAATTAATTTTTTACGGGCTTATAAGGCGAGCTACAGAAAAAACCTAATCGATATAAAATGGTCTCGAAAGTCCTCTCTACACAGCCCTTGTGTTAGATTTAAATAATTTCAAAAAATAATTTTTGGCTTTTTGTGTAATTTCAAAAACAGATAGGAACGGGAATTAATTTTTTACGGGCTTATAAGGCGAGCTACAGAAAAACACTAATCGATATAAAATGGTCTCGAAAGTCCTCTCTACACAGCCCTTGTGTTAGATTTAAATAATTTCAAAAAATAATTTTTGGCTTTTTGTGTAATTTCAAAATCAGATAGGAACGGGAATTAATTTTTTACGGGCTTATAAGGCGAGCTACAGAAAAAACCTAATCGATATAAAATGGTCCCAAAGGTCCCTTCTAAATAGCCCTTGTATTAGATTTAAATAATTTCAAAAAAATTTTTTTGGCTTTCAGAATCAAAATATTTTTGACTCGCAAATAGCATATTTGTGCGGGGGTGCAAAAGGGGGCCGCGCGAGCAACCCGCTCCCGCCATCCCTCCAAGTTTCGAAATTAGTTAAAGTCACCGCCAGGGAGCGGTAACAAACGTTAAACAGTTAATATTACGCTGGCTGGTCACAAATAACGAAACAACGTACAATCTAGCAGGAAGGCACAGATAACAAGTATTTAGGTTGGTATGTAAATTAATTCGCCGGCGAAACCGGAACATGCCCTTTTGGCACAGACGCAACTCGTTTCGGCTGCACATTGCCGATCGAACCGAATATCTATCGGCACGTCGGGGACTTCCCCGAAATTTCGAATGGCCGCCGTATCTCCCGTGCAGCATCCCCCGATATCGAAAAAGCATTCGAACGTTCCATTTCTGCGGTGCGCGCCCTTACGAGATGAGATCTCGGGAATTGGCGAGCTGCCAGACCGCCCAGACTATACGTCCATTGAACACACTTACGATCCCGTCGTAAAATCTTATGGTGAAACTTAAGGTGATCCGGACGATTGTGCGTCGAAGGACGCTCGCGATAACGGCGACGAGAAATAATTAGCGCCCAAAAAATAAAAAAGGGACGCGCGACGCGCGATCGTCGGGCCTTCCTCGCGAAGGAAACTCGGCGACATCGATCACCGCGAAAACGTTCGAAGAAACAACGCAAAAAGTTAAAGTTGAAGTGATGAAATGCGGTGGTGCGCTGTTTTCATTTATAATGTAGGCAGATAAATTTTTTTTCGGTTCCCAACGAAAATATGCTTTTTTCGCGACTCCGCGACGAAGTTCGCCGATTTTTTTCCCCCCTTCGTTTCGGGGCGTTCGTACTTCGAAAACTTTGCGAAATACGGATGGCGGTTTTTTGTTTTGTTTTTTTTTTTTTTTTTGGGGGCTGGAAGAAAAATAAAGCAATTTTCCTTCTCGAATTTCGTTTTGTGGCGGTTCTGCAGGGCCCCGCCGAATTAAGTTTTATTTTTCTAGGGCGAAGCGCTTATTTTTTTCTTTGTTGATTATTTACTTTTAATTATGCTCTCTTTTGTGATTTTGTTTGTTTTTGCGTTTTTTAGTTTAATTTGTTGCCGATGTTTTGTGGGAATTTTAATTTGGTTTTGATTATTTACTTTTAGTTGTATTTTTGGGATTAAGCTATGGGCTTGTCGTTTGTTTCTTCTCTTTTACTTTTAATTTAATTTTGATACCTTTAAGTTCTTTTAATTGTTTTGTTATTCAAGTTTGTTGTTTTTCATCAACATAAAAAAAAATCAAAAATTAAATAAAAAAAATTTAACAAAAGAATTTTATTTTTAAAGAATGAACAGACTAAAAAAGAATTAAAAAGGTAAAAATAATTAATAAAGTATAATAATTCACGAGAGCACGGTAGAACACAATTCGTACACCCATACCTCGCTTTACGGCCTACATACGTTTCGGAAAAGTTGGCCGTAAAGCGAAAAACCGTATAACGAATCAATTATTTTAAGCTAAAACTAAATAGAGGGGTAATTTTTCTATCTAATTTATTGACTTAAATTATTGTGAATTATGTAGGAATTTTAATTTGATTTTGATTATTTACTTTTATTTATATTTTTGGGTTTAAGCTATGGGCTTGTTGTTTGTTTCTTCTCTTTTACTTTTAATTTATTTTTGATACCTTTAAGTTCTAATCGTTTTCGTTTAATTGTTTTATTATTCAAGCTTGTTGTTTTCCATCTACTTAAAAAATCAAAAATCAAAAATTAAATAGAAAATTTAACAAAAGAGAAAGGTATAGCTGTATTATACATTATGTATTATACATTTAAAATTTTTATTTTTAAAAAATGAACAGACTAAAAAAGAATTAAAAAGGTAAAACTAATTAATAAATGATAATAATTCGCAAAAGCACGGTACAACACAATTCGTACACCCGTACCTCGCTTTACGGCCTACATACGTTTCGAAAAAGTTGGGCGTAAAGCGAAAAAACGTATAACGAATCAATTATTTTAAGCTAAAACTAAACAGAGGGGTAAATTTTCATTGCTTTTAAATAACTTTGCTTAAAAATACTCAATCGGATTAATTAAGTATTTTTAGAAAATTTAGAAATCTATTTACCATACCAATGAGTGGAAGCGAGCGAAAAGATACGACAATAGCGACGGTAAGAGTGAGAGGGAATGATCAAAATCAATTTATTGACCTAAATTATTGTGAATCGTGCTTAAAGCCGAGTGCGCACATTCGAGCTCAAAGTGGCACATTCCGATCTCGGGAAAATGAAGCGCGCCGCTCCGCGTCGCGCTTCATTTGCCTCCCTCGCTCGGAAATGTGCCACTTTTCGCTCGAATGCGCGCCTCCTCGTATTCGTTCAATTTGTTTACTTTATACTTCGTTCTTTCAAATCAAAATATTAAATTATATCTAATAAATATTGATTTTATGTTTCAAAATGTATTTACCATAGCAGTGAGTGGAAGGAGCGAAAAGATACGACAATAGCGACGGTAAGAGTGAGAGGAATGATCAAAATCAATTTATTGACCTAAATTATTGTGAATCGTGCTTAAAGCCGAGTGCGCACATTCGAGCTCAAAGTGGCACATTCCGATCTCGGAAAATGAAGCGCGCCGCCCGCGTCGCGCTTCATTTGCCTCCTCGCTCGGAAATGTGCCACTTTTCGCTCGAATGCGCGCATCCTCGTATTCGTTCAATTTGTTTACTTTATACTTCGTTCTTTCAAATCAAAATATTAAATTATATCTAATAAATATTGATTTTATGTTTCAAAATGTATTTACCATAGCAGTGAGTGGAAGGAGCGAAAAGATACGACAATAGCGACGGTAAGAGTGAGAGGAATGATCAAAATCAATTTATTGACCTAAATTATTGTGAATCGTGCTTAAAGCCGAGTGCGCACATTCGAGCTCAAAGTGGCACATTCCGATCTCGGGAAAATGAAGCGCGCCGCCCGCGTCGCGCTTCATTTGCCTCCTCGCTCGGAAATGTGCCACTTTTCGCTCGAATGCGCGCATCCTCGTATTCGTTCAATTTGTTTACTTTATACTTCGTTCTTTCAAATCAAAATATTAAATTATATCTAATAAATATTGATTTTATGTTTCAAAAATGTATTTACCATAGCAGTGAGTGGAAGGGAGCGAAAAGATACGACAATAGCGACGGTAAGAGTGAGAGGGAATGATCAAAATCAATTTATTGACCTAAATTATTGTGAATCGTGCTTAAAGCCGAGTGCGCACATTCGAGCTCAAAGTGGCACATTCCGATCTCGGGAAAATGAAGCGCGCCGCTCCGCGTCGCGCTTCATTTGCCTCCCTCGCTCGGAAATGTGCCACTTTTCGCTCGAATGCGCGCATCCTCGTATTCGTTCAATTTGTTTACTTTATACTTCGTTCTTTCAAATCAAAATATTAAATTATATCTAATAAATATTGTTTTATGTTTCAAAAATGTATTTACCATAGCAGTGAGTGGAAGGGAGCGAAAAGATACGACAATAGCGACGGTAAGAGTGAGAGGGAATGATCAAAATCAATTTATTGACCTAAATTATTGTGAATCGTGCTTAAAGCCGAGTGCGCACATTCGAGCTCAAAGTGGCACATTCCGATCTCGGGAAAATGAAGCGCGCCGCTCCGCGTCGCGCTTCATTTGCCTCCCTCGCTCGGAAATGTGCCACTTTTCGCTCGAATGCGCGCATCCTCGTATTCGTTCGATTTGTCTACTTTATACTTCGTTCTTTCAAATCAAAATATTAAATTATATCTAGTAAATATTGATTTTATGTTCGAAAAATGTATTTACCATAGCAATGAGTGGAAGGGAGCGAAAAGATACGACAATACCAACAGTAAAAGTGAGAGGAAATGACTAAAATTTCTTAACTCAATTTTCGTGTGATTTATTGACTTATTTGCCCTTAGAAAGGAATTTAGACTTAAAAAAATAACTTGGGCGTCGCTCGGCGCCATTTCTGGATCGGAAAGTATTTTCAGAGTCAACAGGAGAAATCGTCTCTTTGCGCTGCAATGCTAAATGCAATGTAAACTGCCGTTTTCCCGTTATGCAATTATAACTAATCACGGCTCTGCGTCGCCATCTGATTTTAGTGCGAAGCGAATCGGAGCGGAAAATCTAAAATGATATCATTCCACTGCACGTTATCTATTGTCTCCGTTTCCGGCGGCCATGCATTGTTTCTTCTGTCCAAAATTATATTAAGCCAGTTACCAAATTGGCGCAAAACGCTTTCTGAAATGCCGTCGTAATTAACTGAAAACTGAAGGCTGACGAGTTTTACGCAATTAGGCGCAAAATAAAAACTCCCCTCCATTTTTTCGTCCCCTTAATCCCTTCAACGAAATATTATTCCCGAGCTTCGCGGACTCCTAAAATTACTATCGATCGGGCGTTTTCGTCTTGCCTCAATTTACATAGAAAACAATCCAATTCTCTTTCGCTGAAACAATATTTAATTTCTAATCGACAAGTGTGCGGGCAAACGCAGCCCCCATAGAGATAATTTTAAAATTTCATTTCGATCATTAAAGCGCGGTAAATGTTTATTAAAAGCCGCAATTAGTTCGCGAATTAATGGACGCAATAAGGGCCGCAAAAAAAGCAAACCGAATTAATTATATCCAAACAAAGTGTGCGGTGCACGTCACATATCACCGTTTCGATCTCAATTTTAAACGAAAATAAAGGGTCGGGCGGTTTTTTGAAAATTTTTTATGCTGCCCCTGTGTTTTTTTTAATCTAACTTTGTACTCGGTTCGAGTGCTTTCCATTAATGTTTCTTGGAATGATTTTTTCAAGTTAAGCTGGTATGTGCTTACTAACAATTTCGACTTGGCCGTGAGAATGTGATGGCTTTTGGTCGCCTAGGTACTGACATATATAGATATGAATGTGGTGCCATCTGTTGTTGTGTAGCAATGCATAAATATTTCAGCCTACTGGTACTTTAATATTTTATGAGATGGGCTAGCAAAAATTTTTTTTGGTATGAAAACACATTTTTTGGGCGTTGACCCCTATCTATATAAACTTAGAGAGAAAAACATTATCTAAATACAAAATTTCATCGGTCAAATTTCCCAAAAATTTTTAAAGCATAATTATTTACTTTTTGGAAATGTTCAATTTTTTAATTCTATTTCTTCAAATAGAAGAGATGCGAATTTTTTAAACTAACCTCCTGCGTTCGTTTAACATCTAACGAGTTGCCCAAATTTTTTAAAGACTAATTGATCACTTTTCAAAAAAAACTAAGGTTATGTTTTAGAATAATTTTTCATGTTTCTTGAAATAAGATAGAATTTTATAAGTGCATAAAGCACATCAACGTTCTCTCCATTAATTTTCTTAAAAAATAAAATAAGTTCCTTACAATTTATTTTTAAAGGGGCTCATCCATCATCTCGGCAACTGTTAGGCGTTACGACAGATAAAGAACAAGCCGCCCTTCGTCGAATTATTATAAACATTTCGAAAAGATCTAAGAAATTTCGTCACGTCCCCATTTCTCGGCCAAAATTGAGCAAATACGTTTCAGTTAGTGAGAAAGAAGACGTCCGTAAGGCATCCCAAAAATGCCATTTCGGACTGGGGCGCAGCGGAAGAGGTATGTAACTCGCTGGCTGTCTCTTTAATATCAGAGACCTTGCCAAGAGCAGGGCGACATGCCTAAAGATCATGACCTGTAAATAAATTCGAGCGGCCACGAAATCGCCCAGTTTCCCTCAAAAACAACAAATGCGCGTTTCGCCCCCGTGTACGTAGCATTTTTATCCCACACTTGCTATTCATCTTGGGCTTTGTGTTGCTTTAAATTCTTCAGTAGGAAGAGGACGTAGGGAGCCGGTCCTTTTTCCGCTCGCGTCGATCTCCCTTCTCGTCGCCGAAGAGGTCTATCTTTCTTTATTTGCCACGTGGCCCTCGGATCGATAACGAGCAACACGATGAAAATGCAGGCCCCTTATTCCCATTTGCTATTTCGGAGATGCGATCCCAGTTATTCTACGTCTTAATATAAATAGAGGAGAGTCCATTCGTTTGCAATGGAACGCTTTTCGCCCTTGTGCGTATAAATAGAAAGAAAAACAGGGTGCGTGTGCTTAGCACGCGTTAGAAGTTATACTTCTTTGTGGTGACTAAATTAAATGTGACCAAACGTAAAAATTCATATAAATAAAATCGATGAAGGCGAGGATGTGCGCGTTCGAGCGAAAAGTGGCACATTTCCGAGCGAGGAGGAAATGAAGCGCGACGCGGGCGGCGCGCTTTTCCCAGATCGGAATGTGACTCGAATTACACTCGGTTTAAGATGATTCACAATAATTAATGTGCTTTTCAGAAGGCTAACTTGAAAAGTCAAATTTTCGTTACTATAGGGTAAAATAATTAAAAGTCCGGTAGAGGTCACTTACTTTATATCGTATCTATATTGACCATCTTACGTTTTTCTAACATAAAATCAATATTTACTAAATGTAATGTAATACTTTCATTTGTCGTATTGTCGTATCTTTTCGCTCCTTCCACTCACTGCTATGGTAAATACATTTTCGAAACATAAAATCAGGAGGGTATGTATAGACGCGTTAATTTAATATTTGTGACTTAGAAAGAGACGAAGTAAAATCATATAAATAAATCGACGAACGAGGATGCGCGCAGTTCGAGCGAAAAGTCACATTTCCGAGCGAGGGGCAAATGAAGCGCGACGCGAGCGCGCTTCATTTCCGGATGGGATGTGACTTTAAATTGCTCGTAAGGGCGTAGACTCGGTCTTTATCGCTGCGTCGATTCCAATTTGTCCGAGATCAATATCTTTTTTATTACTCATTCGATAATAACATGAAAATCAATATTTCTACAATGCATCCGTACTACGTCATTGTCCATTGTCGTATCTTTTCGCTCCTTCCACTCACTGCTATGGTAAATAATTTCTAAATTTGTGACTAAATAATATTTGAATTAGTAAAAATTATAAATAAAATCGAAGAATACGAGGATGCGCGATTGAGCGAAAAGTCACATTTCCGAGCGAATAATGAAAGAGGGGGATTAGATAATGTCCCTCACTCTGTTTAGCGGATTAAAATGATTTAGATAATAATTGATTTGATTTCCCCATCCCCGTATTTCGTACTTTACGCCCTTTCCGCTATGGAATAAATTCTAAATCGTAAAATATTTATAAAAATTTGCTACAAGAAAATAAATCGATTGATATTTTATTATTTAATTTTCCTTTTAATTCTTTTGATTGTTTATTTTTAATTAAACTTTTAAACGTATAAACTTTATGACGAATTTGTTAATACAGCTAATTTTCTCTTTTATTAAAATTTTCTTTTAATTTTTTTTGTATTTTAAAATAAAAATAACAAGTTATAAAACATTAAACGAAAACAATACAGAACTTAAATTTTATCAAAATAATTTAAATTAGAAAAGAAGAAAAAACAACAAGCTAGTAATAAAAAATTAAACAAAAGTTAAATTAAATCAAAATAAATTAAAAGTAAGAGAAGAAACAAAACAAGTATATTTAATCCAAAATATAAATAAAAGAAAATAATCAAAATCAATTAAAATTCCCTCTAATTTAATTTAAGTCAAAAATTAATTGATTCTTTTTTATAGTTAAAATTTGCTTTACGCCCAACTTTTCGAAACGTATGTAGGCCGTAAAGCGAGGTATGGGTGTACGAATTGTGTTGTACCGTGCTTTTGCGAATTATTATCATTTATTAATTAGTTTTACCTTTTTAATTCTTTTTTAGCCTGTTCATTTTTTAAAAATAAAAATTTTAAATGTATAATACATAATACATAATGTATAATACAGCTATACCTTTCTCTTTTGTTAAATTTTCTATTTAATTTTTGATTTTTGATTTTTTTTAAGTAGATGGAAAACAACAAGCTCGAATAATAAAACAATTAAACGAAAACAATTAGAACTTGAAGGTATCAAAAATAAATTAAAAGTAAAAGAGAAGAAACAAACAACAAGTCCATAGCTTAATCCCAAAAATATAAATAAAAGTAAATAATCAAAATCAAATTAAAATTCCTACATAATTCACCATAATTTAAGTCAATAAGTTAGATAGAAATTTAGTTAATTAATCTATTTCATTCCCTTTCGCTTTCACTGTCACTATTGTCGCATCCTTTCGCTCCCTTCCACTCACTGCTATGGTAAATAAATTTCAAAATTTTCTAAAAATACTTAATTATAAATTTCAAGACTTTTTCCATACAAAGAAAAAAATAAACATCCGATTGAGTATTTTTAACCCAAGTTATTTAAAAGCAATAAAAAATTACCCTCTGTTTAGTGTTAACTCAAAATAATTGATTCGTTATACGGCTTTTTCGCTCTACGGCCAACTTTCCCGAAACGTAGGCCGTAAAGCGAGGTATGGGTGTGCGAAATGTGTTGTACCGTGCTTTTGCGAATTATTATCATTTATTAATTAGTTTTACCTTTTTAATTATTTTTTACTCTGTTCATTTTTGAAAAATTAATAAAAATTTAATAATGTAGACTCGGAATATAATACAGCTACCTACACCTTTCTCTTTTGTTCAATTTTCTATTTAATTTTTGATTTTTTTTAAGTAAATTAAAAAGAACAAGCTTGAATAATAAAACAATTAAACGAAAACGGTTAGAAGATGAAGTTAACAAAAAAAAATTAAGAGTAAAAAAGAAGAAACAAACAACAAGCACATAGCTTAATCCAGTGTTTCCCAACCTTTTTTGTGCTATGCCCCACTTAAACTTTTAAAAATTTATTATGTCCCCCCATGTAACACATGCATAATTTTTAATATGGTTAAATGTACATTCTGAAAAGGTCGATTATTTTAATTGCTCCTTTGAGCAATCGAATTGCCCCCCTGTGGAGGCGTGGGCCCCACGTTGGAAAACACTGGCTTAACCCCAAAAATATAAATAAAAGTAAATGATCAAAATCAAATTAAAATTCCTACATGATTCACAATAATTTAAGTCAATAAATTAGATAAAAACTTAGTTAATTAATTTATTCATTCCCTCGCTCTCCCTCTGTGGCTATCGTCCTATCATTTCGCTCCCTTCCACTGCATGCTATGGTAAATATGTGTCACTCAGTTCTAAGCGTGATTCACAACAATTTGGGCCAAAAAATTACACAAAAATTTAATTAATTAATTTAATTCATTCCCTCTCGCTCCCACTGCCGCTATCGTCGCATCTTTTCGCTCCCTTCCACTCATTGCTATGGCACACAATAATCAATTTACCTTCGGAGAGGTCTGGCAAATTTTCGCCAGCAGTGCGCGCGCAACTTTCACTCTCAACGCGCCAAAAGAAGTACAACTTCAATAAAACACAGCTCGGAACCTGATGAAATATCGATGTCCGCCTTTTGACCAGCTAAATCTTCTGGGAGCGATCCGGGGGACAAAAGAAATGGCGCAGGGGTCGCGGAACGATCGTCACAGAACGGAACCGCCATTCGAGTGCGTGTGCAGCTTTAGATTAGGGGCGCCCTTTCGGAGAGACATTATACGGGAAGAGAGCTGGGAGCGGCCGGGGGGTGGCGGAGGCGAGGCGACGGGGAAACGTTGCCTGTTACAGTGGACAAACAACCGCAGAAGAGAAACACGATATAAAATTCCCTTCGAGTTATGAATATTTTCTTAGGATAAGGGTCCGGAACGAGCGAAACGTAAAATTTTAATAGTGGAAAGCGTCGACTTCTATTAAAACCCATAAATAATATGCTCGCATTTACATACGATAATAATGGACTTATCGTAGGGAAAGATGCACGTCTAAATTCGCAAAAGGAAATCGGGTTTTTATTAAGCATTATAAATATTTATTCGGGATTAATAATCAAAACGGTAACACTGGGGGTGGCACGCCGAAAATCGTTTTAAAGTGTGCTTCGCCCGAAAGACGGTTGCGCGCACGTTATTACGGAATTTCTAAGTAGTTATGATGAGAATTTTAAATATTAATCAATCCCATATTAGTGGGCCACGTTTGGTTATTAAGAAGTTCTAAAAAGAAATTTACTGTTTTTAAGTGTTAAAATAAGATTCATCAATATTAAAGGCGCTTTATGAGCCCGTCCGGAAATTGTTTGGATTCCTTCTTGTTTCGCTTTAAAAGCCAACGTGTGGGATTTACGGCCGAAAACGTCTCATTAATATTAACCAATGTTTCTTTCAAATTTAATCCGAAATCAACTTGAATTTTCTAACAGGTATTTTAAAAGGTGGTATTAAAATTCCAATGCACAAAGGAACGCGGACCAAATTCTTTGATTGCACATTTAAGGTAATCTGTATTTTTTTATAAAAATTCATAAGGCGCCTATTTACCCAGATTTAATGTCTTTTCGATCGGTGAAGACCCCGTTTTAATCCAACCACCCGTTCTCAAGCAATGAACATTTTGTGACGACAAAATGTAATTTTTACTTTGATACCCCGTCATCTTACATTTTAATCACAAAAAAAAATTATTGCGCCGAAACGAATAGAGATAATTAAATTGCGTTTTCGTCAGTTGAAAATAAATTAAAATCTTTATCTAAGTACCAATTTTGAAAAAGTTTCTTCAAGAAATGGTCTTACATCAAATTTTCAGAGAGCTAATTTAGAAAATTCAATTTGGGTGGTTATTGAAAATAGAAAACACTTTTTTCGAAAAATCCCTCCAACACCTGTTAGCCCAAATTTAATTCCTTTTCGAGTAGTAAAAACCCCATTTTAATTGGACGCCCCGTTTTCAATCAATATACATTTTGTCATCCCAAATTGTAATTTTTACTATGTTACTCCGTCATGTTACGTTTTACGCACAAAAAAAATTGATTGCGCCGAAACAAATAAAGATAATTCAATTCTGTTTTCGTCAGTTGAAAATAAATTAAAATCTTTATATAAGTACCAATTTTGAAAAAGTTTCTTTAAGAAATGATCAAATACCACATGTTCAGAGCACTAATTTAGAAATTCCAATTTGGGTGGTTATTAAAAGTATAAACAATTTTTTAAAAAAATCCCTCAGACACCTATTAGCTCAAATTAAGTGTTTTTTCGAGTAGTGAAAACCCCATTCTAATCGAAGGCCTCGTTTTCAATCAATACATATTTTGTCACCCCAAATTGTAATTTTTACTTTGTTACTCCGGCATGTCAAGTTTTACACACAAAAAAAATTGATTGCGACGAAACGAATAGAGATAATTAAATTTCGTTTTCGTCAATTGAAAATAAATTAAAATCTTTATCTAAATATCAATTTTGAAAAAGTTTCTTTGAGAAATGATCAAACACCAAATTTCCAGAGAGCTAATTTAGAAATTCCAATTTGGGTGGTTATTAAAAGTCATAAACAATTTTTTCAAATAATCCCTCACACACTTATTAGCCCAAATTTAATGCCTTTTCAAGTAGTAAAAACCCCATTTTAATCGGACGCCCCATTTTCACCAACATACATTTTGTCACCATAAAATATAATTGTTATTTTGTTACCCCGTCATCTTACATTTTACTCACAAAAATAATTAATTTCTTCAAAACGAATAAAGATAATTAAATTCCGTTTTCGCCAGTTACAAATAAATTAAAATCTTCATATAAATATTAATTTTGAAAAAGTTTCTTTAAGAAATGATCAAACACCACATTTTCAGAGCGCTAATTTAGAAATTCTAATTTGGGTGCTTATTAAAAGTCAAAAACAATTTTTTTTTAAAATCCCTCAGACACCTATTAGCTCAAATTTAATGCCTTTTTGAGTAGTAAAAACCGCATTTTAATCGGACGCCCCGTTTTCAATCAATATACATTTTGTCACCCCAAATTGTAATTTTTACTTTGTCACTTTATCATTTTACGTTTTACTCACAAAAAAAATTGATTTCTCCGAAACAAATAAAGATAATTAAATTCCGTTTTCGTCAGTTGAAAATCAATTAAATTCTCTATATCAAAACCAATTTTTAAAAAGTTTCTTCATGAAATGATTAAACATCACATTTTCATAGCGTTAATTTAGAAATTATTTGTGTGGTTATTAAAAGTTAAAAACAATTTTTTCAAAAAATCCCTCAGACACCTATTAGCTCAAATTTACAGCCCTTTCGACTAGTAAAACCGCCATTTTAATCCAACTCCTCGTTTTCAACCAAAATACATTTTGTCACCCCAAATTGTAATTTTTACTTTGTCACTTTATCATTTTACGTTTTACTCACAAAAATAATTAATTTCTCCGAAACAAATAAAAATAATTAAATTCAGTTTTCGCCAGTTACAAATAAATTAAAACCTTTATATAAGTACCAATTTTGAAAAAAATTCTTTGCGAAACGACCAAAATCCAAACTTTCAGAACGCCAATTTAAAAATTCCACTTTGCGCGGTTATTAAAAATGAAAAACAACTTTTTCGAGAAATTCCTCAGACATCCATCAGCTTAAATTTAATGCCTTTTTCACCAGTAAAACCCCCATTTTAATCGGACTCCCCGTTTTCAAATTTGTGGCCACAAAACGTAATTTATACTTTGCAAACCAATCGTCTCATCACGTAAAACGATAAGTTATTTAATCATTTTTTCTCTAAACCAATTTTTGGCACCTTTCGACCGAATAACGGTCCCCTCGCAGCATTTAAAAACAACAATCGATCCGTCCCTCAGAAAAAACGGTACTCGACAAATAAAAACAAAGAGGAACAAATAGCGTGACTTATGGGGGAGCATGGAAATGCTCGGATGTCAAGCGGTGTGCCCATATGGCACTTTTAATATATAAAACACACGCAAGGAATGCCTACATAACCGTTTGCGTTTTAGTGGCGGGTGGGGCGTTCGTCGAGAAGAATGCCCACTTTATGAAAAGGCACTAAAGCAGGAATTGTGCGCGGGGAATTTCACAAATTACATGATAAGTCGACTGCATGTAAAGCGCTTTATCTCGCAGAGAAACGTCAGATTAAGGTATTGTACGGCCCCGTTCGTAGGCTTTGTCTACGGCAAACGACAAAATTGCGCAACTTACTCGCACGGAATAATATCCGAAGCTCCGCTCGAATTTTAACTGCCGACTCTTTTTTCCCTCTTCCTCGTCAAAATGTTAAAATAAAGCAAAACAACGCACAAGTCGGAAAGGACATAATGCAATCTAACGGTTAACAACCCCCAAGGCCCAAGGGATCATGGATATAAAACAACCAATATGTTAGCAAAAGCAACATCAGAACTTGCACGTGCATCTAACGACGTATCCACATTGGCCGGCCTTATGACAAAGAATAGGTTGCTCCTCGAGATGATCGCATAAACCAGGCTTAGGGCTTGTCGTAAAACAAGCAGGTTACTGCCTTGTTAGGGCTTAGCCGGAATAAGCATGTGGACATCAACGAGCCCCCTTGCCCGACCGCCCCCGCGGACGCCGCTTAATTATCGAGAAACCGGTACGTGAACTGATGCGCGCGCGTTGGAAGTTACACTTCTTTGGCGTGACCGAATTAAGGGGTTACGCCCCACCTACAATTTTTTTTTTTGGCTAAATAAAATGTCAACGTGGAATTTTTTTATTGGGTGCCCTATTCAGAAGTTATAAATTTTTTAAACTCGAAATTTGGATAATTTTTTTAAAACAGCCGCCATTTGTACAACAAATATTTTTTCTATCCTTATCCCCTACGTTGCGAGATAGTTGTTACCTTTCTCAGTAATAGATTTTTTTTAAATTTATTACAATGGCTTACAGAGGAATCATGGCCCATATCTATGCCAATTTTTAATATTTTCTTTAATTATTTATAAAACTAGTAAGGTAAGTGACCCCTCTCCCGGACATGGGCCCCCCATCGGCTGCTTCGCTACAAATTTAAAAATTCATTAATACAAGTCAATGAACATTTAAAAAAATATATTAAAACGTCGCTTATTTAATGAAATATAATATAAACGTAGTTTAAATTGTGTACAAAGTGATTTTAAAATCAAAAATCAAATATTTGTTCATCAATTTGCTACATCATTGATTTCTTAAAAGGTAGGTTAAGGTTTTTTTTGAAAAGTCATATTAAATATAAAATAACAACTATAAAATCAAAAAATATTTTTGAGTTAATTAGTATAGGATAAAATAATTAAAAAAATAAACAAATTAATAATTTTTCAAGTATTTCAAATAAGATAAGTGACCCCTCTACCGGCCACTTCGCTAAAAATTCTAAAATAAACATTTAAAAAAATATTAAAACGTTGCTTAATTAATGACATTTAATATAAATACTGTAAAAAATAATTTTAAAATAAAAAATAAAAAATTTGTACATCTATTTGCTACAACATTGATTTCTTAAAAGGTAGGTTCAAGTTTTTTTTGATAAGTGATATTAAATATAAAATAACAAGTAAAATATTAAAAAAATTTTGAGTTAATTAGTATAGGGTAAATTAATTAAAAAAGAAACAAATTAATATTTTTTCATTGATTTAAATTAAAATAAGGTGACCGAGCATACGTACAAAAAAATTGGCTTTGCATGCACAATCAAAAGAATACTAAAAGAGCAGAAAAAGCTTTAACTATTAAATAAATTATAAGATTAATTAAAAATACTTCTTTTATTCGATTCTATTTATTTTCTAATATTAATAATTACTTTTTCAAAACAAATTTTATTAAATATTGATTGACTTTGCAATTTATAAAATTTTCGTAAAGGTTGCCGATAGAGGACATCGCAAATTTATACTATTATCATTTATTAATAACATTCTAATTGATATTATTGGCCTTTTTCTTTTTCTATATTGAAGTTACATGTATGATCTTTGAAAATTTTTAATAAATTTAATTATATATTGGTTATTAATATTTTTAATATTACTTTAAAAAAATTGTACGCTTAATCGTCAGGTAGAGGGGCCCATACCTTATGTAAATATGTACAATAAAAAATTTTTTATACACTTAATAGCTGCATCACAAAAAAATTAGTTAATTATTTTCAATCATTCCCTCTCACTCGTACTGTCGCTATTGTCTTATCTTTTCGCTCTCTTCCACTCATTGCTATGGTAAAAACTTTTTTCGAACACAAAATCGATATTTACAAAATTTAATTTAATATATTGAGTTGAATAAAGTAGACAAATCGAATGAATACGAGGATGTGCGCATTCGAGCGAAAAGTGGCACATTTCCGAGCGAGGGAGGCAAATGAAGCGCGACGCGGAGCGGCGCGCTTCATTTTCCCGAGATCGGAATGTGCCACTTTGAGCTCGAATGTGCGCACTCGGCTTTAAGCACGATTCACATTAATTAATGTGCTTTTTCTGAAGGCTAACTTGAAAAGTCGAATTTTCGTTACAATAGGGTAAAATAATTACAAAAATGTCCGGTAGAGGGGTCACTTACTTTATATCGTATCTATATTGACCATCTTACGTTTTTCTAACATAAAATCAATATTTACTAAATGTAATAATACTTTCATTTGAAAGAGCGATGGATAAAGTAAGCAAATCGAATGAACACGAGGATGTGCGCATTCGAGCGAAAAGTGGCACATTTCCGAGCGAGGGAGGCAAATGAAGCGCGACGCGGAGCGGCGCGCTTCATTTTCCCGAGATCGGAATGTGCCACTTTGAGCTCGAATGTGCACACTCGGTTTTAAGCGTGATTCACAACGATTTAGGTCAATAAACTAGACGAAAATTAAGTTAATTGATTTTATTCATTCCCTCTCACTCGCACTGTCGCTATTGTCGTATCTTTTCGCTCCCTTCCACTCATTGCTATGGTAAAAACGTTTTTTGAACACAAAATCGATATGTACGAAATTTAATTAAATATTTTGAGTTGGAAGACCGAAGAATAAAGTAGACAAATCAAATAAATACAGTAAAACCTCTCTTAACGGACACCCCTCTTCAACGGACCATTTTCAAAGGTCCCCCGCCCAGCAAACGCCCCTCTACACCGAACAATATAGTTGATCCCGCGACTGTCCGTTGAAGAGAGGATTCACTGTAGTCAGAAGTACAACGTCAAAAAATAAATGGCGCAAAAGTCCGTTCCGTTTGCGAATTTCCGAATCGCCCTTTAAGCGTAATTAAGTATCGTCCTCCGCAGGATATTTCTTAAAGAAACGATAAATAACTTGCGGAAAACGAGGCACGAATGTTAGGGGGCAGATTATTATACGGCGGATAATAAATGAGAAGCACGAGGCACGCGGTCTCGACCACTTTTATTAAAATTCGCGTCCGCCGCCGCCATTACCGGGAGTGCTGATGCGACAACGGCTTCCCATAAAACCGAAGGACCTAAAACGGTCCAGACAGTGCTCGCCGTTTTTGCGGAGGCAAGCGACGCGAGATCGAGTCAAAGGTAATGGAACAAGTAACGGTCGCAATTGCTTCTTCGACGGTCAAGAAGCAATTTGTCTGTCAAAGCGAATTATATTACTGCATTTCGCGTGGCATTTCATATACAGGTAATCTCGTTTGCCGAATTCCGAAGACGAGAAAACGGTAAACAGGCCCTTCGTACAACAAAGACGCTGACCGTTTCCGACGTCCGCCGTCCTTCGTCTCGAATTTATTGCCATAAACGACATCCATTCTCGACCTAATCAATTTAAAGCGCTTTTCACTAGTGGAACGTGGGCGCATATACAGTCGACCCCGATCACCACGACCTCCGCAACACCGTTCCCCCACGAACTGTTCCGACTCGATTTTTTTCGTTTGCTTCGCAAAGGCTCGTTCGAAAGCACAAAAAATATTTTCGTTTCGCTCGAAAGAAAAATAAGAAGGCTCGGCCGGCGTAAAAAAACGTGACAGCCAAATATGTCGGCCGTTCGTCCAACAATGGGGCTCGATTAACATAAACATACAAAACGGCTCGGTGAATTGCTAAAATATAAAGTCCACCTCTCGACGTTCTAAAGAAATCTCGGACTATTACGCTTTTCGGAGATTAATCGCGTCAAAAGTTATGCTAAAGACGTGCGCCGCGCCGCCTCCATTGTTGCCTTCGAATTTATGGGACCGCTGCACCGTGTTAACATTTCGTTACTAATAACGCTTTTCGGAGAAGAGAAATTCGTTCGTTGTAAGTCTTCGGATGGGCGTTAAAGATCGTGTCAACATTTACATACCCCATGTCGTTTGCGTTTTAATCGGGCAAATGTGTGGAAGACGGCTTACCTGCAACAAAATAGAAAAAAATTAGTTTTTGACAATTTTAAACCGAAAAAAAAATTGTAAATGTAAATTAAATGCTTCGCAAGTTTGTTTATTTACTTAACATCCCTTAAAAAAATTTAAAACCTAAGAATACTTCGCAAAACCATTTTTTAAAAATTGTACCTCGTCTTTTGAAAGAGGAACGCCTTTAAAGACCATAGATTTGAAATCTCCAGCCTTTTTCCCCATAGAATACGTTAAAAAAAGATTAATTATAAAAATAATTTTTAAAAAATCGTTTGACGGATTTTAAGAAATATTTCTAGAAAAAACAGGGCGTCGAACCGAAAACCGAAAAAACCGATATTTCGGCCGGAACGAAAACCGAAATTGATGAGTAGAAACATTTCGGTTTATTTCCATATGATCGTATACATTTAATTTCTACATTTAATTAATTATCGTCGGGGCTTCGAACCGTTATCTTTATCGTTCCGGTTCAATTGAAAAATATGTATCGGTTTGCTTTCGGATTTCGTTCCGCAATGGATAAGTATTGGAAATGAATAAAAATAATATAAAAATTAAATATATATATTATAATATAATGCAATGTAATGTAATATAAAATGTTGATGTAAATTAGAAAATACATATTTTATTATAGTGTCAAAATATAATTTGTTGCATATAAATTTCATAATAGATTGAAATATAACGAATGAATATATAATATATACATATATGTAAAGAAAATCTAGTTCTTTAATTTTAAATTTAGAGTAGGTTGGCTATTTAAAAAAAAATAATTATTAAAGAAAGAAAAGAAATTGACAAGATATGAATAAACTTTAAATCTCGTTTATTTAATTTTAGGTAAGCTATTTAAATAATCTATTATAGTTAAATCAATATAATAAATCTTTAATTTTAGAGCAACAACATTGTTTATTAGATTTGTCAATTTGTATGGTTAACCTCCACATCTTACAAAGTCATATAAAACGACATTTAAAATTTATTCATATCTTGTCAATTTCTTTTCTTTCTTTAATAATCTTTTTTTAATAGCCAACCTAATCTAAATTTAAAATTAAAGAACTAGATTTTCTTTACATATATAGGGGAGACCGGGTATGGTCGTCTCACGGGTAGGTTGTCACATTAACCATAACAGAAAACCTAATGAATTAATAAATTTGTTTACCCGTGTCAAAGAAGCCCGAGCACAATAGTTTGTTTTTTTTTTGTACAGTGAAAGTAATTTTTTGTGCATCTCTGTTGAGTCTCATAAGTATAATTAAATTGTGCATAGTGATATACCTATTCGTGTATTTATAATGTTTAAAATATGTTTCATGATATGGTTTTTTAAATGACCGTTGATTTAAATTTATTTTGGGAGTTAATTGTCTAGAATTGTTTTGGAGAAGGTTGTCTAAAGTTAGCGGGGGCTAGTAGTCACAAGTGCAAAGCAACCATGAATATGTCCGGCCTTTTTTTATTGGCTTCTAGGGGTTTTACTACATAAACCATTGGCTGTAACTATACATTTGTCATTTTTGTTACCATAACCTAAGTTCGTTGGATAGAATAGGTTAGAATAGAATGGGTATTTGTTTTCTCGTTTTGTATTTTACCTTTTATTTAACGTCTGACAACCATCCCTGACACGGGGTTAAAAGTCACACTTCTCTTTTTTCTTAAAAATTATATGTTCTCTTTAGATAATGACAGAGAGAAAGTCTTTATTTTTTCTTAAACTAAAATAAATACACTCTATTGATAAATTAAGACCATGGGCTCTATAAATGCAAAAGAAAAAAATTGGGACTTCCAACCCCGGTCTCCCCTATATTAGTTGTATGGGTTACTGACCCGGCACCCCTATGACGAAATTCCGGAAAAACTTAACTACTTTATAAAATAAAATAAATACTAGTAATATATGTCAACATATAGTATAATATATTATATTAATATATTTAAATGTGATGTATTTTAAAGCATATAATTAAAATACCAAAAAAAAATTTATTTTAATATATATAATGTTCTATATCATCCATTATAGTACAATATATATTGTACTATATCATCAGACATATTTTTAAAATATCAATTTTTTTTCCTACGCGAAACAAAGCACAGCGAAGAAGAAAATTGTATAGCGATCGAAACACCCAGAACAGATGCAATAGCACACGTCCAACGAGCATCGAAAGACCGCCACTTCCAATAATGGAGGTAATGGCGTATGGCACGTAAGTATCGAAATTCCGAATGACCCGGCTTCCACCCTTAGCGGGTACATTACCGAGATAATCGCCCAGCTTCCATTATTCAGATACCCGCATAATTATTTCAGGAGTCGGGAATGCAATCGACGGACGACTAAAATCCAACTTATTGGCGAGTAAATTGCGGGATTTAGCGAAGGCACCAGAAATTGCTATTGATTACTTAAACAACACGCACACACTTCCGAAAGGGCCTCGGTCGCTCGGGCGAACGAAAGAAGACCACCACCCGATATAAATTGCTTTCAGCTTAAATTGTCCCGAACGAAACGCGCGAAAAAATTACCGCGAAAGCTGCATGTTGATTTAAAGCTTTCTTCTTCTGGAATTCCTTAATTCGCGCGAAATACAGCACGCCCACTTACATATCTCTATTTATTTTATTTGAGTTATTATCATTTTCGCTCTTCGCGCGCCCCCGAAACGAAAAAAAAACAGCGTAAAAGGAGGGCCATAAAATATTCCGCTGGATGTGCGGCGCTCTTTATTTTCGGCTCGTTCATTTTTTAAAAGCTTTATGTGTTTTACACTCATCCAAAATTAAGCTGAATTAACAATTTATCACGTGCAAAATAAAAAAAAAAACGCGCGAACCGTAATACTTGCCATTTTTAATTCATTCCACTCGCCGAAAGCACTTCGATGCACAAAATGCATTTATTAACCCTCCGTGTACTAGGTGGGGTACAACCAACGTGAAATTTTATTTTTTTTTTGTTAAAACGGCACGTTTGGTAATCGTGCTTAAAACCGAGTGTGCGCATTCGAGCTCAAAGTGGCACATTCCGATCTCGGGAAAATGAAGCGCGCCGCTCCGCGTCGCGCTTCATTTGCCTCCCTCGCTCGGAAATGTGCCACTTTTCGCTCGAATGCGCACATATTCGTATTCACTCGATTTGTCTACTTTGTTCTTCGGTCTTTAAACTCAAAATATTAAATTAAATTTCGTAAATATCGATTTTGTGTTCGACAAACGTATTTACCATAGCAATGAGTGGAAGGGAGCGAAAAGATACGACAATAACGGCAGTGCGAGTGAGAGGGAATGATTAAAATTAATTTTCGTGTAATTTATTGACATAAATTATTGTGAATCATGCTTAAAACCGAGTGTGCACATTCGAGCTCAAAGTGGCACATTCCGATCTCGGGAAAATGAAGCGCGCCGCTCCGCGTCGCGCTTCATTTGCCTCCCTCGCTCGGAAATGTGCCACTTTTCGCTCGAATGCGCACATCCTCGTATTTATTGAATTTATTTATATTAATTTCTATAGGTATATTCTATTCTAGCTTTTAATAAGCTATTATTTTGCAAACAAAATTGTTAGGATATGTTCGAAAATGTGTATATTTTACAAAACAAAAGTTCATTTGTGGTATGCAGTTTTCTTAAATTAGAGGCACTGTTTAAAAGTTGGGTATTTGATGACCACCATACTAACCGTTCATTCACTGGACAGTTGGCCCCCTATCATCAAATTAATTTACCCATTCGCGGAAAATGGATCTACGTAGATTTAATTTACCCATTTTGTAGATCATTTTTATCTACATAGATCAAATTCATTTATTTTAATTAGTAATAAGCTTGAAAGCGAAGCCAAATTGGCTCATTTACAGTTTCTGGGCCAAAAAATTACTGTACCACAAGTTACTGTGAACATACAGCAGAAAATTGGCCTAAAAACGAAAATCGTTAAAAATAATTTTTTTCAAGTGCCCCATTGCGATAAAATTAAAAAGGCCTTCTTGTATTTTAGTTTTAGATAATGTGACAAAAAAATTTTACGTCGGTGCAGTAGTTTTCGATAAATTTTTGCGCTTCTCTTAAAATTGTGGGAAAAAAAACAATTTTTGGATTTTGATGAACCGAATACCGCTGTGGCTCTGCCAATTTTTCAGATATCGTTAAAAACTTTCAAAATTTGAACTCTTGAGACATTATGGCATAAGATAAGTGTAAATAGATAATACAGTACGATTGAAATTTTTTTTAAAAAATTGAAAGAGAAGATTTTGGTTGTTTTTCTCACAAATTTTCAAATTTAAAAATTCGTAACTCACTTATTGTTTGGAATATCGTTAAAAACTTTAAAAATTTGAACTTTTTGCACATTATGGCATAAGATAAGTTTAAAAAAATAATACAGTGCAGTTGAAAAAATTTTTAAAAAATTGAAAGTTTTGTTTTTTATAAATTCTCAAATTTAAAAATACATAACTGACTTATTGTTTGGAATATCGTTAAAAACGTCTCAAATTTGACGTTTTTAGACTTATACCCATAAGATAAGACTAAGAAAGTAATAACTACTGTGAGAAAAACGAGAAGGAAAATATTAACCTACTTTGCCCGATGTAATTTGCGTTCCAAGCGTTGATAACATTTTTTATTTAATTTTAAAGTGGATAAATAGTTGGTAGGTAAGCTTAACTCTCGCTCGGAAATGTGTCACTTTTCGCTCGAATGCGCACATCTTCGTGTTTATTATATTAGCATAATTTACCGTGTGCTCCTTCAAATCAAAAATTTTAATTTAATTTAGTAAATATCGATTTTATATTCAAAAAAATGTATTTACCATAGCAATGAGTGGGAACGAGCGAAAAGATACGATAAATTCATAAGTACGAGTGAGAGGGAATAATAAAAAATATTTACTAATTTTTCGTTACCAAAATTATTGTGAATCGTGCTTAAAAGCGAGTGTGCACATTCGAGCTCAAAGTGGCACATTCCGGTCTCGGGAAAATGAAGCGCGCCGCTCCGCGTCGCGCTTCATTTGCCTCCCTCGCTCGGAAATGTGCCACTTTTCGCTCGAATGAGCACATCCTCGTGTTTATTGTACTAGTATAATTTATCGTGCGCTCCTTCAAATCAAAAATTTTAATTTTGTTTAGTAAATATCGATTTTATATTCAAAAAATGTATTTACCATAGCAATAAGTGGAAGGGAGCGACAAGATACGATAATCTTGTCAATGCAAGTGAGAGGAAACAATTAAAATTATTCAATTGATTTTTAGTGTAATTTATTGGTCTAAATTATTGCCAATCGTTAAGAAATTGCCGGGAAATTAATTTGTATTTCAATAAGGAGGCAAGAATGAAATTCTTGTTAGGTTTTCTTAATATTCGGTATCGTAATTGACACGTGTCATTGGAATTTAATACTCAAAAAATGACTAAATAGTTTATAAGTTGAAGAAAAAGTTAAGTTTTTGAATTTTCATTAATAAAAATCTATTCTAATGCATAAATAAATATGTGTTTTACTTAAACTTATTCATTATTGTTTATTAAAATATATTTCTTATCATTTAACTGTCATAAAGTACAATTTTGTGGATTTTAATTCATTTTAGTTTGGGTATGGTAAACCCCACCTAGTATGCAGAGGGTTAATAATGAAAATCCTCTGCGCCCCTAAATAACAATAATTACCGACAATTTTCCTCGAATTACACAGTTTTACATTTCGAAGCTCGTCGACATTTTAAAGCTGCCCGATTCGCAGTAACGCAGATTAATATAAATGGGCCCGAACACAAAGTTATTCGGAAAATGCAATTATGCATTTATATTTTATATAAAAAAAGATGCGTTCGAGCTCGCCGAAAAAAAGGTGTGTCGCAAATTAAAATTCAGCGCGGGGCAGTAAAATAATAATCGGGCGACCGCCGCCGACGCTTTCCGTCAGGAATTCGATAATTTCGGCGAAATTAAAATGTGGGATAATAAAATTTTTATTGGCGATGTTTCACCGGAATATATTATTGGTTCTGATGGTAAATTTCGCAAAGAATTTGCGCGTCGAGGCGCCGAGCTTTCGGTTCGGCGATGCGAAAGCTCTCGAATTGAGGTCTTCGCTTGTTGTCAATTATAACGGACGTTGTACTATTTCCCTATTGAGCTTTAGTTTAATGTTTTTGCCGGACATTATGAGGAGTCCCGCGGGACGACGTCCCCACGCAAATTATTTGCGGTTACTGAAGTTAATTTGGGCGTAATTTTGTTTATATTAGAAGGAAAGCCGGTCGGGCCTATTAGCGTTTTCTTTTTGTGTCTAAAATCACAAACGTAGTTTGTTTACAAATGCAACTTTTCAAAATATTTATTAGTTATTGTTTTGAGAATCTTGTGTTATTTTTGTTTTTGATGATAACTTGCCAAATAGGCGAGTTAGGATTTTTTAAAGGTTTGTTGTGAATGGAACAAGTCATATTCCAAGCGCTCTAATTATACAGGGTGTCCCACAAATAGGTACTGAAACTTAACTGGATGATACCTGACACCAATCCCAACAATAAAAGTTTATATACAATATGTCCTAGATAGAAAAAATTTCAAAAAAATGCAAATGAAAGTGCAAACATTAAAGTCTTATTTTTCGATTTTATGTAAATCAATGCAAATCAATACATAGATATTACTAAGGGATCTAAAAAAAATTCTTACAAAATAAAATTATGTAAGCCTTTTTAAACACATAAGACACAAGTATAATTTTTAAGCTCGTTTAAAAATACAAAAAACCATATTTAAAATAATGTTTTGCGCACGTTCACATTAAAATTTAATACCCCCTCGATTAGCTAAAGTTAAGTTATTAATTTGTTTAAACTTTACCTGACCAGCATATATATGGGTGGTTCTGTTCTGTTACTTTGTTTGATTAGAAAATTTTGAATTTTACATCTAAACTTTTTTTGATTTTTCATGCTTTGATAGTAAAAATGAAAGTGCGAGAGAATTTTGCTACAACTTCAAAATATCGAGAATGAGAATTATATTTTATAGTTTCCATGCCACGGTACTGACATAAAATACATTTGGTAGACATTCTTCAGAAAAATTATTAAATTTATTAATGAATTCTATTGTATTGTATCATTTTAAAACTCTTTTTTATTGATTATTTAACATTTCAATTATCCATAGTAACTTATGTATAACAAATAATACATTATAATTTATATCAAAAATTAATCAACTCAAATCTAATACATTTCACAAAAATTAACTTAACGAAAATTTTTTTTGGTTTTCATTACAGCATTTTTAATTCTTAAGCTTCTCCGCCAATAGTCAATATTATTTATTAACAATTAAATATATTTTTATTATTTTTTGACACGGTACTGACATTTTAAATTAAAATAGCAACTGTCATTTTTTGATTCTGAATTTGATAGTATCCTATTACCCTATAATTTAGGCTAGTAATAAGTACAAAAATTCATTACTTATGATGAAAAAAATTAATCGTTAATTAAGTTTACCAATGCCACGGTACTGACAAGTAAATTTATGACATCGTCTTTTAAAAATTGAGTTTTAAAATGACACAAACTCGCTTGAGAATTTCACTTGCGTGATGTTTGTAAACATAACTCAGTTAACGTACTTTCAATATGGCTTATTAGTTGTTTCATTAATTTCGAGGTAAATGGCGCACGAGTCATACACATTCAAATTTAAAAATTTGCTTAAATCTGAGGACAAAAGTTATTAAGCCGGAATTCAATCTTAAATTGATGTATTAAAAAAATTCGTTAATTTCTTTTAAGTTTGATTATATACATTAAGATTTATCAGTTAATTGCTTTGAATTATTTATTGCAACAAAAAAAATAACCGATTTATAGGTAAATTCTAGAAAAGGACATGACACGGTACTGACATTTAAGTGAGATATTGCAAGTTTTCTTTGCACTGCAACTTATATTATACAAGAAAAGTGATGAAATATGTTCATGATGATCGTATTGATACAAAAATTTCATTAATCGATTTATAATGTATGACCAGTGAGAGCAAACAGTATAGGACACAAAAAATCACCGTTAGAATAAAATCACCCAAATACGAAGATGTGCGCATCGAGCGAAAAGTGGCACATTTCCGAGCGAGGGAGGCAAATGAAGCGCGACGCGGAGCGGCGCGCTTCATTTTCCCGAGATCGGAATGTGCCACTTTGAGCTCGAATGTGCACACTCGGTTTTAAGCACGATTCACAATAATTTAGACCAATAAATTAGACGAAAAATAAGTTAAATAATTTTAATCGGTCCCTCTCACTTCCATCGACGAGATTATTGTATTTTTTCGCTCCCTTCCACTCATTGCTATGGTAAATACGTTTTTCGAACATAGAATCGATATTTACTACACCAAATTTAAATTTATGGTTTGAAAGAGCAAATAATAAGTACACGAATTCAATAAATAGGAGGATGTGCGCATTCGAGCGAAAAGTGGCACATTTCCGAGCGAGGGAAGCAAATAAAGCGCGACGCGGAGCGGCGCGCTTCATTTTCCCGAGATCGGAATGTGCCACTTTGAGCTCGAATGTGCACACTCGGTTTTAAGCACGATTCACAATAATTTAGACCAATAAATTAGACGAAAAATAAGTTAAATAATTTTAATCGGTCCCTCTCACTTCCATCGACGAGATTATTGTATCTTTTCGCTCCCTTCCACTCATTGCTATGGTAAATACGTTTTTCGAATATAGAATCGATATTTACTACACTAAATTTAAATTTATGGTTTGAAAGAGCAAATAATAAGTACACGAATTCAATAAATACGAGGATGTGCGCATTCGAGCGAAAAGTGGCACATTTCCGAGCGAGGGAAGCAAATGAAGCGCGACGCGGAGCGGCGCGCTTCATTTTCCCGAGATCGGAATGTGCCACTTTGAGCTCGAATGTGCACACTCGGTTTTAAGCACGATTCACAATAATTTAGACCAATAAATTAGACGAAAAATAAGTTAAATAATTTTAATCGGTCCCTCTCACTTCCATCGACGAGATTATTGTATCTTTTCGCTCCCTTCCACTCATTGCTATGGTAAATACGTTTTTCGAACATAGAATCGATATTTACTACACTAAATTTAAATTTATGGTTTGAAAGAGCAAATAATAAGTACACGAATTCAATAAATACGAGGATGTGTGCATTCGAGCGAAAAGTGGCACATTTTCGAGCGAGGGAGGCAAATGAAGCGCGACGCGGAGCGGCGCGCTTCATTTTCCCGAGATCGGAATGTGCCACTTTGAGCTCGAATGTGCACACTCGGTTTTAAGCACAATTACTAAGCGGCCCGTTTTTTAGCAAGAGAAAAATTGGTCACATTAGTTGTACAGTGCTCGTCAAAAAAGAATAGACATGCGAATTTAACATAAAAAGTTAAAGCTCCGAAAATTGTCCATTTTCTTTTGACGAGCAGTGTACACGGTAGGTTAAAAGTATAAAAATTTCAAAAAATTAGAGTAAGGAAATTTCTTTCGAATTTGTTTAAATTATAATCGTGAGCCTTTCTAGTCCAGTCTTACGTGAACAAGTATGAGGGCTTCAAATTTGTGCCATTTTCAACAAATTTTGAAAAAATTCCATTAAAACACGTTTTCTCTTTGAATTTCCCAATTTTTTCGAATTACTCCCTCCAGCTTCCTTTTTTGACCTTCTCCAACACTAAAAACTTTAATTTTAACTCTCATGCGTAGTGACGTTCCAAAAAACAAAGTCGGAATTAATTTTTTAACGTGCAATTTTCCAAAAATTAAAGAACGCGTTCGTTTTCAGCGACACAGTGAACGTTAAACCTAACCACACACTAAAATCAAACGTGAAAAACATTAGGCTCCATTTTACAAAAAAAAAAAAACAAAACAAGAGACAAATAAAACTTGGCCACGTTTGCATTCAAAGAGCATCAAAAGATCGTGTAGGAGATTTCTCACAAAGAACTCACGTATCAACACATTTTACGGCTAAGAACCGCAGGTCTCGAAACAAAGCGTCCCCAACAGGTGGTGCAAAAGGAACAACCGCATCGCATCCATAACGCAGAAACATGATATAGTAGGTGCTCTAAAAGCATCCACCGCTAACATGAGACAATGATTCGGCATCCGACAAGGAAAGGGCTTTCAGCAGTAAGCATATCCGGAATCCTTACATCGCTGTAGCAGACAAAGGGCCGTGCACTTAACTCGAATTCTAAGCTATTCGTTACTCATTACGACCTTGCATTTTCCGATGGAGCGCAATCAATTCCCTTTTCCCGCCAGAAATCGCATTATTAAAAGGCAAAAAATCCTGCCCGCACATCTGTAGGTGCGGCGCCCTTCTTAGCCCCCGAAGCAATTCCGCAATCTGCGACCCCTTGCGCCTCGATTTCCCGTTAATAATAACCGCCCCCCAAAATTGAAGCTTCTGGCTAGAACAGCGGTTTTCGAACTTTACGTTTCTGTGCCCCCTTTGCAAAAAAAAGTTTGGCGTCTCTCCCCGATTTACGCGGTAAATGGATCCCAGAAATGGTTGTATTTTTTTGAGTGCATCTGTTTATCAAGTACAGTACACGCCGCTTAATGTGATCACTTTGGGAGCTAGATAAATTGATTACATTAACCGACTGATAACAATAAGCGCAAGACACCAGCGAAGAAGGTGAAACATACGTTTTGAAACTTTCGACCGCGTTTTTCTCTAAGATCTAACATTAGGACCTGAGAATATTTTAAGCCGATCTTACGCTCCGATAAACGGGCTTTTGGAATCTGAAAAGTTTTTAAAGATCCGTTCACAAATAATCGAGTTACGATTTTTCAAAGTTGAAATTTCGAAAAAATTAATTACACGTCGGACTCTTCGAACCCGTTTTTCTCGAGAATTTGAAAAGGCACGCCTATGGTTTTTTGGGCCTATCCAAAGCCAAAAAGTCTGGCAAATTCGATACTGTATAGTTTTTAAACATCAATGCACAAATGGCGACGCTAACAATTTTTTAACGTATACTTTAGTGCTACAAAAATGGATCTAAAACTTCAACCTTTAATTAATTAACATTACGCCCTATACGTATTTTACATGTAACTTATGTAAAAAAATCTCAGAATTCCAAATCCAAATTCTATCACACTAACGCCCAGAATTTCAGTGCATGATTAACCATCCGTTTGCGCTAACGCCTGTTTAACGCTGCGCACAACCATGTATTTTACCTACTGCGCAGCCTTGAACAGGCGTTAGCGCAAACGAATGGTTAATCATGCACTGAAATTCTGGCCGTAAGTGGTTGATAACATTAACCGTGATCACATTAAACGGCGTTTACTGTATTTACGACATTGTCGCGATATTCAGTGTATTGCCCTCTTCCAATTTCAAAATTGTGCGGAATTGAAAAATTTAAAAGCCGTAAAATAATTCAAAAGGACCGTAAAAAAATAGGAGCGATGTAATCTTGCGACGTGTTCACCTGTGGCGTGAAATTCGGATGACCAAAATAACCTTTCCATAATTAATAGTTGGGGTAACGCACTCGTAACGTACAATTCCGAAACACAAACGTATCACGCCACCTTAAAACCGCCCCACATAAAGTAATTAACGTTTATTATACGCGCCGTAATTTCCATATAAATAATTCGACTTATGTATTATAAAATCGTCATTTGCAAAACTGCACGCCGAAGGGCTCTCGTCGCGACGTCGAACAACCGGGAATGCACAAGAACGGTCGCCCCCCCCCGTTTCGGGCCGCCGTTTTGTCTAATCCCAGATATAATATAATTTTGCATATAAATGACCCGAGTTAAAGTTAAAGCGAAGTATAATAAAAAGATTTTTAGGTTCACACATTTTAGCGCAAAGCGAATATGTAAATAGAGTTTTGAGACTATAATTTTCGCCATTACTTTGTTCTTAAGCATAGGAAGCAAATTTAAGTTTTGGCCCATTGTTATTTTAAGCGTTCGCCGCCGCGACATTTCTATGCGAAACGTTTGCAAAAATTTTAATTAATTTTAATACTAAATCTCGGAGAAGACCCAACTCGTTATTTTTTCGGGCTTTTAGATGTGATTAACTAAAGATCTCTTGTATTGTATTTTTTTTCTAAGGTTAGAATATGTGCTTTTGCTTTAAAGCAGGGATGAGCAACACGCGGCCCGCGGGCCGCTTGTGGCCCGTTAAACAAGATTATGCGACCCGCCAAGCATTTCTAAAATTGAATTCACTTTTTTAAATTTTATATTTTTTTATTGTAATGTTTATTACAAATAAAGCTTTGTAAATTATTAACAAGTGTTACTTAATGTGCGGCCGGCCAAAAAATTTTAAAATTTAAATTGGCCCGTTGATTAAAAAGGTTGCTCACCCTGGTTTACATAATAAAACGGCGTTGATAAATACGAGCGCCGAAACGTCGTTAACAAACGATTAGAAAACTTAGAAACGGCCGTTCTGGCATATTTCGAAAATATGTAAATCCCATTTAAAAAATATTAGCTATCCGAAATTTTTGTAATTTAATAATCGTTAATAAACCATTTGCGAAGCATGAAATCGGCCGTTTCGGCAAATTTCGAAAATAATTTATTTTATAGCATGGTATAGGGAATTAAATTCGAAGTCTACTTAAACATAGAGGGCTTTGCCATAGGCCGCTGCGCTTTTGTTTCACGCGGCCGCCATTCGAGTGCGTGATTAATGTCATGTGTGAGGTGTTGGTGCTAAATTGTGATACAACTTTTGCTTTAAATAAGATAAAATTACCGAGACGTTCTAAAATATGTGTCAAAAGTGCCATTAAATAGTGCCACTTCGTTTGATAATAAAAGGTTAGTGGGAACTTTTATATTTAATATTGAAATTGTAAATGATTGTTTGTGGCTGTTTTACATGGGATACCATAGGCCGCCTTCGATGGATGTCGTGTACGAATACCGTACATGCTTTTTTCTAACTATTCCGTCTATTTAGCTTCCATCGACCATTGCGGAATAAAATCCTATTATTTAGGGTAGAATATTTGTTTTCGCGTCCGTTGTCAAAAGGGTGCACCTTTTCGAATCATTTAAAAAAAATCAAAATCGTACCTTTAAATAAACGTCGAGTCTTTTAGAAATCGTGATCCAAAGTGGCACACGTCCTCAGGTCCTTTGGCACTTTGAATGTTCCACAAACGCGCGATATTTTGCACTATTCACAGTAATTCACGCGCATCGATGTTTTCGTCATACAAAAGCCAAAAAAATGAAATGCAAAAATTGGCATAAGTTTTTAACAAATGCAAAAGAAATTGGTGTAAGGCGAATGTCTGTCTCGGCTCGATTTGATATCGCAGGTATTTTGCTTTTCTGTCTTACGATTCTTTGTTAGCTGAACACGTAAGCATTAGTCATGCCCTTTTGCCTCTACGAATTGCGAATTAAAACCAAAAATCGATATTTTTACTTTGTGTTTATGTTTCAATGAAGAATATTACTTTTGCGATTATAGAACAAGATTTTGATTCAAATTTGAAATAATTAATAAATGTAATGCAAATGCAATTACTGTAAAAAAAGTTTGAAATGCTCTAAAAAAATTAAATTACGATGTTTTTCGAACAAAGACCGATTAGTTTTACGTTAGAGCTCGTTGTGAAAAAGCAATTAAAAAAAATAAGTCCTGCGACCGATCGAATCGTATGAGAAATGCAAAATTGTGCTTTCGCATAGAAAATCGAAGTTTTCCCTTTTTCCTTACCACCAATTAAATGTGCACGTATCGAACAATTCATTAACGACAATTATTTAAATAATTAAGCAAATATTCTGATTAAAAATAATTTTATAAAACGTCTGCACAAACGAAAACACTGACTTTGACTGAATGGAAAGTTCTCGAACTCGAAATCGAAAGGCCGGGCTTCTATCTTATCTGCTTTTTGCATATCCGCCACGTGCACTGCAAAACAACTTAATCAGTCACCACGTGCATTTTAAAAATCAATACTTTTTGACCGTGAAAAATAACGTTGAAATAAAATAGAATTGCAATTTGTAGATGTACAGGGTGTTGCACGAATATGTATAGAAACTTAAGCGGCTGCGTTAAAGCATTTTGAAAATTAAGAATTTTAACAAAATTGACATTTTGAACTCTTCAAATACGTTTTTCTCCCAGACTTAACATTGGGCCCTGTTGTTTTTTTGGCTGAACTTACGCTCAGAGAAACGGGCTATCAGAATCTAAAACGTGTGGAAAGATTCGTTCACAAATAACCGAGCTACGATTTTTCAAAATGGAAATTTCGAAAAAAATAATTACAAGTGGGGGACTCTTCGAACCCGTTTTTCTAAATAATTTAAAATGGCATGGCTATGGTTTTTTAGGCCTATCCGAAGCCAAAAAATCCGCTCCATCCCAATCTGTATAGTTTTTAAAGATGCGTCTACAAATAACGGCCTTACAGGTTTTTTAACTAAACTTTTGTACAACAAAAAACTTCAACCCTTAATTACTCGAAAAGTTAACATTGCGTCCTATGCCTATTTTGCACGTATTTTATGGAAAAAGGTCTCAAGATTCTGAATCCGGGTCGTTTTTAATAATTGGATAGAAAATGAGGGCGCTACGATCGTTTTTGTGAGTCGACGCATATTTTTTTCAAATTTTTTGAAAATTTTGGGGTTTGCAGAAGGAGCAGGGAAGAATGGCTACGGCTATGTACACTACGGGCCCATAGGTAGCTTCTCTTAAAAAAATACAGTAAATCTATTATTATTTAATTTTTTCAAATAAATGCAAAGAGGTTAACTCATATTTTTTCTCAATTTTCGCCCATTTTGCGAGTTTTTAGTTAGCACCGATTTCGGATAGAATAAAGGCCGATACGTTTGGACTTAAAAACTGAAAAGTTAAAGCATTTTGAAAATTAAGAATTTTAACAAATTTGTCATTTTGAAATCTTCGAATACATTTTTCTCCCAAACTTAACATTGGGCCCTGTTGATTTTTTTGGCCGATCTTACGCTCCGGTAAACGGACTTTCAGAATCTGAAGAGCTTTTAAAGATCCGTTCACAAATAGTCGAGCTACGATTTTTCAAAGTGGAAATTTTGAAAAAAATGAATTACACGTCGGACTCTTCGAACCCGTTTTTCACGAGAATTTCGAACGGCACGCGTATGGTTTTTTGGGCCTATCCGAAGCCAAAAGTCTGGCAAATCCGAATCTGCATAGTGTTTAAAGATCCGTCCACGTATAACGGCGCTACAATTTTTTTAACGTGCCACAAAAATGAATATAAAACTTCAACCCTTAATTACCATAAGAATTTAAAAAAACGAAAAAAAAAGCAAGTTCGGTTCCCTTTTGTGTCCCTAACACAAGTCGAGATTTAATTTAAAACCATAAAATCCGCATTAAGGCTTTTTATTATACAACTTTGATTATTGAATAAAATCGACTGCATCGACACAAATTTTACGATTGAAGCAAACCTAAAGGAATAATATTAAATATTCTTTTTTACCCGAAGAGTCGCAAAGCGAATTTTTCTGCTAATAAAAATGTAATCATTAGGGTTGTTGAACCGTAACCAAATATAAATTTTGAGCTGCAGTGCTATTGATCGCGGCATATTGCCTTTCACTGATGTTCTAGATATTTTTCAGTATATTTACTTCCCTTATTCGTGTGTAAGATCATTTACCCCCCGCAAGTTTTCTAGCGAGCTCCCTTTCTAACGATATCGTTTTAGTAGACACATTTCGCCACTATTGATTTCGGCAAACCTAATGGCACTCGCACACAAACCAAATCTAAGTTTCGCATCGACGAACGAAATTCGGCAGAAAAAAAAAGAATAAATCTTCGCCCTTTTCGAAAATTTCGACTGATTAAGTTGTTCGCGTGCACGGATTAACAATAATTTAGGCAATTAAGGCTTGTTCCGATTTAATAAGAAGATTATTCCCCAAAACTTTTCTTTCGAATCGGGGAAGTAGATAATTTTTAATGCCTTCATTCCCGAAAAGGGCCTCGGTCAAACCCCGTCCCTCCGAAGGGCGGCCTGTCTCTTACCCAACGAAAATTATTTACATTTCTTAAACGAACGAGGAGATGTCGTGCTTCGTTCCAGAAATAAATTTAGATCTACGTTATTCTTTCGTTTTTTTGAAGTTATACTTCGTGTGGCGCGCGAGGGTAAAGTTTTAAATACGAAAATTCGTCAGTATGAAGTTAGCCGTAATATATCTAAAATAGTCCTAAACTCCGTTTGAAGAAAACTGTAAATCGTCTAAGAACGTAAATTAATTATTGTGAATCAGGCTTAAAACTGAGTGTGCACATTCGAGCTCAAAGTGGCACATTCCGATCTCGGGAAAATGAAGCGCGCCGCTCCGCGTCGCGCTTCATTTGCCTCCCTCGCTCGGAAATGTGCCACTTTTCGCTCGAATGCGCACATCCTCGTATTTATTAGGTTCGTGTACTATATCCATGGCTCTTTAAAACCAAAAATTTAATTAAATTTAGTAAATATTGATTTTATGTGCAAAAAACGTATTTACCATAGCAATGAGTGGAAGGGAGGGAAAAGATACGAGAAAAGCGACGGTACGAGTGAGAGGGTATGAACAAAATCAATTAACTTAATTCACTTTTATACATAGATACGTAACTGACAAGCACCCTGATTTTTTTCTAATACAATAAAGATATATTAACACCCTGTAAAAGTTTCAGGACCGTATTTATAGCAGAAGACAGTTACTTGATTTTTTAACATTACTTTTTATATGTACGAAATCAACTTTTCAAAATACAATTATTAAAAAAACTTCTATGCTACTGACAAGCACCTTGATTTTTTTTCTAATAAAAAAAAGGTATATTAACACCCCGTAAAAATTTCAGGGCCGTATTTAAACCAAAAGACAGTTACTCAATTTTTTTTAATATTACTCCTTTATATGTACGAAATCAACTTTTCAAAATACAATTATTACAAAAACTTCTACGCTCCTGACAAGCTTCCTGATTTTTTTTCTAATAAAAAAAAGGTATATTAACACCGCGTAAAAATTTCAGGACCGTATTTAAAGCAGAAGACAGTTACTCAATTTTTTTAACATTAGTCTTTATATGTACGAAATCAACTTTTAAAAATACAATTATTAAAAAAACTTCTTGGCTACTGACAAGCACCTTGATTTTTTTTCTAATAAAAAAAAGGTATATTAACACCCCGTAAAAATTTCAGGACCGTATTTAAAGCAGAAGACAGTTACTCAATTTTTTCACATTTGTCTTTATATGTACGAAATCAACTTTTCAAAATACAGTTATTAAAAAAAATTCTACGCTACTGACAAGCACCCTGATTTTTTTTCTAATACAAAAAAGGTATATTAAGACCGTGTAAAAATTTCAGAAGCATATTTAAAGCAGAAGACAGTTACTCAATTTTTTTAACATTTGTCTTTATATGTACGAAATCAACTTTTCAAAATACAGTTATTAAAAAAATTTCTACGCTACAGACAAGCACCCTGATTTTTTTTCTAATAAAAAAAAGGTATATTAACACCGCGTAAAAATTTCAGGACCGTATTTACAGCAAAAGACAGTTACTCAATTTTTTTAACATTAGTCTTTATATGTACGAAATCAACTTTTAAAAATACAATTATTAAAAAAACTTCTACGCTACTGACAAGCACCTTGATTTTTTTTCTAATAAAAAAAAGGTATATTAACACCCCGTAAAAATTTCAGGACCGTATTTAAAGCAGAAGACAGTTACTCAATTTTTTTCACATTTGTCTTTATATGTACGAAATCAACTTTTCAAAATACAGTTATTAAAAAAATTTCTACGCTACTGACAAGCACCCTGATTTTTTTTCTAATACAAAAAAGTATATTAACACCATGTAAAAATTTCAGAAGCATATTTAAAGCAGAAGACAGTTACTCAATTTTTTTAACATTAGTCTTTATATGTACGAAATCAACTTTTCAAAATACAATTATTAAAAAAACTTCTACGTTACTGACAAGCGCTCTGATTTTTTTTTCTAATAAAAAATAAATATATTAACACCCCGTAAAAATTTCAGGGCCGTATTTAAAGCAGAAGACAGTTACTCGATTTTTTTAACATTACTCTTTATATGTACGAAATCATTTCTGACATTTATCATAAAAGGGGTTCTTTGGGGCTCTGTAGCTCTTTTCTTTGAAGGCGTCCCTCGGGGACGCTTTTGTAATTTAAAAAAATCAAACTTTGGGGCATAACATGGACCAAAAAAAATTGGGCGACGACCGTATAAAATCTAAAAAAAAAAACGAGGTTAAACAACCGGAGTGCTTTCACGCGCGCGCACTTCATTGAAATTATCTCTGAATTTAAAAATTACTTTCTTAAAAATTAAAAAAAAAAGTGTTTCGGTCTATTATAGATGGCGCTACAGAGAATAACTTTTATTTAATAACACCCCTTCTTAATTAAAACACAGAGTTTCTGTGCGTTGTTAATCTTTTTCCTATAAGTTCAAAAGGCCCAAAATTGCCCTATAAAAATATTATTACCCGCATTAATAACTCAAATAAAATATACTCGATTTTTATAGTTTCCTTTTCTCTCGCACATAAAACACAAAAATTCAAAAAAGTAAGTGCCGCGCGTTCGATCATCGTTCCGATACGCAAAAAGGCCCGATTAAGATTTTATTCTCCTCGTTAAACCCGCAGATTTTTTTTTGAGCCTAAAATAAAATAATTTTTGCCAGCAGATCGACAAGAAATAAAAAAGGCGAAGCCCAAACAGAAAGAGATTTATAAAGCGATCGTCCGCAAATAAGTTTGTTTGTATCTAATCTAAAATTCCCCCTTAAGTATTCGATTAGCCAAACAAATTGGATTTTAAATACATATTTAAATTTGGACTTGTCTGATACGCTCGCTTTTGCCCGACTCTAATTAAAGTTCCCGAATGATTAATACAAAATCGATGCGCGCCTTTAACTAAGCAAGTGTCGCTTTCGTGCGTCGCAAAAAAGCCGCAAAAAGGACGCCTACAAAGCGGGCCTGCAGCATCGCAAATCGAAGGTGTCGACGAATTGATGACGCACCAAAAAAAAAAAAAAATCATAGGTAGAGAGAAGTGTGTGCGCCTCTTCGCGGCCGGATCGTTCGGCGGGGGCGGAATGCGATGCCGAAGGGTGCCAGGCGTGATGGTAATGTGGCTGGATCACGTAAGGGCGCGTGCTAAGACCAGGTAAGTCATCGGTACATGCGACACACTCGCTGCATCGCATATCATTTTTAATGGCCCTCGATATGTGCCTTTTAAAATGCCATTTAAAGCTAACGAGCCGAACGAAACGTCCACGTCCATCGGAAAAAACTGATCTTTTATTACCTTTGTGTCTTTGAGCTTATCGAATTCCTTTCTCGCAACCCAACCAGCGCTTCCCATTTTTTTTCGACGATTTCTTTCGCCGCACGGACTCGAACTTGCATCCCTTAAATCGTTTCGCCCCAAAAATTGTTTTTTATTAACCGAGCAAATTCGTCGGAAAAAATTCGGCCAAGAAGATTGGACCCTTGACATACAATGACGTCTAGGAGACGTCAATCGTTTAGGGGGTCATTGTAGATTTTGACGTCTCTAAGAACTGTATTCAATTTTATGTTCCGAAAAAGGTTTGTTTCAACGATAATTTTGTTAAAAGGCACAAAATTGGCGATTTGAGAATTTTGTTATTAATATAAATCTGTAATATTTAATTGCGAATTGTCCACAGAGTAAATTAATTCTTGTAAAGTGTGCTTAAAGCCGAGTGTGCGCGTTCGAGCGAAAAGTGGCACATTTCCGATGTCGGGAAAATGTGCCACATTTCGCTCGAACGCGCACATCCTCGTATTTATTCAATTTTGTAAATTAAAGTTTCTCTTCAATCAACAAATTTAATTTAGTTCAGTAAATATATCGATTATATAATCAAAAAACGTATTTTTACTATAGCAATGAGTGGGAGCGAGCGAAAAGATACGATAAACTCATAAGTACGAGTGAGAGGGAATGATAAAAGATATTTATTAATTTTTCGTTGACAAAATTATTGCTAATAATGCTTAAAACGGAGTGTGCACATTCGAGCTCAAAGTGGCACATTTCCGATCTCGGGAAAATGAAGCGCGCCGCTCCGCGTCGCGCTTCATTTGCTTCCCTCGCTCGAAAATGTGCCACTTTTCGCTCGAACGCGCACATCCTCGTATTTATTCAATTTTCTAAATTAAAGTTTCTTTTCAATCAACAAATTTAATTTAGTTCGGTAAATATATTGATTATATAATCAAAAAATGTATTTTTACTATAACAATGAGTGGGAGCGAGCGAAAAGATACGATAAACTCATAAATACCAATGAGAAGGAATGATAAAAATTATTTATTAATTTTTCGTTGACAAAATTATTGCTAATAATGCTTAAAACGGAGTGTGCACATTCGAGCTCAAAGTGGCACATTTCCGATCTCGGGAAAATGAAGCGCGCCGCTCCGCGTCGCGCTTCATTTGCTTCCCTCGCTCGAAAATGTGCCACTTTTCGCTCGAACGCGCACATCCTCGTATTTATTCAATTTTCTAAATTAAAGTTTCTTTTCAATCAACAAATTTAATTTAGTTCGGTAAATATATTGATTATATAATCAAAAACGTATTTTTACTATAGCAATGAGTGGGAGCGAGCGAAAAGATACGATAAACTCATAAGTCCCAAATGAGAGGAATGATAAAATTATTTATTAATTTTTCGTTGACAAAATTATTGCTAATAATGCTTAAAACGGAGTGTGCACATTCGAGCTCAAAGTGGCACATTTCCGATCTCGGAAAATGAAGCGCGCCGCTCCGCGTCGCGCTTCATTTGCTTCCTCGCTCGAAAATGTGCCACTTTTCGCTCGAACGCGCACATCCTCGTATTTATTCAATTTTCTAAATTAAAGTTTCTTTTCAATCAACAAATTTAATTTAGTTCGGTAAATATATTGATTATATAATCAAAAAATGTATTTTTACTATAACAATGAGTGGGAGCGAGCGAAAAGATACGATAAACTCATAAATCCCGAATGAGAAGGAATGATAAAATTATTTATTAATTTTCGTTGACAAAATTATTGCTAATAATGCTTAAAACGGAGTGTGCACATTCGAGCTCAAAGTGGCACATTTCCGATCTCGGAAAATGAAGCGCGCCGCTCCGCGTCGCGCTTCATTTGCTTCCCTCGCTCAAAATGTGCCACTTTTCGCTCGAACGCGCACATCTTCGTATTTATTCAATTTGTTTAAATTACTTTTTGGATTTAAAAGGAAATAGCAATGTATTCAAATAAAACGACATATGCGCAGTAACATATAGTTTGATAACCACTGGTCTAGCTATACACAAGCGCAACATAGCGCGTTGTTATATTTAATTTAGTCGCGCCAAAGAAGTATTACTTCTAACGTGCGTACATAAGTACATGCACCGGTTTTTTTACATAGAATGAAATTCAGTTTTAAACATTTAGCAAAATTATTAAAGTAAACTCGAAGAATAAATTATTTTAAGTTTTAGACAACTCAAATTAAATAAATTAATAACTTGGAAAATTTTTAAAATATATTTAAGAACTTTAGAAATTTTTAATTATCAATTTTTTTGTATAACACAAATTGAATAAAACAAAACTTTATTCGGTAAATTTAAAAGGAAATTTTGATAAAAATTATTATGTATTTTCAGAAAACTGAAATAGAGTAAATACAGAATTTGTGGTTTTTCAAAAACTTTGAAGATCATTAATTTACGCAAATAAAATTAATTTTGGGAGAAAACTCAATAAATAAATTATCTTAATTGTTCAGAAATATTAAATTTATAAAATTAAATACAGTCAAACCTCGATAGGTCGAAGTTGAAGAGAAACTAAAAATAATTCGCGTTATCAAAAATTCGAGACATCGATATAAAAATATTTTTAGTTTATGTTTTTAAAATTTACTTATTGTTTCTTTTTCTTAATAATTTCCTAGTGATTTCTTGCTAAAACCTAAATCTTGTGTCTTGAACAAGTTGTAATTAGGCTTCATTTATGGAATAATTCAATTTTTAAATATAAAAAAATATTTATATGTTATATATTATATGCATCAAAATTTTAGAATGACTTAGGTGAGGAATGTTAAAAAAAGATTGGGAAACACTGCTCTACATATTTCAAAATATTTTAAAACTATTAATTATATTTATTTTATGTTATGTGTGTATGTTCATAACAGTTAAGTTGAGCCAAATTAATAGTTTTTTTCGAACTCATCAATTTCGTTTTTTTTTTGTATGTCAAGGGGTTAATCGACCCGCAAAAGTTTGGGAACCGCCGCATTAAGCCGTTTACAACAAATATCGGTTTCGCAATCTTTTTCCTATGTATACAACCCTAAAATCCCTTTTCTACTAAATTGGATTTTTTTGTATCTCGCTAAGTTTTTTCCTTTTATTAAAACGTCTCTCTTCCCGAAAAAACAAAATTACTGCGACTGCGACGAAAACGCAGAAGAAAAAAAAACACGATATGCAAATTATCGGCGGCGGAATATGATTTTTTTTCGTCTTCGTCGCGCGCGCGCACGGAAAGCGAAAGGGAACGAATATAAAGTCGTGTAATGTTTTATTTATTTCGCCCGGCAATTTGATATTTCTCGGGGGGTCGTTAATGACGGTGTAATATTCGCAAACTTCCGATTGTTAAAAAACGAGACCTCGAGAAATGATTATTTTTAAATTGCGCGAAACACGCTTTGTGGAAAAAGCAAACGTTTTTCGGATGGCCGGCGAAAATCGTCGAACGAACGTTTCCGTTGGGCGCCCCTTGCTTTGGCGATTTATTTTTAAGAAAATGCGTTAATTATGTGAGGCGGAAAAAAAAAATTTGCGATCAATAGGGGACCTTTGTCCACCGAATAATTAATTGCATATTGCGCAGACGCTCCCACTAATTCGGTAGATTAATGTGATAACACCATATCGAGGCTTAATTATCTGGTGAAAGTTAATGGGGGCTATTATACTAATAACATAATAGAGTTAAGCTTACCTACCAACTATTTATCCACTTTAAAATTAGATAAAAAATGTTATCAACGCTTAGAACGCAAATTACATCGGGCAAAGTAGGTTAATATTTTCCTTCTCGTTTTTCTCACAGTAGTTATTACTTTCTTAGTCTTATCTTATGGGTATAAGTCTAAGAACGTCAAATTTGAGACGTTTTTAACGATATTCCAAACAATAAGTCAGTTATGTATTTTTAAATTTGAGAATTTGTGGAAAAACAAAACTTTCAATTTTTTAAAAAAATTTTCAACTGCACTGTATTATTTTTTTAAACTTATCTTATGCCACAATGTGCAAAAAATTCAAATTTTTAAAGTTTTTAACGATATTCCAAACAATAAGTGAGTTACGAATTTTTAAATTTGAGAATTTGTGAGAAAAACAACCAAAATCTTCTCTTTCAATTTTTTAAAAAAAATTTCAACCGTACTGTATTATCTATTTACACTTATCTTATGCCATAATGTCCCAAGAGTTCAAATTTTTAAAGTTTTTAACGATATCTGAAAAATTGGCAGAGCCACAGCGGTATTCGGTTCATCAAAATCCAAAAATTGTTTTTTTTTCCACAATTTTAAGAGAAGCGCAAAAATTTATCGAAAACTACTGCACCGACGTAAATTTTTTTTTGTCACATTATCTAAAACTAAAATACAAGAAGGCCTTTTTAATTTTATCGCAATGGGGCACTTGAAAAAAATTATTTTTAACGATTTTCGTTTTTAGGCCAATTTTCTGCTGTATGTTCACAGTAACTTGTGGTACAGTAATTTTTTGGCCCAGAAACTGTAAATGAGCCAATTTGGCTTCGCTTTCAAGCTTATTACTAATTAAAATAAATGAATTTGATCTATGTAGATAAAAATGATCTACAAAATGGGTAAATTAAATCTACGTAGATCCATTTTCCCCGAATGGGTAAATTAATTTGATGATAGGGGGCCAACTGTCCAGTGAATGAACGGTTAGTATGGTGGTCATCAAATACCTAACTTTTAAACAGTGCCTCTAATTTAAGAAAACTGCATACCACAAATGAACTTTTGTTTTGTAAAATATACACATTTTCGAACATATCCTAACAAATTTGTTTGCAAAATAATAGCTTATTAAAAGCTAGAATAGAATATACCTATAGAAATTAATATAAATAAATTCAATAAATACGAGGATGTGCGCATTCGAGCGAAAAGTGGCACATTTCCGAGCGAGGGAGGCAAATGAAGCGCGACGCGGAGCGGCGCGCTTCATTCCGAGATCGGAATGTGCCACTTTGACTCGAATGTCACACTCGTTTTAAGCATGATTCACAATAATTTATGTCAATAAATTACACGAAAATTAATTTTAATCATTCCCTCTCACTCGCACTGCCGTTATTGTCGTATCTTTTCGCTCCCTTCCACTCATTGCTATGGTAAATACGTTTTTCGAACACAAAATCGATTTTTACGAAATTTAATTTAATATTTTGAGTTTAAAGACCGAAGAACAAAGTAGACAAATCGAGTGAATACGAATATGTGCGCATTCGAGCGAAAAGTGGCACATTTCCGAGCGAGGGAGGCAAATGAAGCGCGACGCGGAGCGGCGCGCTTCATTTTCCCGAGATCGGAATGTGCCACTTTGAGCTCGAATGTGCACACTCGGTTTTAAGCATGATTCACAATAATTTATGTCAATAAATTACACGAAAATTAATTTTAATCATTCCCTCTCACTCGCACTGCCGTTATTGTCGTATCTTTTCGCTCCCTTCCACTCATTGCTATGGTAAATACGTTTTTCGAACACAAAATCGATATTTACGAAATTTAATTTAATATTTTGAGTTTAAAGACCGAAGAACAAAGTAGACAAATCGAGTGAATACGAATATGTGCGCATTCGAGTGAAAAATGGCACATTTCCGAGCGAGGGAGGCAAATAAAGCGCGACGCGGAGCGGCGCGCTTCATTTTCCCGAGATCGGAATGTGCCACTTTGAGCTCGAATGTGCACACTCGGTTTTAAGCGCGATTCACAATAATTTAAGTCAATAAATTGATTTTGATCATTCCCTCTCACTCGTACTGCCGCTACAGTCGTATCTTTTCGCTTCCTTCCACTCATTGCTATAGTAAATACGTTTTTCAAACATAAACACGGGTTCATAAAAATTATAATATGTCCTCTTTAGATAATGGTAGAGAAAAAGTCTTTATTTTTTTCTTAAACTAGAATAAATACACTATCTATTGATATATAAATGTCATTGATAAACTAAGACCATGGGCTCTATAAATGCAAAAGAAAAAAATTGTGACTTCCAACCCCGGTCTCACCTAGTACAATATGAGCTAACAACCCAGTATGTGAACAGTAAACGACCTGTGAATGACCACTAACATTCCAGTAAATGAACAGCGCTTTGCAACGAAGAAGCATTTCTCTAAGATAGGTTCTTTTTTCGTCTTCGAGGAAAAAGTAAAAGTCCACGATTTCTTCGGACTTGTTTGCGAAAAAAAATCGATTTTGTCCGAAGCGCGTTGAAAAAAATGGGGTAATTAGTAGAGAGACGGCGAATCTTGGCCGACCGCGTCCCACTTCTCGCAAGCGACACCTAATCGCAGCCACAAACTTCTTGTTTCGAAGTTGTTTAGTACCTAAACAGCAAAAGGATCATCTATAATGATTATAGGAATAGAGGAAACCCTTCCGGACCGTCAGGCGCCGCAGAGTCTCTTCCTTTAAGCCGCAACATCTATTGATCAAAGTTGCTCGTTGATGCCGGATTCTATAAATAAATATCGCGAAAGCTCTCCAGAAAAAAACACTTCCGTAACAATAAATTTTTTTCGCGCTTCGCAAAAAAATTTAAAGCGAATTAAATGGCGATAAAAACGCGTAAACGGCAACGAGCTCGTTAAGTCAAAAGAAGAACCGATCGAAACGAGCGATTTTCAATTTTGTTGTTAAAAAACTCGACTTAATTAAAAATCCAACTTGTAAATCGCTCGGAAAAAAACTAATTAATTTTTTTTTCGCAGATGTCTCATTTCGAGCGAACTTTTAATCATTCTTTTTCGAGATTCGGACGCCAAAGCAGGCGTAATTAAAATTAGTAATAAAATGTTTTTTTTTTTTGTAAATTCGATGAGGAAAACGTGAAGAATGCGAACGACGCATCCGGGCTGTATTAAATCGAGAAGAATCGCGTCTTTGTCTGAAGATAATCCCGTCTCGTTTATTACAAGGTCCCCATATGTTTCGATGCAAGCACGAATTTGAATACAAAATGTGTGTTAGCGTTTTGCCTATAAAAACGGCGTTAAACAGGCCCGAGCGTTATTATTTCGTTAAAAATCGATGAAAAAACCGATTCGATTCGGCCTGTTTTATACAGGGTGCTTCCGAAGATGTATCGGAGCCGAAAAGGGGTGGTTGGGGACAATTAATGGAAGACGTTTTCGAAAGAGACGCATCGAAACGATCTTCCATGGGGACAAAACCGAAGTTTGTCTTTCCTCTTAAATAAAATGCTAAATTTGATACACAGGAAATCATAAGTAGGGGGAGACCGGGGTTAGAAGTCACAATTTTTGTTCTTTTGCATTTATAGAGCCCATGGTCTTAATTTATCAATGACATTTATATATCAATAGATAAGGTAGAAGTACCGGTTTTGGACACAGTACCGGTTGTGGACATTTTCCACTTTATTTTGACAAATGTCAAATATAAGAATTATCGCTACTTGCTATAAGTGTAATTAATGTATGTTTAACTACGATAGAAACATCAACAATGTTTTTTTCGTATTTTTTAAGGTATTTTATCAAAATTATTCAAGTGTTTAAAACTGGGCCTAACGTGTCTAAAACCGGTACTTTTACCTGAGTGTCTTTATTCTAGTTTGAGAAGAAAATAAAGACTTTTTCTCTACCATTATCTAATGAGAACATATTATAATTTTTATGAAAAAAGAGAAGTGTGACTTTTAACCCCCTGTCTAGGGTAAGTAGTCACATACTAAATAAAAAGTAAAATACAAAACGACAAAACAAATGCTATTTTTATTAAAGGTAAAATGTTGTTTGTAAGAAATTTTACCTAAGAAAAGAACGAAAAATATCTTATTCATGATTAAAAAAAATAAAAAATATTTGCTGTGAGCGAATAGTAACTTCTATCTAACGAACTTAGGTTATGTTAACAAAAATGGCAGAAATATAATTACAGCCAATCGTTTATGTAGTAAAACCCCTAGAAACCAATAAAAAAGGCCGCACATATTTATGGTGTTGCTTTGCACATGTGACAACTAGCCCCCGTTAACTTGAGACAACTTTCCCCAAAACAGTTTTAGACAATTAACTCCCAAAATAAATTTAAATCAATGGTCATTTAAGAAACCATATGAATGATATCATGAAGCATATCTTAAACATCATAAATACACGAAAAAGTATATCACTATGCAAAATTTAAATATACTTACGCGACTCAAAACAGATTCACAAAAAATTACTTTCACTGAACGCATATATTTCTTTTACGGTATTTCAGAACGAACTGAAGTGAAGTACGCAAGAAGATATTGTGCTCGGGCTTCTTTGACACCGGTAAACAAATTTATTAGTTCATTAAGTTTGCTGTTATGGCTTTTGTGACAACTTACCCGTGAGACAACTATACCCGGTCTCCCCTAATATATTAATAATTTAGGTCAATAAATTAAATTTTATTTAATATTTTGAGTAGAAAGACCGAAGAATAAAGTATACAAATCGAATGAATACGATGATGTGCGCATTCGAGCGAAAAGTGGCACATTTCCGAGCGAGGGAGGCAAATGAAGCGCGACGCGGAGCGGCGCGCTTCATTTTCCCGAGATCGGAATGTGCCACTTTGAGCTCGAACGCGCACACTCGGTTTTAAGCATGATTCACAATTAATTGGCCAATCAAATTGACAAAAAGTTAGTTAAATAATTTTTATCATTCCCTTTCACTCGTACTTATGAGATTGTCGTATCTTTTCGCTCTCTCCCACTCATTGCTATAGTAAAAATACATTTTTCCAACATATAATCGACATTGAATGTACTAAATTAAATTTGCTGATTTACAAAATGCAATAAATACGAAAATGTGCGCATTCGAGCGAAAAGTGGCACATTTCCGAGCGAGGGAGGCAAATGAAGCGCGACGCGGAGCGGCGCGCTTCATTTTCCCGAGATCGGAATGTGCCACTTTGAGCTCGAACGCGCACACTCGGTTTTAAGCACGATTCACAATAATTAATTTTCTTTCTTCAACTGTGCGCTTGCAACTTCCGTTGCCTAATAAAATTTGACTCTGCAAGCACTCGAACTATGTCACTGTTTAGGTTTTTATCACCCCCACCACCCACTTCCGGTTCTGCCAACTATTCGCAAACACCTCGTATGCCGCCCGCCCTCCGCCCCGCGCGCACGTTTCGAATTTCGATAGGTGTGCTTTGCGTCGTTATCAAACTTGCAAATGCAAAATAAATAACCGGAGAAAAGAAGAAGAAGAAGAAAGAAGCTGTCAATATTTCCCGATATTACTGTAAATATTTGAAATGGAAAAACCAACATATATCAACGTTCCGGTTCATTTAAGCCCGTCGTAGAAATTTTCATTGATAAATACTCGGCAATTTCGAAGAAATCCCGTCCAATATCTTAGGTTCCAGTTTCTCCTTTGTGGACCACTTCTCCAATGATCAGTACAAAAGTCGGAAGATTTATCAAAAAAAGTTTGACGATATTTCATCCCCTCGCCCGAATCATTAGCGGAGCCAATTTTAGCGGGCGCTCGATGATTAAAATTTTCTTTTTATTAAAAATTTATAATACTACATCTTTTTCGGTCGACAATGCCCTTTGAAATTCCGATACCCGAGTATTAAAAAAATCTGCTCCTTGATGCGCGCAACAATTAACGGTTTTCGGTCCCCGTCGATTTTTTTTCTATTAAAAAAAAATAAATCGAGTACGGACCCCGGCGCAGGACTAATTTAAACGAAATTATTCAAATTTAACATCAATCGGGGGACGGGCGGAGGAACAGAATTAAATAAAAATAAACAAACTCACCCTTCGCACCCCCGAAATTTGAATAAAAGCTCGGACTCACCTGCAAATAGAAAAAAAAGGCACACATTAATTCGTTTAATAAAAAAGTAAATTTGTATAAAGAAAAATTTAAAGCGGCGCTTTGTTTCGCCCTTTTTAGCTTGACCGAAGCGCAATTAATTACAATCAAAACCGAAAATAATTAAGCTACATTTTTATTTCGTTTCGGATCGAAATCGAAACCTGGTTATATTTTTTTTTTGGTGAAACGCTTAAAAGATTAGGGGCGTTAAGGAAATATTTATATGTAATTTTTTTAGTAGGCAATAATTCAAAAATAATGTAAAAATATTACTATAACGACATATGAATTATAAGAAATTAAAAGTTTTTGAAGTTATACTTCTTTTGGCACGGGAACAAAATTTTATCAGCAACGGAAGTTAATTAATTAATTATTGTGAATCAAAATCAAAATTATATATTACATTTAGTAAATATTGATTTTATGTTCGAAAAACGTATTTACCATAGCAATGAGTGGAAGGGAGCGAAAAGATACGACAATCTCATAAGTGCGAGCGAGAGAAAACTATTAAAACTAATTAACTCAATTTTCATGTAATTTATTGACCTAAATGATTGTGAATCACGCTTAAAACCGAGTGTGCGTATTCGAGCTCAAAGTGGCACATTCCGATCTGAATGAAGCGCCGCTCCGCGTCGCGCTTCATTTAAAAGTTCCTCGCTCGGAAATGTGCACTTTTCGCTCGAATGCGCAATCTTTATTCATTCGATTCTTTACTTTATTCTTCGGTCTTTAAAATCAAAATATTACATTACATTTAGTAAATATTGATTTTATGTTCGAAAAACGTATTTACCATAGCAAATGAGTGGAAGGGAGCGAAAAGATACGACAATAACGACGGTGCGAGCGAGAGAAAATGATTAAAACTAATTAACTCAATTTTCATGTAATTTATTGACCTAAATGATTGTGAATCACGCTTAAAACCGAGTGTGCGCATTCGAGCTCAAAGTGGCACATTCCGATCACGGGAAAATGAAGCGCGCCGCTCCGCGTCGCGCTTCATTTGCCTCCCTCGCTCGGAAATGTGCCACTTTTCGCTCGAACGCACACATCCTCGTATTCATTCGATTCGTTTACTTTATTCTTCGCTCTTTCAAATCAAAATATTAAATTAAATTTAATAAACATTGATTTTATGTTCGAAAAACGTATTTACCATAGCAATGAGTGGAAGGGAGCGAAAAGATACAACAATAACGACGGTGCGAGCGAGAGAAAATGATTAAAACTAATTAACTCAATTTTCATGTAATTTATTGACCTAAATGATTGTGAATCACGCTTAAAACCGAGTGTGCGCATTCGAGCTCAAAGTGGCACATTCCGATCTCGGGAAAATGAAGCGCGCCGCTCCGCGTCGCGCTTCATTTGCCTCCCTCGCTCGGAAATGTGCCACTTTTCGCTCGAACGCGCACATCTTCGTATTCATTCGATTCGTTTACTTTATTCTTCGCTCTTTCAAATCAAAATATTAAATTAAATTTAATAAACATTGATTTTATGTTCGAAAAACGTATTTACCATAGCAATGAGTGGAAGGGAGCGAAAAGATACAACAATAACGACGGTGCGAGCGAGAGAAAATGATTAAAACTAATTAACTCAATTTTCATGTAATTTATTGACCTAAATGATTGTGAATCACGCTTAAAACCGAGTGTGCGTATTCGAGCTCAAAGTGGCACATTCCGATCTCGGGAAAATGAAGCGCGCCGCTCCGCGTCGCGCTTCATTTGCCTCCCTCGCTCGGAAATGTGCCACTTTTCGCTCGAATGCGCACATCTTCGTATTCATTCGATTCGTTTACTTTATTCTTCGCTCTTTCAAATCAAAATATTAGATTAAATTTAGTAAATATTGATTTTACGTTCGAAAAACGTATTTACCATAGCAATGAGTGGAAGGGAGCGAAAAGATACAACAATAACGACGGTGCGAGCGAGAGAAAATGATTAAAACTAATTAACTCAATTTTCATGTAATTTATTGACCTAAATGATTGTGAATCATGCTTAAAACCGAGTGTGCGCATTCGAGCTCAAAGTGGCACATTCCGATCTCGGGAAAATAAAGCGCTCCGCTCCGCGTCGCGCTTCATTTGCCTCCCTCGCTCGGAAATGTGCCACTTTTCGCTCGAATGCGCACATCCTCGTATTCATTCGATTTGTTTACTTTATTCTTCGCTCTTTCAAATCAAAATATTAAATTAAATTTAGTAAATATTGATTTTACGTTCGAAAAACAAATTTACCATAGCAACGACTGGAAGGAAGCGAAAAGATACGACAATAGCGACAGTGCGAGCGAGAGGGAATGAACAAAATCAATTAACTTAATTTTAGTCTAGTTATTGACCTAAATTAGTAATATTAATATTAATATATTACTACACAACAACAGATGTCACTACTTTCTCATCTATTTACATATTTCGGTAGCTGGGCGACCGAAGGCCATCGCATTCGCACGAAACCGAAAGAGGCCGAGCCCAGCTCGGTCGCCCAGATATGAAAACATAAAATGCATTAACAATCGGGCGAAAAAGAAGGCGAAAAACTCGAGCACAACGATAAATCAAAGAGAACATAGATTGATATCGCGCGAAACGTATTTTCATTTTCAATTTATGTGGTTACAAAAGACTTTCGTTATTTCCTTACAATGCACGTTTTAGATTTGTTAATAATACGCTTGTAGCCGGCCATAAAACGAGATGAAAATCGAGATAAGTATTTTTTACGAGGAAAACGGAAACGGCAGTACTCAAAATGCAGGCGCGATTATTGTTCTAACACCTTCGAAGGAAACAATACGTTACAATGCTTCGTTCGTAACGCAAACGCGAGCAATTTAACAATTAAACGCGTTCTTTTTTTCTAAGTGGACCTCGTAAACATTTTTACGTCCGTCTCCGGCACGACTTTTCTCTAATTCCTCGGCGATATCGTTGGAAATTAAGCCGAATACGTCGCTCATTGTATTTATGCGGTAATAACGTGCAAGAAAATATAACTCCGGCTAAAAATACAACCTCCTTACATAATATTACAATAAATAAACCTGCAGTATTTACTTCCCCGAACAATAGAGTCGAGAATTACTTGCATATTTGCATTTCGCTGCGCGAAACTATTTTCTAAGCAAAACGCAAACAATTTTAAATAAATTTGCCTTACGCTGGAAATAAAAATATGATTAAATGTTAAGCGTTGTCGACAGAGAACGCCTCGTTTACTTATTCAAATTAGAATTTATGATGATAAATGAATCCAATTTTCAATCAACTTATTTCTGAGTTTCGGCAAGACACGCGGGAATACCGCGCGCAGAATAAAGCGGCTCAAAAAAGTTTTAGTTTTCTGTCTGCGCTTTTCCAAAAAGGGAGTCGTCGGAATGATTAATGGGCAAACTAGACGACCGCCCCCGCCCTCGAAATTTTTTATTTTCAAATCGATCGCGATGTATTAATCTCGTACGCGAGATTAAAATTTATTGTCGCATTAAAGGTCCTTCTTAAAATAGAAAATGGTAAATCATGCGCCGGTGTGGCACCCCTTTTCTCGTTTTATATATTTCAAATGTGCGTGTAGCAGAAATCATTTTTTTTAAGTTACCACCCAATGTTGCGAACTAGAATTTTTTAATTACTCGAATTAGAAGTTTTTTTGAAATGGATTGTAATTTTATTTAAATTTACCGGGCTTATTAGCGGTGACATGACAGACATTTATTTAAATAAAATACTTGCGAAGGACCAGATTAAACAGTAGTTGCGTTAGATTTTATTAATTTTGAAAAAAAAATTTTGGCTTTTTTTTCACAAGGCAAAACATATAGAACTCTTCATTAATTTTTTCCGGGCTTATTCGCAGAGCTACAACAAACTTATGTATATATAAAATGTTACTAAAAGACGTAATTAAATAGCCCTTGTGTTAGATTTTAATAATTTTGAAAAATATTTTGGCTTTTTTTTCACAAGGCAAAACATATAGAACTCTTCATTAATTTTTTCCGGGCTTATTTGCAGAGCTACAACAAACTTATGTATATATAAAATGTTACTGAAAGACGTAATTAAATGGCCCTTTTGTTAGATTTTAATAATTTTGAAAAAAAAATTTTGGCTTTTTTTTCACAAGGCAAAACATATAGAACTCTTCATTAATTTTTTCCGGGCTTATTTGCAGAGCTACAACAAACTTATGTATATATAAAATGTTACTAAAAGACGTAATTAAATAGCCCTTTTGTTAGATTTTAATAATTTTGAAAAAAACTTTTTGGCTTTTTTTTCACAAGGCAAAACATATAGAACTCTTTATTAATTTTTTCTAGGCTTATTCGCAGAGATACAATAAACTTATGTATATATAAAATGTTACTGAAAGACGTAATTAAATGGCCCTTTTGTTAGATTTTAATAATTTTGAAAAAAATTTTGACTTTTTTTTCACAAGGAAAAACATATAGAACTCTTCATTAATTTTTTCCGGGCTTATTCGCAGAGTTACAACAAACTTATGTATATATAAAATGTTATTGAAAGACGTAATTAAATGGCCCTTTTGTTAGATTTTAATAATTTTGAAAAAAACTTTTTGGCTTTTTTTTTCACAAGGCAAAACATATAGAACTCTTTATTAATTTTTTCTAGGCTTATTCGCAGAGATACAATAAACTTATGTATATATAAAATGTTACTGAAAGACGTAATTAAATGGCCCTTACGTTAAATTTTAACAATTGTAAATAAAAATTTGAATTTTTTTTAAAAATTTAAATATCTCCAACACTATTAATTTTTTCTAGGTTTATTTTCGATTTTATAACATTCTTCTATTTAAATAAAATACTTGCGATGGACTACATTAAACAACCCCTGCATTACATTTAAATAATTTCGAAAACAAAAATTAAATTAATAAAAAACATCACCGGAAATCATAACACACACGCACCTGCACCAGAAAGGGCTCGATTTTTTTTCTCTAAATAAAGAACCAAGCACAAAGGCCAGAAAACGTTTCTTATGCAAACGACGATCGTCAAGTCGTATAATTTTTATGGCCCATACATTTGATATTTAAATTTCGCCCTCTGTACATGGGGACAAAGAGCCCCTCCATTCCATAAAGATTACTTGGGATTGCGTACGTACCCTTCTTAAAAACCCGCATAACGCGACTTAAGACCGCAGCTAAACGTTCCTTCGACCATAAATCAAAATAATAAAACATATAAAAGTGACTCCGGGCCCGCATAACGAGAACCCTTTTACAGCTTAAAATTAAAAACCTCCGCCCGAAGAAAATTGTTTGGGAGCTTTTACGAAAGGCATTTTTGCGTTTCGCTCGCGTGATAACTTTAAATGGATTCCTTCAACTAATAACGCTGAATAAATGTTCGAATTACGTATAGCCAAGGAAGTAAACTGAAAAAGATATATTGCTTTCTTACTGGAAACAAAAAGAAAAATGTGCTGGTAATTTACACACGTATTTATAAAAGTCGCATGGTAACTCTCGACTTGGCGCTTAATTTACAATTTTTCTTTGGCCATTGGCGTCGTTACTAGTTTTTTTTAATGCGAAAAAAAAACACTTTATAGCACACGATTTGGACATGTATTTTATCGTAAATTGACGATTTTAAAATCCATAAACAACGTAAATTTTTAACCGCAACCAGTCATCGATTTTAGTACAAATTCCTTAACGTTAAAATTCAAAATAAAAGAAGAATAAAGAAATAAGGGCCTTGGCAAGTAGTATCTGGTAAAATCCCACACATTACCCTCGATTATAGTCATTTTACCGGCGATCAATTTTATATTTGCTTAATCTGGCATACTCACGGAAGCTCACTGAAACGCTTGCGTTTAAATAATTTCTGAAGTTATACTTCTTTCGTCGAGTCGAAAGCAAAATTTTAGAAGGCAACAAAAATTCAATAGTATAAAGTAAGCCGTCTGAGCGCGCACAGTCGAGCTCAAATATGCCTTTTAACTCCAGAATTTAACAAATTTGAACTATACATAAATAGAAAAACATATTAAAATCACAAATAACAAGAATAGCACCGAAAGAAATTTTACAACATAATTTGGTACTAACCGAACGTCGAGTCATAACACGATTTTGGTTTTTTATCGAATTGGTCCTTCGAGCCGGATCAAACCCATACCGTAATTAAAGTTGACCGATCATTCGGCACGCGTTTTCCCCTTTCCATGGATTTATTTTTCGCTTAGAAGAACAAACGAATGGCACCTTTAAATTGAATAAGCCACGCAAAATCATCGAAGGTAATTGTATTGATTGTAACTAAATCACTCAAGTCGGAAGGATTTGTTCGTGAAAGTTTAATGTAAGACCTTCAAGTATTTAGGAGAAGGTATTGGATTTCACTGTTACTTTCATCATTTATGAAACTATAACTTTCTGCAGCGCTTTAGTGTTTCGAACATTTCGGCTTTTGCTCGTTAGAGGAAGGAGAGCGACCAATTAAACCTATTTTATGGGCGAAAACAAATCGGGGTCGTTTACAATTCCGAAAGGCATAAAATCGTAATGATGAATTGTCGAAGCCGATGGACAAGGAAGCATCGACGTTAAATTAACCTCACGGAAGGCTTTAACAAGCCTGGGAAGTGAATTGCAGTTCGATTTCATTCAATATTCTTTAATATTTCACATTGTGCCTGACGGTAATTGCGCGCATTTAAAGGCAGGCATCGAAAACGGGTTCGGCTAATTTCGAACTTGATTTATGCGAAATAAAAAGGCTCGAGGTGCTTCGCTTAGCGCGCACGTTACACGATCTGGAAAGCATTTACATGTTATCGTTCGGCGAAGGACCTGTGAAAAGCTTTCGAACGGAGTAACAACGAGATGTGCTATTAGCGAAGGTAAATAGAAAGGTTTGGTTTCGCAGGTGTGAGGTTTTTAGCGCCCCCACTTTGGCACCTGAAATTGCTTCGCGACAAGTGTCGAACGCTCGCAGGACCCGTATTTATTTTTCCTAATTTGCGACCTAATTTCTTCGTCTAAATGACTGGTTTCGGCCCCGTATTTTATGGAATCGTCCGCGCAAGATTTTATTACATGTATCCATTTGGCAGAAAAACAAATTGAATCCTAGATTTTCTTGCTTGTATGCGGAGGAATTTCATTTTGGGAAGAGACGAGGAGTCTGGAACTGAGCATACCTCAAATATTCAATTCAGACTGTCTTGTCTAGTAAATTATTTCTGAATCCATCTCGAAATTAATATATATCAGGCACGAGGAGGATGATGCCGTTCCGTTTATTGTTTCTTGTCAAGTAAACAAGACTTTCGTTGCTTATGAAGGGCTCGATGAAAAAGAATATCGGTGCGCGGTAGACGTTGTCCTTTTTTGGGGTAAATAAATTGAAAATACCCACGTGTCAAATTTAATATGAATAAATTCGAGAAATACGAGGATGTGCGCGTTCGAGCGAAAAGTGGCACATTTCCGAGCGAGGGAGGCAAATGAAGCGCGACGCGGAGCGGCGCGCTTCATTTTCCCGAGATCGGAATGTGCCACTTTGAGCTCGAATGTGCACACTCGGTTTTAAGCGCGATTCACAATAATTTGAGTCAATAAATTCGACAAAGAATGGGTTGAATAATTTTAATCGTTCCCTCTCACTCGCATTCACGAGATTGTCGTATCTTTTCGCTCCCTTCCACTCATTGCTATGGTAAATATGTTTTTCGAACATGAAATTGACATTTGCTGAATTAAATTCAAAATCATTTGCAAGAAAGATGATTAATACATCATATAAATACGAAGATGTGCGCGTTCGAGCGAAAAGTGGCACATTTCCGAGCGAGGGAGGCAAATGAAGCGCGACGCGGAACGGCGCGCTTCATTTTCCCGAGATCGGAATGTGCCACTTTGAGCTCGAATGTGCACACTCGGTTTTAAGCGCGATTCACAATAATTTGAGTCAATAAATTCGACAAAGAATGGGTTGAATAATTTTAATCGTTCCCTCTCACTCGCATTCACGAGATTGTCGTATCTTGTCGCTCCCTTCCACTCATTGCTATTGTAAATATGTTTTTCGAACATGAAATTGACATTTGCTGAATTAAATTCAAAATCATTTGCAAGAAAGATGATTAATACATCATATAAATACGAAGATGTGCGCGTTCGAGCGAAAAGTGGCACATTTCCGAGCGAGGAGGCAAATGAAGCGCGACGCGGGCGGCGCGCTTCATTTTCCGAGATCGGAATGTGCCACTTTGAGCTCGAATGTCACACTCGGTTTTAAGCGCGATTCACAATAATTTGAGCCAATAAATTCGACAAAGAATGAGTTGAATAATTTTAATCGTTCCTCTCACTCGCATTCACGAGATTGTCGTATCTTTTCGCTCCCTTCCACTCATTGCTATTGTAAATATGTTTTCGAACATGAAATTGACATTTGCTGAATTAAATTCAAAATCATTTGCAAGAAAGATGATTAATACATCATATAAATACGAAGATGTGCGCGTTCGAGCGAAAAGTGGCACATTTCCGAGCGAGGGAGGCAAATGAAGCGCGACGCGGAGCGGCGCGCTTCATTTTCCGAGATCGGAATGTGCCACTTTGAGCTCGAATGTCACACTCGGTTTTAAGCCGATTCACAATAATTTGAGCCAATAAATTCGACAAAGAATGAGTTGAATAATTTTAATCGTTCCTCTCACTCGCATTCACGAGATTGTCGTATCTTTTCGCTCCCTTCCACTCATTGCTATTGTAAATATGTTTTTCGAACATGAAATTGACATTTGCTGAATTAAATTCAAAATCATTTGCAAGAAAGATGATTAATACATCATATAAATACGAAGATGTGCGCGTTCGAGCGAAAAGTGGCACATTTCCGAGCGAGGGAGGCAAATGAAGCGCGACGCGGAGTGGCGCGCTTCATTTTCCCGAGATCGGAATGTGCCACTTTGAGCTCGAATGTGCACACTCGGTTTTAAGCCCCATTCACAATAATTTGAGCCAATAAATTCGACAAAGAATGAGTTGAATAATTTTAATCGTTCCCTCTCACTCGCATTCACGAGATTGTCGTATCTTTTCGCTCCCTTCCACTCATTGCTATTGTAAATATGTTTTTCGAACATGAAATTGACATTTGCTGAATTAAATTCAAAATCATTTGCAAGAAAGATGATTAATACATCATATAAATACGAAGATGTGCGCGTTCGAGCGAAAAGTGGCACATTTCCGAGCGAGGAGGCAAATGAAGCGCGACGCGGGTGGCGCGCTTCATTTTCCGAGATCGGAATGTGCCACTTTGAGCTCGAATGTGCACACTCGGTTTTAAGCCCCATTCACAATAATTTGAGCCAATAAATTCGACAAAGAATGAGTTGAATAATTTTAATCGTTCCCTCTCACTCGCATTCACGAGATTGTCGTATCTTTTCGCTCCCTTCCACTCATTGCTATTGTAAATATGTTTTTCGAACATGAAATTGACATTTGCTGAATTAAATTCAAAATCATTTGCAAGAAAGATGATTAATACATCATATAAATACGAAGATGTGCGCGTTCGAGCGAAAAGTGGCACATTTCCGAGCGAGGAAGCAAATGAAGCGCGACGCGGAGCGGCGCGCTTCATTCCGAGATCGGAATGTGCCACTTTGAGCTCGAATGTCACACTCGGTTTTAAGCGCGATTCACAATAATTTGAGCCAATATATTCGACAAAGAATGAGTTGAATAATTTTAATCGTTCCCTCTCACTCGCATTCACGAGATTGTCGTATCTTTTCGCTCCCTTCCACTCATTGCTATTGTAAATATGTTTTTCGAACATGAAATTGACATTTGCTGAATTAAATTCAAAATCATTTGCAAGAAAGATGATTAATACATCATATAAATACGAAGATGTGCGCGTTCGAGCGAAAAGTGGCACATTTCCGAGCGAGGGAGGCAAATGAAGCGCGACGCGGAGTGGCGCGCTTCATTTTCCCGAGATCGGAATGTGCCACTTTGAGCTCGAATGTGCACACTCGGTTTTAAGCCCCATTCACAATAATTTGAGCCAATAAATTCGACAAAGAATGAGTTGAATAATTTTAATCGTTCCTCTCACTCGCATTCACGAGATTGTCGTATCTTTCGCTCCCTTCCACTCATTGCTATTGTAAATATGTTTTTCGAACATGAAATTGACATTTGCTGAATTAAATTCAAAATCATTTGCAAGAAAGATGATTAATACATCATATAAATACGAAGATGTGCGCGTTCGAGCGAAAAGTGGCACATTTCCGAGCGAGGGAGGCAAATGAAGCGCGACGCGGAGCGGCGCGCTTCATTTTCCCGAGATCGGAATGTGCCACTTTGAGCTCGAATGTGCACACTCGGTTTTAAGCGCGATTCACAATAATTTGAGCCAATAAATTCGACAAAGAATGAGTTGAATAATTTTAATCGTTCCCTCTCACTCGCATTCACGAGATTGTCGTATCTTTTCGCTCCCTTCCACTCATTGCTATTGTAAATATGTTTTTCGAACATGAAATTGACATTTGCTGAATTAAATTCAAAATCATTTGCAAGAAAGATGATTAATACATCATATAAATACGAAGATGTGCGCGTTCGAGCGAAAAGTGGCACATTTCCGAGCGAGGGAGGCAAATGAAGCGCGACGCGGAGTGGCGCGCTTCATTTTCCCGAGATCGGAATGTGCCACTTTGAGCTCGAATGTGCGCACTCGGTTTTAAGCATGATTCACAATAATTTATGTCGATAAATTACACGAAAATTTAGTTAATCGATTGTAATCATTCCTTCTCACTCGCACTGTAGTTATTGTCGTATCTTTTCGCTCTCTTCCACTCATTGCTATGGTAAAAACTTTTTTCGAACACAAAATAGATATTTACAAAATTTAATTTCATATTTTGAGTTGAAAGACCGAAGAATAAAGTAGACAAATCGAATGAATACGATGATGTGCGCATTCGAGCGAAAAGTGGCACATTTCCGAGCGAGGGAGGCAAATGAAGCGCGACGCGGAGCGGCGCGCTTCATTTTCCCGAGATCGGAATGTGCCACTTTGAGCTCGAATGTGCGCACTCGGTTTTAAGCATGATTCACAATAATTTATGTCGATAAATTACACGAAAATTTAGTTAATCGATTGTAATCATTCCTTCTCACTCGCACTGTAGTTATTGTCGTATCTTTTCGCTCTCTTCCACTCATTGCTATGGTAAAAACTTTTTTCGAACACAAAATAGATATTTACAAAACTTAATTTAATATTTTGAGTTGAAAGAGCAAAGAATAAAGTAGACAAATCGAATGAATACGATGATGTGCGCATTCGAGCGAAAAGTGGCACATTTCCGAGCGAGGGAGGCAAATGAAGCGCGACGCGGAGCGGCGCGCTTCATTTTCCCGAGATCGGAATGTGCCACTTTGCTCGAATGTGCGCACTCGGTTTTAAGCTCGATTCACAATAATTTAAGTCAATAAATTAGATAAAAATTAAGTTAATTGATTTTGTTCATCCCCTCTCGCTCCCACTGTCGCTGTTGTCGTATCTTTTCGCCCCCTTCCACTCAATGCTATGGTAAAAATGTGCCACTCGCTTTTAAGGGTGATTCACAATAATTTTTGACCGATAAATTATATAAAAATTTAGTTAATTAATTTAAGGGGTTTTGCGCAGTTTGAAAGCGGAAAAAAGACGATTTTTTTATAAATTTTTTTTGAAGACGTATTTTATTTTACAAAAACCAAAAGTATTGATAAATTTAGTGGTAACATCTAAGTTTATAATGGCACTAATGATTTGTAAAAATATTGATCTGGTGTGGTCCTGCAGATGATCTCCTGAAAGTCTTCCAAAAAAAAGATGTTCGGCGGTGACTCGGATTTCTCCAGTATAGTTCATCTGAAATCAAAAAACCAACAACATTCTTTTAGTGGATAGATAAAACTAGGTATTAATCAAAGGAATAAGATTTCGGATAATTATTTCTATTTTTAAAAAAAATACTTAGCAATTTTGATCGAAAATTAGATTTTCTTTCTTAGAAGCCGCCATTTTGTCAAAAATTGAAATTTCGATTATTCCTTCAATCAATACCTAGGTTTATCTATCCACTAAAAGAATCTTTTTAGTTTTTTGATTTCAGATGAACTATACTGGAGATATCCGAGTCACCGCCGAACACCTTTTTTTTGGAAGACCTTCAGGAGATCGTCTGCAGGAACACACCAGATCAATATTTTTAAAAATCATTAGTGCCATTATAAACTTAGATGTTGCCACTAAATTTATCAAAACTTATGGTTTTTGTAAAATAAAATACCTCTTCATAAAAAATTTATAAAAAAAACGTCTTTTTTCGGCCTTCTAACTGCGTATAACCCCTTAAATCATTCCCTCTCGCTCCCACTGTCGCTATTGTCGTATCTTTTCGCTCCCTTCCACTCAATGCTATGGTAAATATGGGCCAGTCGGTTTTAAGCATGATTCGCAATAATTTGGGCCGATAAATTGTACCAAAATAAAGTTAATTAATTTTGTTCATTCCGTTGTGCAATAATACATGAATATTTCAGTCTACTGGTACGTCAATATTGTATGAGATGGCGCTCGAAAAGAATTTTTTTTTGGGTAAAAACGGATTTTATTCAGCGATGAAACCTATCTATATACACTTAAGAAGCAAAACAAAATTTCATCCAAACGGTTAAAGCCCCTTTGAAAAAACTTATATATATACCGAGTGTATCATTTAAAGTGCCACGAGCTTATAATTCCTAAAATCATACAAAATTTAAAAAAAAAGTACAAATGCACCCATACCTCGCTATACGGCCGCTCTTTATACGGCCTTTCGCTATAACGGCCCTCTTCAATTAAAGCACGTTTTCGATTTACGGCCTAAAATGTTTCCCTATAACGGCAAAAACAACTTTTTTTCGATGTCGATATATCTACATGTTGCCAATGTTGCGCAAGCGCAATAATTGATTCCTTATACGGCATTTCGCTTTGCGGCCAAGTTTCGTGGAACGTATCTAGGCCGTAAAGCGAGGTATGGGTGTATAAATTTTTTTAATTTATTCGATCTATGCATTAGCATAAATACAAATTTTGTTATACTTCCGGTTTAACCGGAAATTGTGTCAATTATCTTACGTCAAATAAAAGAAATTAATTTTTTTTATAATTGGATAAAGCTCCTTGGGCGCTTTCAAAAGTGTAAACTAAGTACTTACCATTTGATAAATAATTTTAAAATCACCAGTTTTATGCAAAAATCAAAGATTTAAGCAATCACAGAAGTCGTTCAAAAACTGTAATGTAAATGCCCAAAAATTTAATTCGAATAAAACGTACACAAAATGCTTATCGCAAACTAGAATTCCCACACCCGTTCCCCGCACATTTCAGTTGTGCAAGGCGCGTCAAAGAGCTCAGTTAAACGCTCTCCAAAATTTTGATTTACTAGTAATTTTCTAAATCTGCAAAGTGACAGTGTTTATCAAGGACCTTCTGCCCATAAGAAGCACCTCTTCTGCAAAATTCAATGCTGTAAGTTTTTTTTTAAATGTTTTTCGATTTTCATAGTGTAAAATTAATAGTATTTAAAAAGTTTTGTACCGCTGTGCTTGCAAAAAAATTGCCAAATTTTGAGCTTTAGTGTTTTTTGCAAAAAATTAAAACTAACCCCTAAATTAATTTCCTTTGTGTTGAATTTTGTTACGCCACAGAATGACACAGAAGCTTCGGGCTGTTTGCGAGCCGACCTTATCGCATTTCTTACCTGGCTTTTGAGATATCATTTTATTTTGCCTTTTTACGATTTGAGTTTTTAAATAGTACTTTAAAACGAAAACCACGTCCGTTTCTACAAACGTAACGGTAAAGTCGTATTCAGAAAAATGTTCAATTAGAAAATATACCGGGTGTGTGATATAAAGTGGGACGAGCTTCAAATTCCTAAAATAATGAGAATTAAAAAAAAAAAAATACACGTATAAAAATCTTTTTAATCTATTCGTTCTATGCACTGGCATAAATATAAATTTTGTTATACTTACTTCCGTTTTAACCGGAAATTGTGTCAACTTTCTTATCTAAAATAGAAGGGTATTTTTTTTTTAATTTTTATTAATTTATAAGTTATAAACTTGTGGCACTTTACTGAAACATCTTCCAAAATAAAAAAAATTCAAATAATTTATTAATTAAATGGTAACTTGTACATTTTTGGAAAGCCCTTAACCAGTTGTATTCAATTATATAGGAAAATTAATATCCTTCTATTTAAGAAAAGCAAGTTGACACTATTTTTAGATAAACCGAAAGTAATACAAAATAGGTATATATTTATTAGGGTGGAGCAAAAAAAAATTTTTTTTTTAGCCTGGAGCCAGAATTTCTAGATGATAAAAAATAACGATTTTTGAAAAAAAAATTTATTGGATTTTTTAAATTAAATTCAAGTTAAAAATTTTTTGGCTTGTAATCTTCAAATTTATATGTTCCAAAAGCTGAGAAGTGTCCTCTTTTTTGCCCATTAACAATTATTAAAGTAAAACATTTTTCTATCGCCATTATTGCAGTTTTCAAAACAATTCCGAAACAATAACATACTTTTCTTAAGCATTATAGTGAATTTTGAGTTAGAAACGATTTTAACTTGAATTTAATTTAAAAAATCAGTGGGCCACCTCAAGATGTTAAGTAAAAAATTTTTTATTTTTTATAAGCTACAAATTCTAGCCCCAGGCTAAGAAAAAAATTTTTTTTCGCTCCACCCTAATATTTATGCCAGTACATAGATCAAATAAATTAAAGAAACTTTTATACTTGTTTTTTTATTGAAATAAAGTAATAAACTCGTGGCATTTTAAACGAATCACCCGGTATATAGCTTATTTAAAGCATATGTACTTGTGGCCAAAAAATCAATTTTTTTAACGTCGAAAAAGTTCCCCAATTTACCCTTTTTCGTAATTATCGCCCAAAATACCGAAACGCATCGCTCCGCATTTCATTCGACCGATCCCCCCTCGTCAAATTGAACGTTAAAGACGAAAAAAGGGGGCCGCCGCCATTTCGGATGTCCTTTTATAGAAAACTGGATCGTACACATTAAGCAACTCAAAAGGTCGCCGACAATTAAAAGTATTTAAACAAAGTCGTCCGCATTTTAGCGTTCCATTACAGCTGGCTCGATAAAAAAAAAAATTAACGGCCGCTGTAAATTTAAAAGTCATCGAAACGCTTAACGGGGGCAACATCGGGGGCCGAAACAAATATTTGTGTCGAGCAAATCGCGGAGACGAAGAAAGACAATAGAATATTCGCAAATAAGATTAATGTACTTCTTTTGTAAATTTATTCGAAATAATTGTAAGGGCTTTACGGGACGCCGTTCGAGCCATACCTACGCACAGGGGCCTCTCGACATTAAAATTTCGAATAAAACGCGCTCGAACGAGAACGGAAAGAAAATCGAATTGGGTCGTTTTTGCGATTAATTTCCTTCGCTCTGCGTTCGCTGCAAAAGCAGCTGTGCATAGTTTTTGCGACGGGGCATTTTGCTAATACGAAGGGGGGACGGGGTGCACGTGCCCTCGCCGACAAAAAGCCACTCGACGCTAATTAGCTAAGTGGACTTAATACGAATTTTCGTCGATAAAACGACCATGAATTTTCTTCCCGGTTTTTTTTTTCGTTTCGCCCTAATCTCGCACATAAATCTTAATTCTAAATTAATTACACGTGAATTTTAATACGTTTAATTAACACCTTTAAAAAGAGGTTATTATTTATTTACTAAATTTCATGCGCACGCGAACCTCAAATTCGGCGAGAAAAAAAGGGTTTTCTTGTCGTAATAGCGCGCGCGGTCGCTTGTTTTCGTACCATTTCCATCGTATTTACGTATAATAACGCGAATTTTAGTTATGTACACAGGTTGCTAATTAAATCGCAACTCGACAACTCCGTAATGAGGTTTCGTTCGTTTCAAACAAGAATTACACCTGTGTCGAGTAATTAGTTCCCTTATGTTGGGCGATGTGCGCTTGGGTTCGCACCTCGGAGCGCTTCGAACGCTCGTCGTCGTCGATTTGTCGAGACCGTTGGCGCACCCATGTCGAATTCGAGCTGCAAAATGTGATTAATTGATGTGAAAAGGGGCGTTCGCGATGATGGCTCGAGACGAGCGGATGATTTCGATAAATTTTTGAACGCGATAAGGCCGAAATGGCCTTACGATTAAAATGGTCAACGATTTTCAAAGAGTGAGACGGATGTTTGTTGCTTGTCGGATTATTACGGTTTTCTGAAAGCAATCGATGATTTAGAATTTTTTAAAGTATATAGCAGGGGTGGCCAGCCTGCGGCTCGCGAGCCACATGCGGCTCTTTGAAGGATTATTTGTGGCTCTCGATAAATGTACCCGGGTTCCCTTTTCAATTTTGTGCTATTGTATTTTAAAAAACTATTATCGTTCCGTATGTGTTTCGAAATGTTTTTTAAATTACTGGTAACAAATATGAAAGACTAAGTGCAACGTTGTAACAATTTTTTTTTAAATTAAAAAGAAATTAATACCTTTTAAATACGTATTTAATTGCGGCTCGCAAAAAATTTCAAATTTTGAAATATGGCTCGGACTATCAAGAAGCTTGGCCACCCCTGATATATAGGGTAAAGTACCCAGTAGCCGATCAGGATCCAGTACCCGACCGCTTCTATTTATCGAATAATTATGTGAATACTACTATATAAAACAATTGCTATAATATTAAGAAAGTATTGCCGAAGTAAAATTTTTTTGTGTGGAATTAGTACTCGATCAAGTGCAATGCAAATAAAACATCAAAATATTCTATGGCACATCAAATGAATGACGTATTAAGAGATTAAATTGATTATTCTTTTTTTTTGAATATTTTAGTTGATTAATAATTATTTTTGAATTCAATAAATACTATTTTAATTAAACAATAAATTTTTTTTTAGACAATATTGTTTTTGGCTGGTTTATAAAAATATCTGCTAGTGATCGGGTATTGGGGTATATTATACTGCTCGACTACTAATTCTGTTGATTTTTTTGTGATCGGATATTAAGGTTACCAACCAATTATTTTGAAATATTAGTTTTACTAATTGTTATTGATTTATTTAAAATTTTATTAATTTTATAACTGAAAACGCTTATTAATAGACAAAAAATAAGATGTTTTAATCGATAGAAATGTTTTCAGCTGTATTTCGTTCAAAACGACAAAACTACCGTTTTAAAATTAATTAGAAAATTTTTGAAAGTACATTAACGAGCTAGAACGTGCACACCATGTTTTAAGCACGATTTTAAGTCAATAAATGTTGATATTAAATTTTAATCATTACCTCTCGCTCGCACTGTCGCTATTGTCGTATCTTTTCGCTCCCTTCCACTCGTTGCTATGGTAAATACGTTTTTCGAACGTAAAATCAATATTTACGAAACATAATTTAATATTTTGATATTAAAGGGCGAAGGACAAAATCGACAAATTGAATAAATACGAAGATGTGCGCATTCGAGCGAAAAGTGGCACATTTCCGAGCGAGGGAGGCAAATGAAGCGCGACGCGGAGCGGCGCGCTTCATTTTCCCGAGATCGGAATGTGCCACTTTGAGCTCGAACGCGCGCACTCGGTTTTAAGCGTGATTCACAATGACTTAGATCAATAAACTAGACGAAAACTAAGTTAATTGGTTTTGTTCATTCCCTCTCGCTCGCACTGCCGCTATTGTCGTATCTTTTCGCTCCCTTCCACTCATTGCTATGGTAAATACGTCTTTCGAACATAAAATCAATATTTACTAAATTTAATTTTTTATTGCCAACACAAATTTAACGAAAGTTTTGATTCACAATTTCCCCCCACTGCCTCGACGGCACTTTCGACTTAAAATCGGCAAAAGAATCGCGTTCCTAAGCTATGGCTATCGAGTTTCGGGACACCCGGTATACAAAAATTTTTTTTCCGAGGGAAAAATCGAAAAAAATCAAAATTCTTAATTAAAGCGACCATTTTCGAGCGCGCAATTTAATTAGAAAACTGTCGCCGTTTTTGCACGAAGGGGGACGGTGGCGCCCGATACTAATGAGACCAATTATTCAACAAATGTGCAGCAACCGCCCCAACATCGGTCATCCGCCCGCCAAAGTTAATTGTTCTGTTCGATCAAACCCTAACAAAAACTCTTTCGTTTTTGCGTCGCTTTTTTTTTCAAAAATCGAATTTACTTCGCGAACCACTTTTGACGAAAACACACACACAAATCGCTTTTGTAAATGATCAATTCCTGCGGACTGTTGACAAGTACGAATACGTGGGGGGCAAGGATATAAATAAAGCAGCTGTCGATCTGTTCTCCCGCTCGCTCCCTCCCGCCATAAATCCTCACATATTAATATTTTATTTGTTATACCTGGGATAAATTACATTCCTCAATTTTCCCTCGCCAATAATTGCAAGCACGAAGAAGAAGAAGAAGAAGAGGAAAATTCGAAATGATTTACCGTTTTCGATGCTGTATCTTTTGCATCGAGCTGCTCCTTCGTCCTTTAATCTATCCGAAACTATGGAAGAATTCTTTTTTACCGGCTCCTTCCTTTTTTTGCTCGGAACCTCGAGAAATCCTTTGTTGTTGGCACATTCGTTTTCTTTTGTGCTGTTGCTTTTTCCGCCGCCAACTTTTAGACAAAAAAAGAAGCTCGACTTATTAGCGGGGACGTCGCCGTTTTTAATTTTTACGAAAGGCCGCGCTCGCCCCCCCCCTTTTGCGGAATCGCCGTGCAATGGTTCGGAGCGGAAATCTATGTTTTGTGCTGTTGCCAAAAGCTATTTTGTTTATCGTAAAAGTCGTTATAAAATCGTTTGCATGCATATTTTTGTAAATGTGCAGCGGAATTTCGACGTGCTCCAGTTAATTGGAAACGTTTTATCTCGTAACTTTATTCAAATAAGTGCGTTTTTTGCTGTTAATTGTTGCAAAGGTTTTATTTTTCGTTCGGGCGTTTAGTTTTTGAACAGCGCTCGAAGACGAATTTAGTTCTCGGCCAAAATTCGGTTCTTTGATTAAAATTTATTAGAAATTTAATTAATTGTTGTAAATCGGGCTTAAAACCCAATGTGCACATCTTCGTATTTATTGGATTTGTCGACTTTATCCTTCACACTTAAAAATATTTAATTTAATTTAATAAATATTGATTTTATGTTGAAAAAACGTTTTACCATAGCAATGAGTGGAAGGGAGCGAAAAGATACGACAATAGCGGCAGTGCGAGCGAGAGGGAATGAACAAAACCAATTAACTTAGTTTTCGTCTAGTTTATTGATCTAAGTCATTGTGAATCACGCTTAAAACCGAGTGTGCGCGTTCGAGCTCAAAGTGGCACATTCCGATCTCGGGAAAATGAAGCGCGCCGCTCCGCGTCGCGCTTCATTTGCCTCCCTCGCTCGGAAATGTGCCACTTTTCGCTCGAATGCGCACATCCTCGTATTTATTACATTAATATAATTTACCATAAGCTCTTACAAATCAAAAATTTTAATTTAATTTAGTAAATATCAATTTTATGTTCACAAAATGTATTTGCCATAGCAACGAGTGGAAGAGAGCGAAAAGATACGACGATAGCGGCAGTGCGAGCGAGAGGGAATGATCAAAATCAATTTATTGACTTAAATTATCGTGAATCGTGCTTAAAACCGAGTGTGCGCATTCGAGCTCAAAGTGGCACATTCCGATCTCGGAAAATGAAGCGCGCCGCTCCGCGTCGCGCTTCATTTGCCTCCCTCGCTCGGAAATGTGCCTCTTTTCGCTCGAATGCGCACATCCTCGTATTTATTACATTAATATAATTTACCATAAGCTCTTACAAATCAAAAATTTTAATTTAATTTAGTAAATATCAATTTTATGTTCACAAAATGTATTTGCCATAGCAACGAGTGGAAGAGAGCGAAAAGATACGACGATAGCGGCAGTGCGAGCGAGAGGGAATGATCAAAATCAATTTATTGACTTAAATTATCGTGAATCGTGCTTAAAACCGAGTGTGCACATTCGAGCTCAAAGTGGCACATTCCGATCTCGGGAAAATGAAGCGCGCCGCTTCGCGTCGCGCTTCATTTGCCTCCCTCGCTCGGAAATGTGCCACTTTTCGCTCGAATGCGCACATCCTCGTATTTATTACAATAATATAATTTACCATAAGCTCTTGCAAATCAAAAATTTTAATTCAATTTAGTAAATATCGATTTTATGTTCGAAAATCGTTTTTACCATAGCAATGAGTGGAAGGGAGCGAGAAGATACAATGTGTTTTACTTAAACCTATTCATTATTAATTAGTAAAATATATTTCTTATCATTGAACTGTCATAATGTACAATTTTGTGGATTTTATTTCATTTTATTTTCGGGGTATGGCAAACCCCACCTAGCCACCTACTCACCTAGTATGCGGAAGGTTAACCCCTTGTCATACAAAAAAAACCGAATTTGATGAGTCCGAAAAAAAATTAATTTGGTCCAACTTAACTGTTATGAGCATACACAAAAAACAAAAAAAATAATTAATTGTTTTAAAACATTTTGAAATACGTAGAGCAGTGTTTCCCAACCGTTTTTTAATATATTCCCCACCCGAGTCATCCTAAAATTTTGATGCCCCCCTATGTAACATATAAATATTTTTTTATATTTAAAAATTGAATTACACCCATACCTCACTTTGCGTCGGAGTTACGTTCCAAAAAAACACGACGCAAATTGAAAAGACGCAATGTGAATTAAGAAAAAATTAGAAAAAAAAAATAGAGCCGTCTGTTAAAAAACAAGAAAAAAACTAAAGACTCGAACCCAAAACAACGCACCCTCGAAAACCTTACGACGCACGGTGAAAATTAGTACTAATTAAGCAGCGACGCAACTTCGAAAAAAACGCAAAAAGAAACGACGCAAAGCGAGGTACGGGTGTATTCCATAAATGAAGCCTAATTACAACTTGTTCAAGACACAACATATGGGGTTTTAGCAAGAAATCACTAGGAAATTATTAAGAAAAAAAAACAATAAGTAAATTGTTCAAAACATAAACTAAAATCAAGTGCCTTTTCAAATTGTTCCATTGAATAACGATATTGCCCCCCCAAACATTTAAATTGCCCCATGTGGCGCGTTGGGAAACACTGATATAGAGTAACTAAGCATTTTTTAAACATTTTATTCCTGGCCTCTTTTTTTCCCTATTTATTGAAGACAGTTCTTGAGGTCTTAGAGACGTCAAAATCTACAATGACACCCTAAATCAGGGGTTCTCAAACTGTTTAATCAGCGGGCCAAATATTTCAAAAATACTTTTTAGCGTGCTATTATTTTTTTTAAAATAATTATCGATACACAAATATACAAAGTGCAGAGCGCCATGTAATAAAAGAGAATACACACCTTTGCATTTTCGTCGCACATTTTGGGTGCATACATATTTTAATAAATTTATAAATTCAAAAAATTACCGATAATATTTGAGAGCTTGAATCAAGTTCGAGGGCCCAATTTCAATAGCACGCGGGCCGCACTTTGGGAACCCCTGCCCTAAACGATTGACCTCTTTCAGACGTCATTGTATGTCAAGGGGTTAATGAATAAAACGTAACCTTACTTTCTTCAACAATGTCTTTATTTCATTCGTTAAATTTAATAGGGCCCATAACTTCGTAACCATCGAGTTTGCCCCAATTGTGCATAATTTTAACCCCCTCCCCCCGCCCACACTTAGGCAACATAAAAAATCGAGCCAACAATTTCAAAGGTCAAAAATTTAAAGAGCTCAACCCCCATTTTCAAAAAGCGATTATTTTTCGAATAAATCCAAAGCAGGGGTACCACACGCGAGACACTAAGCACACTTTTCCCAGCGCTTCGGCTTCAAGCAACCAAATTCCGCGAGCCACGTGGACTCAATTTGACTAAACCGACAAATTGGCGTTGCTCCCCATTTTTTCGGATGGATCCGAACACGTGAACCCTTTCGTTTCAAATTTTTGAGAAAAACAGAACGAATTATTGGGATTGTTCGGGACGGAACGAGGGTGGAACGTAACCTTACTTTCTTCAACAATGTCTTTATTTCATTCGTTAAATTTAATAGGGCCCATAACTTCGTAACCATCGAGTTTGCGGTTAAAAATTCGGCAACATCATTGGCCAGACAATTTTACAAATTTAGTAACCTCATGACAAACGTTGGTTGTAAATCAAGCAAACGGACACAAGCACACTTTCCAGTGGTACAAAATTAGAGCCTGGAACTCATTTCTTGAACGTCATATTCTTTCCCGCATAAATCTGGCAGCACGGACCCTTCGGCCAAATTTTCCGACGCAAACGGCGGAAGTTATTAAAATTCGCGGACAACGGGAAATGTGAATCGAGAAATAGGCTTGGTCGCATTTTCGGGGGAAATGTGAACCCGTTGCGTTAAATTCGGCTTAACGGAACAATTAAATGATATTTCGAAGGTTAAATCAAATAGATAAACTTTCGTAAATACGGTTAATGTGGAAATGTTGCGAGTTAATTAAATTATGCAACACATGCGGCAGATGAATTACAGGCCATTTATGAATCGAAACGATTGGTTTAAAACTCAATCTAAGGCGAAATTCGAATAATCGCAGTGTGGTACCATGACACTAGCGCACTCTTTCCTGTTACGTTCGATACTTCTTCGCCGAAATTTATCTGAACCGACTTCGGCCATTTCGAATATCCGACGACGGCCAGCGATTCGTTTCAAATTATTAACAGAAGTTAATTTATTAGAGATTATTGTATCGGGCGTGTCGGTGCGTCAAACGCTTAACGGGAATTATGTTTTCGGTTAAAAGGCGGAGTCCATTGTTTAAGCAATTTCAAATATTATGAACAGATTACGATGTTAATTAATCATTACAGTAAAACTCGATGATGTAATTAAGGACCATTATTGCGTCTGTGTTTTCTTAAAACTTCTTGGCAATTGACGATTGCATCTCAGTCTCAAACGCAGTCTAGTCTATTAAAATGTATTAATAATTAGAATACGTGGTTTAGTTCGCGAAATGTCTTTAAATCTAACAGAAGATTTAAGTATTCTTAAATTTTATATCGGATTAGATTTTCTGTTCGCTAAACCCGTAAATAATTACGCATTTATCTTTTCTAAAAATACATTTAAATAAGACCAAATTTTAGCTTTTGTTATAAATCTAACATTAGGCGTTTAGAAACTTCAGGCCATTTTAATACGATTGCGACTGTTTTTCTGTTTTCATAACGATTGAATTACCGTCCTAGTCTGTTGTTAAAATTATTAAAAGCCAAAATTTTATTTTTCGAAATTATTTAAATCTAACACAAGGCTGTTTAGAGGGACCTTCAGGACCATTTTATATCGATAAGGTTTTTCTGTAGCTCGCCTTATAAGCCCGTAAAAATTAATTACCGTTCCTATCTGTTTTAAAATTACACAAAAGCCAAAAATTATTTTTCGAAATTATTTAAATCTAACACAAGGACTGTTTAGAAGGGACCTTCGGGGCCATTTTATATCGATTAGGTTTTTTCTGTAGCTCGCCTTATAAGCCCGTAAAAAATTAATTACCATTCCTATCTGTTTTTGAAATTACACAAAAAGCCAAAAATTATTTTTCGAAATTATTTAAATCTAACACAAGGGCTGTTTAGAGGGGACCTTCGGGACCATTTTATATCGATTAGGTTTTTTCTGTAGCTCGCCTTATAAGCCCGTAAAAATTAATTACCATTCCTATCTGTTTTGAAATTACATAAAAGCCAAAAATTATTTTCGAAATTATTTAAATCTAACACAAGGCTGTTTAGAAGGGACCTTCAGGGCCATTTTATATCGATTAGGTTTTTCTGTAGCTCGCCTTATAAGCCCGTAAAAATTAATTACCTTCCTATCTGTTTTGAAATTACACAAAAGCCAAAATTATTTTTCGAAATTATTTAAATCTAACACAAGGGCTGTTTAGAGGGACCTTCAGGCCATTTTATATCGATTAGGTTTTTCTGTAGCTCGCCTTATAAGCCCGTAAAAATTAATTACCGTTCCTATCTGTTTTGAAATTACACAAAAGCCAAAAATTATTTTTCGAAATTATTTAAATCTAACACAAGGCTGTTTAAAAGGGACCTTCAGGGACCATTTTATATCGATTAGGTTTTTCTGTAGCTCGCCTTATAAGCCCGTAAAAATTAATTACCATTCCTATCTGTTTTGAAATTACACAAAAGCCAAAATTATTTTTCGAAATTATTTAAATCTAACACAAGGACTGTTTAGAAGGGACCTTCGGGGCCATTTTATATCGATTAGGTTTTTTCTGTAGCTCGCCTTATAAGCCCGTAAAAAATTAATTACCGTTCCTATCTGTTTTTGAAATTACACAAAAAGCCAAAAAATATTTTTTAAAATTATTTAAATCTAACACAAGAGCTGTTTAGAGGGGACCTTCAGGACCATTTTATATGGATTAGATTTTTTCTGTAGCTCGCCTTATAAGCCCGTAAAAAATTAATTACCATTCCTATCTGTTTTTGAAATTACATAAAAAGCCAAAAATTATTTTCCGAAATTATTTAAATCTAACACAAGGACTGTTTAGAAGGGACCTTCGGGGCCATTTTATATCGATAAGGTTTTTTCTGTAGCTCGCCTTATAAGCCCGTAAAAAATTAATTACCGTTCCTATCTGTTGTTGAAATTACACACAAAGCCAAAAATTATTTTTCGAAATTATTTAAATCTAACACAAGGGCTGTTTAGAAGGGACCTTCGGGGCCATTTTATATCGATTAGGTTTTTTCTGTAGCTCGCCTTATAAGCCCGTAAAAAATTAATTACCGTTCCTATCTGTTTTTGAAATTACACAAAAAGTCAAAAATTATTTTTCAAAATTATTTAAATCCAACACAAGGGCTGTTTAGAAGGGACCTTCGGGACCATTTTATATCGATTAGGTTTTTTCTGTAGCTCGCCTTATAAGGCCGTAAAAAATTAATTACCATTCCTATCTGTTTTTGAAATTACACAAAAAGCCAAAAATTATTTTTCGAAATTATTTAAATCTAACACAAGGACTGTTTAGAAGGGACCTTCGGGACCATTTTATATCGATTAGGTTTTTTCTGTAGCTCGCCTTATAAGCCCGTAAAAAATTAATTACCTTTCCTATCTGTTTTTGAAATTACACAAAAAGTCAAAAAATATTTTTCGAAATTATTTAAATCTAACACAAGGGCTGTTTAGAGAGGATTTTCGGAACCATTTTATATCGATTAAGTTTTTTCTGTAGCTCGCCTTATAAGCCCGTAAAAAAATAATTACCTTTCCTATTTGTTTTTGAAATTACACAAAAAGCCAAAAATTATTTTTTAAAATTATTTAAATCTAACACAAGGGCTGTTTAGAGAGGACTTTCGGAACCATTTTATATCGATTAAGTTTTTTCTGTAGCTCGCCTTATAAGCCCGTAAAAAATTAATTACCTTTCCTATTTGTTTTTGAAATTACACAAAAAGCCAAAAATTATTTTTTAAAATTATTTAAATCTAACACAAGGGCTGTTTAGAGAGGACTTTCGGAACCATTTTATATCGATTAAGTTTTTTCTGTAGCTCGCCTTATAAGCCCGTAAAAAATTAATTACCTTTCCTATTTGTTTTTGAAATTACACAAAAAGCCAAAAATTATTTTTTAAAATTATTTAAATCTAACACAAGGGCTGTTTAGAGGAGACCTTCAGGACCATTTTATATCGATTAGATTTTTTCTGTAGCTCGCCTTATAAGCCCGTAAAAAATTAATTACCTTTCCTATTTGTTTTTGAAATTACACAAAAAGCCAAAAATTAATTTTCGACTATTTAAATCTAACACGAGGGCCGTTAAGAGCAATGTATGACATCAATTTGTAAAAAATTGTATTATCGAAAACTGACAGAAAAAATTAAAAACGTCCCTCGCCACATTAAGATCCATCAACTTCCGCGTACCACAAATAATTTTGGGGCGAAAAATCCACCGACGGAAACAACCGCAGAAAATGGAAGATGCGGCCCCGAATCACTCTTAATTATGTTTTACGTCGTCTCGCGCCCCCCCGATTATTTTTCTTCGGCGAGAGGAAACGCAAAGCACTAACGAACTTCCCCCGTTACATTACAAAATGTTTCCAATTCAGCTGGAAGGGAAATTATAAATTGCGGAGCCAAGTAAAGGTTAGATTGGTAGCAATGTTAAGCTTATTGTGCTAAATGAATGTCGCATGCAGCTGCATATTGAAACTACTTCGTCTTACAAGTATCATTACTTTGAAACTCCATCAATTCAGGTTTAAATTAATATATGCATTTGTTCCGGCAAGTACAGAGAACTTACCAGACGGCCAAAGTCGCCTGCTGAATACAAATTTTGCCCTCGCTCTTGCCCATCGCAAAAATATCGCCCCCCCCCCCAATTTTCATTAATTCGCCTTTTTGGAAAAGGCGAACATGAATATTTTCTTTCGCCAAGTAGCACCACTTAACGATTAATTTTTTTTAGGCAAAATGGAAGACCAGTTAGATGATTGGGAGCCAGTGGGTCATCCGGTTTGGAGAAAAATCTCGATGAATGGGTGCGTCACCTTTAACTTGCCGGCAGGTCAGTGCTTCAGCGAGCTTGTTTGATGTTTTATTGTAAATTTAGTTAACTCATGCATATGAAATCAGCAAGGTGTGGCTAAAGGGAAACCAAGATTTATTCAATGATAAACTAAAACAAGAAAACAAATGTTATTACGCCTTTAGAAAATTAAGATGTCTTAATGCGATAAAGGTTTCTCTCTTTCCATTCGTATTTATGACGCGCGTCGACTTGCGACGATGGTACAGTCGGACCTCGATAGGGCGAAGTTGAAGGGAAACTAAAAATAGTTCGAGTTATCAAAAATTCGAGTTATCAAATAGGGTAAGTGACCCCTCTACCGGCCACTTCGCTAAAAATTGGGAAATGCATTATTTACAAGTCAATGAACGTTTAAAAAAATATTAAAACGTTGCGTATTTAATGAAATACAATATAAACGTAGTTTAAATAGTGTAAAAAGTGATTTTAAAATCAAAAATCAATAATTTGTTCATCAATTTGCTACAACATTGATTTCTTAAAAAGTAGGTTAAGATTTTTTTTGAAAGGTGATATTAAATATAAAATAACAACTATAAAATCAAAAAATATTTTTGAGTTAATTAGTATAGGGTAAAATAATTAAAAAAATAAACAAATTAATAATTTTTCATTGATTTAAACTAAAATTAAGGTGGCCGTGCATACGTACAATAAAATTGGCTTTGCATGCACAATCAAAAGAATACTAAAAGAGCAAAAAAAACTTTAATTAATAAATAAATTATAAGATTAATTAAAAATACTTCTTTTATTCGATTGTATTTATTTTCTAATAATAATAATTACTTTTTCAAAACAAATTTTATTAAATATTGATTGACTTTGCAATTTATAAAATTTTCGTAAAGGTTGCCGATAGAGGGGACATCGCGAATTTATACTACTATCATTTATTAATAACTTTCTACTTGATATTATTGGCCTTTTTCTTTTTTTATATTGAAGTTAAATATATGATCTTTGAAAATTTTTCATAAATTTAATTATAAATTGGTTGTTAATATTTTTAATATTGCTTTAAAAAAATTGTATGCTTAACCGTCAGGTAGAGGAACCCTTGCCTTATGTAAATGCGTACAATAAATTTTTTATACACTTAATAGCTGCATCAGAAAAAAATAGTTAATTATTTTCAATCATTCTCTCTCACTCGTACTGTCGCTATTGTCGTATCTTTTCGCTCCCTTCCACTCATTGCTATGGTAAATATGTTTTTCGAACATAAAATCAATATTTACTAAATGCAATATAATACTTTCATTTGAAAAGAGCGAAGAATAAAGTAGGCAAATCGAATGAATACGAGGATGTGCGCATTCGAGCGAAAAGTGGCACATTTCCGAGCGAGGGAGGCAAATGAAGCGCGACGCGGAGCGGCGCGCTTCATTTTCCCGAGATCGGAATGTGCCACTTTGAGCTCGAATGTGCACACTCGGTTTTAAGCGCGATTCACAATGATTTAGGTCAATAAACAAGAAGCAAATTAAGATAATTGATTTTGTTCATTTCCTCTCGCTCGTACTGTCGCTATTGGCGTATCTTTTCGCTCTCTTCCACTCATTGCTATGGTAAAAACGTTTTTTACATACAAAATCGATATTTACGAAATTTAATTTAATATTTTGAGTTGAAAGACTGAAGATTAAAGTAGACAAATCGAATGAATACGAGGATGTGCGCATTCGAGCGAAAAGTGGCACATTTCCGAGCGAGGGAGGCAAATGAAGCGCGACGCGGAGCGGCGCGCTTCATTTTCCCGAGATCGGAATGTGCCACTTTGAGCTCGAATGCGCACACTCGACTTTAAGCACGATTCACATTAATTAATTTGCTTTTTCAGAAAGCCAACTTGAAAAGTCGAATTTTCGTTAGTATAAGGTAAAATAATTAGAAAAATGTCCCGTCGAGGGGTCACTTACTTTATATCGTATCTATATTGGCCATCTTTTATACAAAACAACCAAAATTTGTAAACATTTATTTATTATAGGTAATATGGTTATTTATATATTATTTATTGTTGCATAGAAAGTAAATCTACAATTGTCTTTCGCTTCCTTGATCCAAAATATTGCGTTTCTACAAATTTCTCCAATGACCTCCCGCAACCGGAATATTTTCACTGCGCCCAAAACCGTTCAATCAAAAAATTCGAGCAATCAAAAATTCGCGTTATCGAGGTGCGACTGTAGCAGGAACGCGTACCTACCGTATGCATTCAAATCGATCTGATTACGTGCCAATAACACAATTTGAATACAAAATTCTACGGCTCATTCAGAGGCAAGTTCAATGGAACGCTTTTCGAGCCACCCAACACATGGCATGATACTATTATTCCCGAAATAGACCTTGGGATACATAAATAAAATTAAGTTGAACGTTTTTTTGGCGTATTATGTCTGAGCGCGCGCCCACGCCACACAATATTTCTCCGACTCTAAAATTAGAGTCGCCAAAAAACTTAATTCCGAACGCATAACCTCAAAAATAGAAAAGCGAGCGCGTAAAGTTCTCGTAATTTTGATTGGCAAACTTGGGGAAAGGGCTTTCGCATGGATATGGTGTAGGCTTTAGGTTGATAGAAATTATGACGAGCATCAATTCGACGTCGAGAATTTCCGCCTCGAATTTATCCATGAAAATAGTTTTATGTCGAAAGTTATCTCGACTACATACTCTTCTTTATAGGATTAATTAGATCAAGAACAAAGTTCTACTTAATTTTCTCACTTATCGTAAATTGTACGAGTGCTCGCTACAAAATTATATATATTATGCAAATCAGATCTTATCATTTATGGAATTAATTAGATCGGCACGTAGTATTTTTGGAATGGTTTGCAGATAAACTGATCTCCTTCTCGAAGGCCTTAAATGCGCTTATTTCGTATCCTTCTTCTTAAACACTTCAACTATCTGTTTCGTACGGGAAAGACCTACTTCTCCCACAATAAGATGAAAGTTAATAAACTATTCTCAACTATTATACAATTGAGAATTTTGAGATAATTTCCCGTTTGCTGAAAATTCTTGGTGTCTTGTTTAGAAAACTTTGGATGAGGCGCGTAAATCGAAGCCTCATTAATTTCGGATCGATTTATTTCTATGGCGTTTCATTTTGCCCAATAAAAAAAAAGAAATTTTTTTAATTCAAGCAAAATACGTCCAGGTTATCTGCGAATTATTTTTTTAAAAAGTTAGCTTTATTTGTTTGCTGACTTATGCAAAAAAAGGCCAGTTACAAATTTTTAAAGATTAAATTAATTTTCTGAATTTTTGCACTAAATGTCTCATAAAAAAAATTCAAAAATTCGAATTTGGTTAAGTTTCAACGGCTCCAATCCAGTTCCGAATTATTAATGACGCGAAAAAGGTTAAATACACCTTATACCTCGCTATACGGCCGCTCTTTATGTGCCACAACGAGCGTTTCGTTATACAGCCAAAAAAAAAATTAAGGTAAACATTTTTATAGAGAGCAAAAATCACGAAGTGCTCGATGAACTAAAAACCATATTATTTTATAAAAAATTCGAACATTGTGTAGGTGTGTGTATCAAAATAATTGATTCGCTATGCGGTTTTTGGCTTTGTCCGGACGCGTTTCGGATCAAACCGTTTAAAAATGCCAAATCTGCCCAAATTTTTAAAATTTTCCCATTTACAATTTTAATTGTTCGAAAAACAAGTTTCCCATCGAAAATTTTCCCTTCCGTCTTACAACAATCTTACGAGAATTTTTTGCGTATAAATATCTAATGATTCTCTTACAAACGAATTTCTTTCGTCGATCGAACGAAAAACATAAAAATCCCTGTTTCATTGCAAGAAAAGGGAAACGCTTTGCCAACCAAAGTAACACGAAATAATTATGGCCGTCGATTCTCGGAGAAACGGATAATTTCTACGTAGGTATTATGTTTCCTGGAACTCTCGTTGTATCATCAAATTCCGCAATATAAAAGTACGAACTTTCACAAAAAGCTCTTTCCTAGAAGCTCGTCGTATTTTCAGACATGGAAATAATCACTTTGACAAAAACATTAATTGTGTTCCGCGTAATTGTTACACTTATTGGAAAGGCAGTAAGCGTCCAATTTTCCAATAAATGCCCATTTACCTGGAAGCTCACAATAAGGTTGTGCCTAATTTATTTTTTCTCAAAATTAAATAATAATTTTAAAAAAACACTCACAAAAAACTCGTTATTGTTCTATGGTGTAACTAAATTAATTTTAATCGTTCCCTTTCGCTTCCATTGACGAGATTGTCGTATCTTTTCGCTCTCTTCCACTCATTGCCATGGTAAAAAAATTTTTCGAACACAAAATCGATATTTACAAAGTTTAATTTAATAGAGTGAAAGGGATAAAGTACGGAAATCTAATAAATACGAGGATGGGCGCATTCGAGCGAAAAGTGGCACATTTCCGAGCGAGGGAGGCAAATGAAGCGCGACGCGGAGCGGCGCGCTTCATTTTCCCGAGATCGGAATGTGCCACTTTGAGCTCGAATGTGCACACTCAATTTTAAGCACAATTCAAAATTATTTGGGCAATCAAATTGACAAAAAGTTAGTTAAATAATTTTTTATCATTCCCTCTCACTCATACTTATCAGATTGTCGTATCTTTTCGCTCTCTCCCACTCATTGCTATGGTAAAAATACGTTTTTCCAACATATAATCGATATTGATTGAACTAAATTAAATTTGTTGATCAGAAAAAAAGTTTGATTTACAAAATTCAATGAATGCGAAGATGTGCGCATTCGAGCGAAAAGTGGCACATTTCCGAGCGAGGGAGGCAAATGAAGCGCGACGCGGAGCGGCGCGCTTCATTTTCCCGAGATCGGAATGTGCCACTTTGAGCTCGAATGTGCACACTCGGTTTTAAGCGTGATTCACAATGATTTAGGTCAATAAACTAGACGAAAATTAAGTTAATTGATTTTGTTCATTCCCTCTCGCTCGCACTGCCGTTATTGTCGTATCTTTTCGCTCCCTTCCACTCATTGCTATAGTAAAAAGGTTTTTTGAACACAAAATCGATATTTACGAAATTTAGTTAATTAATTTTAATCATTCCCTCTCACTCGCACTGCCGTTAGTGTCGTATCTTTTCGCTCTCTTCCACTCATTGCTATGGCAAAAACTTTTTCCGAGCACAAAATCGATATGTACCAAATTTAATTTAATATTTTGACCGGAAAGCTTCAACGGCCGAATTTTCTTCAGTTGTGCGCGCGCATCTTCCGCCTCCTAATATAAAGAAGTATAACTTCAAAAACGAAACAAGAAAACAAATAGCATTCTGCTTTCGACACCCAACAAAACTTTAGATCTAATAATTATTCAACAATGCAGAAACCGAAAGCAGAGAATTGAAAAATTAATATTCAGACAGTGGCGATCTTCAGCGAAAAGCCGGCCTTGCAGAAGGCGAACTCGATGGAGAAAAGTTCTTGAATTATTGAAGCGTGCTTTGGCATACATTTATTAATTAGGAAGTTTATTTAGTAAACTTTTTCACTTTCCTCCCTTTTTTTCCTCTCTCTCTCGCCCCTCTCGTCTCGCACCCCCGACCCGAAAAAAAACACCGAATTGAAATGCTACAAAAACATTCCCGAAGCTGCTCGAAATTTTTGAGGAGGCTTAAAAAAATACGCTCCGGAGCTGCTTAAAAATTAAGTGTAATTCAAGAGGAGACGTTTCCTCTCAGATTAATCATCGGACTCTTTTTTGGGGGGGCGATCGATGCAGTCGGGCCCCCTAAAAACGCATCTGGGCGCAGTTACCGCCCCTCAAAGATGATGAATGATTGTTCTCGTAATTACCGCTCCCCTTTTCGTTAATCTAATATGATATTCATTAATAATTGCTCCCCCGTTCTTTAAAATTCGATACCCAAAAAAAGGAAAAATTCTGTTCGGAAAGCGAACTCGAAAAGTTTATCCTTCGGGATCGTTATTTTTCGATTTAATTGGGTTAAACTCACAAATTACGCTGCCTAAGTAATTTTTACATAATTTACGCGCCTCCAGTAACGATTATTCGATATTTTAATAACTTACGCGAAGGGTCGCTTATTATAAAAAAAGGGCAAAAAAAAATTAATTATATTAGAGCGATACTTTCGTATGTGAACCGAGCCACTGCCTTCGCGATTAAATTTAAAAAATTAATTGGGCCGCGTGCCTTTTCGAAAATAACTCAGCGGGCCGGGGTTTTTCGAAAGTGGGCCGTTTGACGATTTTGGGGGCTTCGTCGCACGCGAAATCGATGTAACGAATTAAAGTGCGCAAGGTTGGTAATGAAATTTACGAAACGGGCTGCGTACTTTTTAATTCGGGTAACATTTTTTTTCGGACGAAAAAATGTCCGGGCAATTATGGCCGATGGAGGGCCGTCTGTGACCCGGCCCTTTTTTGGCGCGAAACAAAGAAAATCGAAATTTGAATTACGTTGCACAAAATGGGTTTTGATTTTGACGAATTTAACGACGAGCAATAATTTTTCGCGTTGCCATCTTTTGCTGTTATCGTCTGGCGTCGACGTAATTAAATTTAACAGTGTAGTTAGTAGTTGGTGAAGTAATTCTATTCAAATTTGAATTGTGGTTTTAATCGTATTTCAGAGAAGCTTAAAGTGTCTCTAAAGTAAATCCAGAATTACATACATTTTCGATAGTCGTTTACATTTATGAATATTGCAAGACGAATCCCGTTTCGTTCAGGTAAAAAATTAATTAAAATTATAATTGAATGTCTTGTTTTAGCTCATAATAATAAACAAACTTAAATCGAACATAAGACTAAAACAATCTATTTTAAAAAAATTGTACCTTGTTCTTTGTATTGATAATAGTGTTTTTCAATTCATACTAATTAAATTATAATATAAATATATAAAATACTAGCTGGACCGCCCGGCTTCGCACGGGTATTGCGATTTCGAAGTAAAAACTATTTTTTTTCAAAATAAAATATAGCCTATGTTACTCAAGGATAGTGTCTTCTATCTGTTAATTCAAGTCCCGTCAAAATCGGTTCAGCCGTTTTCGAGATATACGGACGAACAAACTGACAGACAGACAGACAGAAGACAAAATTTTAAAAACGCGTGTTTGTGCTTTAGTAACATTCAAATAACCGTATGAACTTAAGAAAAAAACTTAATTTTGAAATCACAGACAGACACTTCAATTTTATTTATATGTATAGATATAAAATATATAAAAATATAAAAAATATATAATAATATAAATTCATGGCAATAAGAGTCCATTACTATTTAAAAAAAAGCACGTGGCCTTAATCCAACGCTTTTCTCATTAAAACCTAGAACTTTGCTATATAATTTATTAAAAATCTTAATCAAACTAGTTTAAAACACAAAAGCTAAATATATCTAGCAAACTTGTTACCCCAACTATCGATTTCCCTTTGCTCTAATAATTCCAATAGACACAACACACACACCCACCCCAAAAAGGTAACTTTTCGTTCGAAAGCTTAATCCAAAATTGAAATCGAAAAGCTATCGAAAGAAGAAGAAAAAATCCAAAACTGCCATTAATGTTCAAAATAGATTATCGGCGTTTTCTAATTTACACCCCCTATAAATAAGTTGACGACTTTGCACCCTCCATAATATATAGGTAATTAGATTTGCTCGTGTCTCATATACGAGCACTTGCAAAATAAAACGGGCAAAATCTTATTAATAGAAAATCACCGAAAAAAAAGTTAATAACATTAATTGCTTTAACTAAAAACGACAATTAATAGAAAAAAAGCGTTTTATACGTAGAATTACTTGCGCAATTTATAAAAAAAAAACAATTACCCCAAATTTGAGTTGGGCACGATCGAGAAACGCAAAAGAAACGACAATCGATGATAAATATAAACGAAAAAAAGATAAACAAACAAACAAACAAACAAAATTCGATAAAGCCGCAAAATAGCATTCTTAATGTTTTATATTGTTACATAAGGGTGAGGACCTTACCGACCGTCCCCGAATTTCGCCGAGCAATAGGGGATGGAAGAGGTAGGGTGCGGATCAATACACCAACAGGCCTACCCCGGTTATATGATACTTTTAATAGGATTAGCAAAATTACAGAGCATTCACAGAGAAAACATTTAATTCGGAAAATATCAGTTTGTTATCTGAATAAGGCGTACCGCACCCCTCGCGTGGCCCGGCTCGATGGGCCCTTATGCTCCCCAAGCCCATGGACGCGCGCTCCTTTTTGCGGACGCGAAATGGGAATTACTCTGTGACAAAATTATTAGTATTCGCTGTTGATGTTAAAAATTCCGGACAGCTTTGCATACGTTCAAAATATATGTCAAGTTATTGTTAACTGAAATATGTTCCTGAATACTAAATGCGAATATGTAGAATTTATGAATATAATCGACTGCTCCCGTTTTTAATTGTACTTCGGTGGAAAAAGGCGAAAAAATGACGCGCCGCCGATGTGCCGAATCGAAGAACACAATGTACACATTTAATTCATTAATCACCTTGATTTATTAAATTGACTATCGAAAGGCATTAATTATAACATGCAAATTTATACTGCCATTTTTCCTTTTTTTTAAGGGGCGCTTTTCATTTGGAATAAGCGGAAGGATCCTTTAGAAACCTTCCAGCTAATCAAAGCAATACAATGCTATTATAAGGATATAAAAGTAAATAAAAGCAGCAAACTAACTCCAATTACATAGAAGACACAAAGAGGTTTCCCGTCATTAACCACTTCATTCAATTTGTATCTTTTATTTCATTAAAGGAGAGGTTTTTTTTTGAAATAAATTATTCAAAAGAAAAAGTGCAGATTTCAAGAAAATATACATTGAATTTAGTTGCTTGTGGAAGCTATTTTTGCTTAGAAAATAATATTAAAGCAGTCTTTTCCAATGGAATAAGAATAAATGATATTTATACATTTTTCAACTTAATTCCAAAAAATTATTTTTTTTAAAACGGCTTAGGATATTTAAATCTAACTTTCACCAAATTAAGACCGTTTCTTTGTGCATGCCTTCTGCAAATTTGAAAAAGTTAACTCAAAAAATAGCGTTATAGTAGGTCTTTCAAAAATAAGACGTGAATATAACTTTTGGGTCCGTAGAAAATATAGAAGGAATTTTTTTTAAAAAAATTCCTGAAACAAGTGTTTACTCAAATTTAATGCCCTTTCGATTAGTCAAAGTCCCATCTTAATCGGAGCTTTAGTTTTCTTGTAATACACAATTTTTGATTACCATTTGTGGTTTTTTGAACGTAGCCTGCCATCCTTCGACTTAATTTCGAAGAAGATTTAATTTTTTCAAAACGGCTTAAGATATTTAATTGTAATTTTCCCCAAATTAAGACTATTACTTTGTACATGCCTTCAGCCAATTTGAAGAAATTAACTAAAAAAATAACGTTATAGTAGGTCTTTCAAAAATAAGAAGTGATTATAACTTTTAGGTACGTAGAAAATATAAAAAAATATTTTAAAAAAATTTCCTAAAACACGTGTTTACTCAAATTTAATGCCCTTTCGATTAGTTAAAGTCCCATCTAAATCGAAGCTTTCGTTTTCTTGTAATACACAATTTTTGATTATTATTTGTGGTTTTTGAATGTAACATGCCATCTTTCGATTTAATTTCAAAGAACAGTTAATTTTTTCAAAACGGCTTAAGATATTTAATTGTAATTTTCCCCAAATTAAAATCATTACTTTGTGCATGCCTTCTGCCAATTTGAAGAAGTCAACTGAAGAAATACCCTTATGGTAGGTCAATCTACTATGAGAAGTGAATAAAACTTTTGTGTACCAAGAAAATATTAAAGAAATTAAAAAAAAATTCCTGAAACACGTGTTTACTCAAATTTAATGCCCTTTCGATTAATCAAAGTCCCATCTAAATCGTAGCTTTTGTTTTCTTGTAATACCCAATTTTTGATTAACATTTGTGGTTTATTGAATGCAACCTGCCATCTTTGGACTTAATTTCAAAGAAGAGTTAATTTTTTCAAAACGGCTTAAGATATTTAATTGTAATTTTCCCCCATATTAATACCATTACTTTGTGCATGCCTTCTGCCAATTTGAACAAATTAGCAGAAGAAATAGCGCCCATCTACTATGAGAAGTGAATATAACTTTTGCATTCATAGAAAATATAGAAGAAATTATTTTCAAAAAATTTCCTGAAACACGTGTTTACTCAAATTTAATGCCCTTTCGATTAATCAAAGTCTCATCTAAATCGTAGCTTTCGTTTTCTTGTAATACACAATTTTTGATTATTATTTGTGGTTTTTGAACATAACCTGCCATCTTTCGACTTAATTCCAAAAAAGCGTTAATTTTTTCAAAACAGCTTAAGATATTTAATTGTAATTTTCCTCAACGCCCCAAAAGAAGTACGACTTCAAAAAAGAAAACTTTCAAAACGAATTAAGAATTGGCACCGGCTTAACTTTTGGACGTCGTCGCCAAAGAAAAAAAAAGTCGACCTTTTTATGGGTCATAATGGAAAATAGAAGTTTGTAGCTGAAGTCTGCAAATTAGGTTTATCTTATTGAAGATTTCAATCAAAACCTTTTAAATTGTAAAACTTCAAGAACTACTTTTGAATGGGTTATTGCGAAACTTTCGCACAAGGTACAATAGATACGAAATTAGAGCACTCTATTGGATTTTAAATTGAGAATATTTATGGTAAATTCAAGGCTTCCGGAATATTCGCTCCTCGGGGCCACTGTTTTACTGCAATACACAACTTCAACTTCTCGTTCAAGTTCGCAACTTAATTTTTATTATTCCGACTTATTAAGCGCGGGTCGAAGTTAAAAGCAGTCGATCCGAACGAGGGCCGTCCAAGAAGAAGTCGGCCCATTTTTCCCGAAGAACTCATTTAATGTTCGGCACGTATCTTTATTACTCCCGCATCTCGTATTTTCTGCTGTCTCTTCGATCCTTACCGAACAGATTTATGGCCCTCCAACTATTTACGGGCATATATTAGATATGCCATCTACAAATCTGCATTATTCGGAAACTTTTCCCATAACGTGTCTTTTCTTTAAAATAGTTTTTAAATAAACGGACGGGCAGTCACCCGTCTTTTACAACATTTTATCTCTTACTTCTTTCCGGATCAATAAAAATAGAGCTCACGAAGAAGCGCACTCCACGTAATAAAACAGACCTTATCAATTGGAATGATACGATTTCGACGAGATCGCCCCCGTTTTTTTTTTCGCCCCCGCAAAATTAGTCGCTCGACGACATTTCATTTTTGAGCGGGTTTCGTGCAAAAGCGGGTCCATTAAAAATTGTTGTTCGAGCCAGGACGAAATAACGGTTCCATATTGTGCCAACCACTGTTCGACGATGCAACGGAAGGGCGCAAAACCCATGCCGCCCTTACTTGTCTAAATGTCACATTATGCACTGGGGAATGGAAATTAATTGCTTTTGTAGAAGTTAGCTAACTCGTATTTATACACTTTAACAGCTTAATCCAAAAATCTTCCTTCAATTGCGTTCGTTAGAACCGGCAATGCGCATCGCGTCGGATTGGAAGGGCTCGACGTTAAGCAAAAGTGGCCCAACAAGAAGTTGAACTTCTTTGGTGCGAATGAATTAAATGTGACCACGTGTTATGTTGCTTGCATTGCGTTTATTTATTGCTAGACCAAATCGTGGCCATGTTACTGCGACTATCTTAAAAAAAATATAGTCTTTACACCTCCCCACTCCACACCTATTCGCTAAAGTCATGATTTTTATATGGGAAACCGTGTAAATCGAAAACAAATCAAAATCTGCGAAAATTAATGTAAACAAAGTCGATTAATACGAGGATGTGCACGTTCGAGCGAAAAGTGGCACATTTCCGAGCGAGGGAGGCAAATGAAGCGCGACGCGGAGCGGCGCGCTTCATTTTCCCGAGATCGGAATGTGCCACTTTGAGCTCGAACGTGCGCACTCGGTTTTAAACGTGATTCACAATCATTTATGGTCAATAAATAGCACGAAAATTTAGTTAATTAACTTTAATCGTTCCCTCTCACTCGCACTGTGGTTATTGTCGTATCTTTTCGCTACCTTCCACTCATTGCTATGGTAAATACGTTTTTCGGACATAAAATCAATTTCAACCAAATCTTATTACGCCTTTATTAACATGTCTTAATGAGATAAAGGTTTTTCTCTTTCTATTCTTATTTATAACGCACGTCGACTTCCGATAGTGATACAGTCGAACCTCGATAAGGCGAAGTTGAAGGAAAACTAAAAATAATTCGAGTTATCAAAAATTCGAGGCATCAAATAGGGTAAGTGACCCCTCTACCGGTCACTTCGCTAAAATTTCTAAAATGCATTATTTACAAGTCAATGAACATTTAAAAAAATATTAAAACGTTGATTACTTAATGAAATTTAATATAAACGTAGTATAAATAGTGTACAAAATGATTTTAAAATTAAAACTCAAAAATTTGTTCATCCATTTGCTACAACATTGATTTCTTAAAAGGTAGGTTATGGTTTTTTTTGAAAAGTGATATTAAATATAAAATAACAACTATAAAATCAAAAAATAATTTTCAGTTAATTAGTATAGAGTAAAATGATTGAAAAAATAAACAAATTAATAATTTTTCATTGATTTAAACGAAAAATAAGGCGACCGAGCATACGTACAATAAAATTGGCTTTGCATGCACAATCAAAAGAATACTAAAAGAGCAAAAAAAACTTTAACTAATAAATAAATTATAAGATTAATTAAAAATACTTCTTTTATTCGATTGTATTTATTTTTTAATAATAATAATTACTTTTTCAAAACAAATTTTATTGAATATCGATTGACTTTGCAATTTATAAAATTTTCGTAAAGGTTGCCGATAGAGGGGACATCGCAAATTTATACTATTTTCATTTATTAATAACATTCTAATTGATATTATTGGCCTTGTTCTTTTTTTATATTGAAGTTAAATGTATGATCTTTAAAAATTTTTCATAAATTTAATTATATATTGGTTATTAATATGTTTAATATTGCTTTAAAAAAAAATTGTACGCTTAACCGTCAGGTAGAGGGGCCCTTACCTTATGTAAATGTGTACAATAAAAAAAAATTTATACACTATATTGCTGCATCATAAAAAAATTAGTTAATTATTTTCAATCATTCCCTCTCACTCGTACTGTCGCTATTGTCGTATATTTTCGCTCTCTTCTACTCATTGCTATGGTAAATACGTTTTTCGAACATAAAATCAATATTTACTAAGTGTAATATAATACTTTCGTTTGAAAGAGCGAAGAATAAAGTAGGCAAATCGAATTAATACGACGATGCGCGCATTCGAGCGAAAAGTGGCACATTTCCGAGCGAGGGAGGCAAATGAAGCGCGACGCGGAGCGGCGCGCTTCATTTTCCCGAGATCGGAATGTGCCACTTTGAGCTCGAACGTGCGCACTCGGTTTTAAGCATAATTCACAATAATTTAAGTCAATAAATAGCACGAAAATTAGTTAATGAATTTTAATCGTTCCCTCTCACTCGCACTGTCGCTATTTTCGTATCTTTTCGCTCCCTTCCACTCATTGCTATGGTAAATACATTTTTCGGACATAAAATCAATTTTAATCATTCCCTCTCACTCGCTCTCTCGTTACTGTCGTATCTTTTCGTTTCCTTCCACTCGTTGCTACAGTAAATACGTTTTCAACACAATCAAAGAGGACTATTTATTATTCCTCAACGTACAATAGATTTATATTAATTTTTTTTTCTTAAGTTGGGATCAAAAATTTTTAAATAAAATTGATAAAACAAAAAAGAAGTGTTCCATGGTCGAAAGAAGAAAATGAAAGTACTTAGGCTCCTAATAGAAAAAAATTCAAATGTGCGCGCGTACGATTACATTCGTTTCCGAAGCAGAAGGTGCCCTCGAAAAAAAAACGAACCCATCGATAATTCAAGTACAATGCTCGGAAGTAATGAAAAATAAATGAAAAAAATGTCGGGAGAAGCGGTCATTATTCTTTCCGCATTTTTCCTCCCTTCTTAAAATTTATTGTTTTATTTTCTTTTGAATTTTCTATATGTAAAGTTTCGCAAACATAAAACGAAGACATTAAATGAAGTGAACTGGATTTCGCTCGCGCCGACATTTTTAAAAATACAAAAAGACCACGTCGTATTGTATAATAATTTATGTTGTTTCCGTCTCTCTCTCTCTCTCTCTTTCTCTCCGCGCGTTTTAATAAAAACCGCTTTTTATATCGCTTAGCCGCGCTTTCGCCGCACTTAAAGAAACACAAGATAAAAATTACCGGCGCTCGCAACTTTACAAAAAAAAAAACAAACTCAAAAAATTTAATTCGGCAAAGCTAAAAGCAAAACTACCACCGTTTACATGTTACTCTTCAATTTGGGTGTTATTTATTCGGTTCCGAGCCGGTTTCTGCATGTATAACGAAATTAGGATAAATTACGTCACAACATGTCAATTTAGAACGTCTAAAAATACCTCCGGTTTATTTTTTTATTATTTTTTTAAACGGAATAAAATTGTAAAATCCAATTAAAGGGCTTCTACCAGTTATTTAAAAAAGTAATAAGTTGGCGGTGTAATAACTTCTTGCGCCGTTAGAACGGCGATTAATAATCGCGAAGGCCGGTTTTTAAATTGTGAAGGTCGCATTCGGTCATGTGCGAAACGCGAATAATTTTTCGCGTGCGAAATTAATAAGTACGGCCCCCACGATGAGCTCCTAAATCCGCGAAACGCTAAGAAAAATTTCATTTCACGAACTTGGTTTCGAATAACACGACTTGATGGGAGTCAAGAAGCCCATTAGAGATGCCAATAAATTTAATGGATAAAAACTGTTACTTCGGAGTAGCTGCTTTCTGTCGTTACGCGAGCCTGCGATTTTTAATTTTATTATTGACGTTGTACTTCTTTCGGCGCGCCGCGAGCAAAATTTCGGCCGGCGACGAAAATTCGACGGTGCGAATTTGGCCGTGTGAGAAAGTAAATTAATTATTGTGAATCGAGCTTAAGACCGAGCGCAAAGTGGCACTTTCCGATCTCGGGCGTAAAGTGCCACTTTTCGCTCGAATGCGCACGTCTTCCCATCTATTAGATTTTTCAAAAATAAAATATTAAATTAAATTTCTTGGCCAAAAATCGGTTCTTTGATTAAAATTTATTAGAAATTTAATTAATTATTGTGAATCGGGCTTAAAACCCAATGTGCACATCTTCGTATTTATTGGATTTGTCGACTTTATCCTTCACACTTAAAAATATTAAATTTAATTTAATAAATATTGATTTTATGTTCAAAAAACGTTTTACCATAGCAATGAGTGGAAGAGAGCGAAAAGATACGACAATAGCGACAGTACGAGCGAGAAAGAATGAACAAAATTAGTTAACTTAATTTTCGTGTAGTCTATTGACCTAAATCATTGTGAATCACGCTTAAAACCGAGTGTGCGCGTTCGAGCTCAAAGTGTCACATTCCGATCTCGGGAAAATGAAGCGCGCCGCTCCGCGTCGCGCTTCATTTGCCTCCCTCGCTCGGAAATGTGCCACTTTTCGCTCGAATGCGCACATCCTCGTATTTATTACATTAATATAATTTACCATAAGCTCTTGCCAATCAAAAATTTTAATTTAATTTAGTAAATATCAATTTTATGTTCACAAAATGTATTTACCATAGCAATGAGTGCAAGGGAGCGAAAAGATACGACAATAGCGACAGTACGAGCGAGAGGGAATGTACAAAACCAATTAACTTAATTTTCGTCTAGTTTATTGATCTAAATCATTGTGAATCACGCTTAAAACCGAGTGTGCGCGTTCGAGCTCAAAGTGGCACATTCCGATCTCGGGAAAATGAAGCGCGCCGCTCCGCGTCGCGCTTCATTTGCCTCCCTCGCTCGGAAATGTGCCACTTTTCGCTCGAATGCGCACATCCTCGTATTTATTACATTAATATAATTTACCATAAGCTCTTGCCAATCAAAAATTTTAATTTAATTTAGTAAATATCAATTTTATGTTCACAAAATGTATTTACCATAGCAATGAGTGGAAGGGAGCGAAAAGATACGACTAAAGCGACGGTGCGAGTGAGAGGCAACGATTAAAGTTAATTATCTAAATTTTTTATTAAAAATTTTTTTTTCTTCTTTTTCGATGTCAGTTCATTGTCTTAAAAGAATATTTTTACTAAAATAAAAACCTAATAAGGAATACTTAGAATTTAATATAGCTATACTTTTTTTCGTAAATTTTTTCATTTTTTCCAAGTGGTTTTTTTTAAGGGCAACGCAATATCAAATACAATTAAAACCCCCACACACATACGCAACGTTCCACCTGGTCACATGTAATTTAGTTCCACCAAAGAAGTATAACTTCTAACGCGCCGATTTTTGGAAATAAAAAAGGAAAAAATCAAATCGGCTACATTTACGATGCGCGCGGAAAGCTACAAGCCCTAAACGCCTATATGACAAAAGTAAACCGAACCCACCCCTTCGAAACCACAAAAGGATAAAGTGGGTCGCATCGAGTCGAAAAAATCCAAGGCGCCGGTCCCCTCGTAAACGACAATGCGTTTTTCCTTTCCCGAATTTCGGCCCAGAAAAAGTTCGCGACGGAAAATGATATTTGGAAAGGCGGCGGATCAAAGACAAAAATGGCAAAGTTGCGGTAAAGGCAGGTGACAGTTTTAGAGACGTCTAAGCAAAAGGGAAAAGCAAAGGCACGATCCTGTCATCGTTCACAATCAGACGGTCCACAAATGTATGCAAACCAATGTTTATTGCCTTTGGCAAAACTGCCACCGTATTCCAGTCAGGGCAGCCACTACACCACCGGAATAAATTTATGGCCAGAGGAAGAATTGTGCACCCTCGAATTGTAAAAATACCGGTTTGTTATTGAACATCGTTTCCGCATTACTTACTTTATTTTAACTCTTGTACGCGTTTGTAACTCTTTTTGACGGTGTACTTCTACTGGCGCGCGTTGGGAGTGAGATTTAAGTTGCGCGCGCACAGCTCACAAAGTTAGTCGTCTAAAAAAAAAGTATTTATCATAGCCATGAACGGAAGAGAGCGAAAAAATATACCAATAGCGACAGTGCGAGCGAAATATATATATATATATATATACAGGGTGTCCCAAATTGAGTAGGTTTCTTATTAGGGAAGATAGAAGTTTGGTTAAACGGGCAATGTTTTGCAGTTTTAGGTGCCGATTCAGATTCCGTTAAGAAAATTTTAAAATTTCGAACAGTTCCGAAGTAATCGACAAAAAACTGAAAATCGTTATTTTCTTTAACGTCAAATAACTTTGTAATTATATAATTTACAAAAAAAAATTTAATACAAAAGTTACTAGGTTTCATAAAATACAGATAGAAATTAAGTCAAAATTAAATGCAAAATGGCGGTTTCCAAGATATTTATAACAACTTTCTTATTTTAAATGGACGCCATATTGGATTTTTACGTAGTTAAATAGCATATTTTTTTTCTTTTCAACCATGTATAACAACCCATATTTAAATAAAAAATTATTAACAATATTAAATTTTTCTGTTTTAAATCAAGTAGCCATGAATTATCAAAGACCTTTAACAGTTCTAAATAATTATAAAACATCGTTACGGCCGTTTAGCATAGTTTCAAATTCTTTGCATTTTACATAATTTTTAATTGTATAGCAATAAGTCACTCATCGGCTTTGATGAGTGCACGTGACTTTAATACATTACTTAAAAATTGAAAATGCAAATATTTGTTTAATTGTATTATTTATTTGAACTCTTATAAATCATTTTAAATTAGTGCGTGTACCGTAGATGGCTCGCACGAGTTGATTTAAATTAGTTACATTATTTGTTTTTGGTGTGTACAAACTTCTAAATAATTATAAAACATCGGTACGGCCGTTTTTAGAAAGTTTCTTAATCGTATTTAACATATACCAAAATTCGAAGTAAACGGATAATGTTGCAAACTGCATACATCGTTCCCCCCCGCACGCCAGTTGTGAATCGCGCGTTGAAGAGTTAAGAACGTTCTAGAAAATTTTGGCTTTCTCTAATTAGTGTTTGTGTGGAACAGAATAGTGTTTACCAAAGGGTTTTGGAACTCTCCGAAGTACACCCTGTATATAAATCTGAATTGTAAGCTTATTTTTAAATATTCTATGTTTTGTCGTTTTTGTTAAGTCACAAATAATACTTTAAAAATCTTTACGCCACCTTTCTCAAAAATATCGGCTTCTTTGGTCGTAATGACTTTCCAAAATGTTAGTTGCGAAGCCCAAAATTCATTTTCCTTTGTTTAACGTAGCGCTTTCGGCCGTTTACAAGTTAACGTTATCGCGCTTTCCGGAATCGTGCATTTGAGTTTTTAAATAGGCACACGTGTTTATCGGTTTGTAATAATAAACTCTTATCAATAATTACAAAACCTCGTAACGATCGTTTTTGGGCAATTTTTGAAAATCTTAATATTTTCCGCTTTAATTCGAAACGCCCTTTATAATGGAATTTGCGTTTGCACGTAATTAATTTGGAATTGACGCTTACTTTGTAAAATTAAAGCAAATTATTGGGGTTTTGTTTAGCGATCATAAAAAAATTATATACAAGGTGTTTCGCATTTTGTTGCACCACTGTGAAATTTATTGCAGTCGTTCAAACGTTTTTTTCGCGATTTTAAAAGTTAAATTTACGTACGATATATGTATATATGCTGGTCAGATAAAGTTTGAACAAATTAATAACTTAACTTTAGCTAATAGAGGAGGGAGGGGGGTATTAATTTTTAATACTTTTTAATATTTTGGAATTTAATACTCAAAAAAAAAGTAAATAGTTTATAAATTTAAAAAGAAGTTAAGTTTTTGTATTTTTATTAATGAAAGTCTATTCTAATGCATAAATAAATATGTGTTCTACTTAAACCTATTCATTATTGGTTATTAAAATATATTTCTTATTATTTAATTGTCATGAAGTGCGATTTTGTGGATTTTATATCATTTTATGGTCGGGATGGAATGTGACATTTAGTGACCTAGTATACGGAAGGTTAATAACAATTACAATTTATTTAACAAATTTGCCTACACTAATAACTTAAATACTAGTACATTTACCTAATAATTATTTAATTTACTTACAGTTTTAATGCGCTAAACTAATTGTATCGGTGCTTCTAGAAAAATGGAGATTGCTCTTATTCGGCATTCAAAGTAATATAAGATAGCTGTTTCTCGAACGCGTATTTAGAATAATGGATCGCGTTCGCTACCATATTAATCTGCTATACTTTACTAATTAAAATTTTCAGAAGAAATTGATTAAAAAAAATAATTAAATGTTCGAAAAACTGCAAATGCAAATCAAAAATTGTTTATTACAAGACGTACGCACGCTCGGCTTTAAATGGGGTCTTCGCTAATCGAAAGAAGCCTAAATTTGAGCCGGGGGTTGTTTCAGGCGATTTTCCATCGATCAATTGTGAATTTTTCTAGCAGCTCACAAATGTAGTGATTCTAACTTTGCGACGGCGGTTCGCGTTTTTTTTTTCAAAGTTAATTTTAAGTAGAAAATTGCGCTTCTCAATTTTAGATACAAGTCGTCCCATTTTTCTTTGGCCCCTTCCCCACGCAAAATTTTAGTATGAAAATTGGATGAATATAAAAATACGTGCGAAAGCTCGCTAAGTTGGTGTGTGGTGTTGTCATTTTGCTTGACTACACAGTCCTAAATCCTATTAGTATTTATGAGCGGATATTTTTTCATTTCAAACGTCTAAAAAGGAAAGAGTGAGAATTTTCATACGTCTCACATATAATTTCTTATTTATGGGAACCGCGAATTTTTTAGATTGCTTTCGGAGAGAGCACTTTGCGCGCTTACTTCGCTTTTATTTCTTACAAAATTTAAAAACCGATGAGCGAACATGTGAATTCTGAAATTTGATAAATTGAAACGCTAAATGAATATCAGACAGAAGTTAAACGCGTTTATCGGCCTTAGATTTTATTTTATTTCATTTGTAATTTCGCATTTTGTTTGCGCACTGAAAACCCTTTTCGCCCTCTTCGGGATTTGTAATTTATTTTTTAAAATTTTAAGTGTGTCTAACATTACAAAAAAAAAACAATTTTAACCCCTTGACATACAAAAAAACCGAATTTGATGAGTCCGAATAAAACTATTAATTTGGCTCAACTTAACTGTTATGAGCATACACAAATAACATAAAATAAATAATTAATAGTTTTAAATATTTTGAAATATGTAGAGCAGTTTTTCCCAATCTTTTTTTAACATTCCCCACCTAAGTCATTCTAAAATTTTGATGCATATAATATATAACATATAAATATTTTTTTATATTTAAAAATTGAATTATTCCATAAATGAAGCCTAATTACAACTTGTTCAAGACACAAGATTTCGGTTTTAGCAAGAAATCACTAGGAAATTATTAAGAAAAAGAAACAATAAGTAAATTTTAACAACATAAACTAAAAAATATTTTTATATCGATAGCTCGAATTTTTGATAACGCGAATTATTTTTAGTTTCTCTTCAACTTCGACCTATCGAGGTTTGACTGTATTTAATTTTATAAATTTAATATTTCTGAACAATTAAGATAATTTATTTATTAAGTTTTCTCCAATATTAATTTTATTTGCGTTAATTAATGATCTTCAAAGTTTTTTGAAAAACCACAAATTCTGTATTTACTCTATTTGAGTTTTCTGAAAATACATAATAATTTTTTCATCAAAATTTCCTTTTAAATTTACCGAATAAAGTTTTGTTTTATTCAATTTGTGTTATACAAAAAAAATTGATAATTAAAAATTTCTAAAGTTCTTAAATATATTTTAAAAATTTTCCAAGTTATTTATTTATTTAATTTGAGTTGTCTAAAAACTTAAAATAATTTATTCTTCGAGTTTACTTTAATAATTTTGCTAAATGTTTAAAACTGAATTTTATTCTATGAAAAAAAAACCGGTGCATGTACTTATGTACAGACGTTAGAAGTAATACTTCTTTGGCGCGCCTAAATTAAATATAACAACGCGCTATGTTGCGCTTGTGTATAGCTAGACCAGTGGTTATCAAACTATATGTTACTGCGTATATGTCGTTTTATTTGAATACATTGCTATTTCCTTTTTAAATCCAAAAAATAATTTAAACAAATTGAATAAATACGAAGATGCGCGCGTTCGAGCGAAAAGTGGCACATTTTTGAGCGAGGGAAGCAAATGAAGCGCGACGCGGAGCGGCGCGCTTCATTTTCCCGAGATCGGAAATGTGCCACTTTGAGCTCGAATGTGCACACTCCGTTTTAAGCATTATTAGCAATAATTTTGTCAACGAAAAATTAATAAATAATTTTTTATCATTCCCTCTCACTCGTACTTATGGGTTTATCGTATCTTTTCGCTCGCTCCCACTCATTGCTATAGTAAAAATACGTTTTTTGAATATATAATTGACATATTTACTGAACTAAATTAAATTTGTTGATTGAAGAAAAACTTTAATTTACACAATTCAATAAATACGAGGATGTGCGCGTTCGAGCGAAAAGTGGCACATTTCCGAGCGAGGGAAGCAAATGAAGCGCGACGCGGAGCGGCGCGCTTCATTTTCCCGAGATCTGAAATGTGCCACTTTGAACTCGAATGCGCACACCCGACTTTAAGCACACTTTACAAGAATTAATTTACTCTCTGACAATTCGCAATTAAATATTACAGAATTATATTAATAACAAAATTCCCAAATCGCCAATTTTGTGCCTTTTAACAAAATTATTGTTGAAAACAAACCTTTTTCGGAACATAAAATTGAATACATTTCTTGACGTCTTAGAGACGTCAAAATCTACAATGACACCCTAAACGATTGACGTCTCCTAGACGTCATTGTATGTCAAGGGGTTAACGAGTAAAAACATTTAAATTTGGGGACTTGTCGTTAAAAAACGCGGCTTTCTATTTCGGTAAATCTTATATGAGGCTTTTAGCCCCATCTTTTGGCTTTCGCCTAAAAGAAAAATCGTCCAATTCCGACAAAGGGTGGCCGAGTTACGATTTTTTTTCTAAACCCTTAAAAAGGCTTCGATGACCGATAGCACGACGAACCCGAAATTAAAAAATACAATTCTCACAAAGTCTTAGTTTTATTGCGATTTTTATAAACAATAAATACGTTTCATGATCATTTTAGCGATTCGGAAGTATTTTGGCAAAGCGAAAGGGCTCGGCGCCCTCGAGGAGGGGTCGTTCGTCTTCGCGACGTTCAGAAGCAGTTTGTAACGGGGACGGAACTACGTATAAACGTCAAAATAAATTCTGGCAATGTCAGTTGTACTTTTTTCGCGGCCCGATAAATTATTCCAGTTTACAATGTTCCTGTAAGTTCGGGATTTATATGATGTAGGACGGCGTTTGGGGACGGACGCAGAGAGCTTCGGCTTCCCAAATAAAAATAGACACGTAGAGCTTAAATTACCTTAGCATGATTTATTACTTACATCACTAAAAACGGTTGACAAATAAATCCCGTATAAAGGCCTCGCATTTATAATCTGCCTATTGCTTTTTATTGACTCGCACACATCCACGTTTCGATCTACTTACGCGGTCGCTTTTCCCGAATTGGATTATTAAATTACGACGAGCAAACTCGCAAGAATCGAAATCCGATCGTTTCGTTCCGATCGAAAATTAATTAATTTCCATGGAAACAGAAACACCCGACATGGTCATATTTGCTTCCAAATTCGACTTTTAAAATTATGTTTTTAGCAATGTCACTTAAATTAAGGTATTTGTATTTTTTTCAAGAAGAAATTTCAGCATCAGATTCCATTTATACGATTTTTTAAAACAAAAAAAAACTAGGGGTACATTTCTCCGTTAATACTAGTGTTTTATGGTAAATATTAGGGATACGCTTTTAGCGCGGTAGCGTGAAGATTGCCCGCTTATGCACGGTCGCTCTCGATAGGTTCTTGCCGGGCAACGACGGTGAAATGTAACAACGCATTTTTATCTCAAACAGTCTTAGAAATGGAGCTTCTTATTGAAATAAATGCGATTAATTTAATTCTAACAAACTACCGTTTTTAAATGTTGTGTTGGAGAAAAATTAGTATTTTTTCGATATAGTATTATTTGTAATATTGAATCGGACATAAGTCGAGCAAATAGCGTTCGAACAATACCGAATTATAAATTTCTATCTACTATTAAAACTAATGTAATCAAATATTCAATTAAACTTGACGTAAATCTCAATCGTAAGCATATCTGGGAGGCAACATACAAGTAAATTACAAAACTTGAGAAAAGTTTGAATCCGCATGTGTATGTATGAAATGTAACGACCCGGTGGCTTAATATAACAAAACCAATTATGATCTTCGTTACATCAACTTACAACAGTTGATCTAACTAATAATGATGAATAAAACTGGCACAAACATGATTATTAAAATTTGATCAAGAAGTTAACTCTGTATTTCGAGGGGAGTTGAGATGTTTGTGAATAAACAATCTTTTTAAATCGAAAAATTAATGTAAACAAATTTAATAAGTGCGAGGATGTGCACATCGGGCGAAAAGTGAATATGACTTTGGGTTCGTAAAAAATATGGAAGAAATTATTTTCAAATAATTTCCTGAAACACGTGTTTACTCAAATTTAATGTCTTTTCGATTAGTCAAAGTCCCGCCCAAATCGGAACTTCCGTTTTCTTGTAATACACAATTTTTGATTATCATTTGCGATTATTTTGAACTTCAATTCAATAAGGCATTTTGAAAAACGAATTAATTTCTTAAAAATGGGTTAAAATGTGTAATTATATTTTTCACCAAAAGCAAATCAATATGTCCAATATATTACTAAGGGCTCTAAGAAAATTTTTATAAAATAAAATTATGTAAGTCTTTTCAAACACATAAGACACAAGTAGGTATAATTTTTAAGCTTATTTAAACAATACAAAAAACCATATTTACAATAATTACTCGCGCACGTTGGCACTAAAAATTAATACCCCCCTTTCTATTAGCTAAAGTTAAGTTATTAATTTGTTTACACTTTACCTGACCAGCATATATATATATTACTTTCGATGTAAGTCAAAAAAACCCATATAGGTGCGCTAGAAGTTAAACTTCTTTGGCGTAACTAAATTAAATATAACCACGTCTAAAAATGAACATAAATAAATTCGATAAATACGAAGATGTGCGCATTCGAGCAAAAAGTGGCACATTTCCGAGCGGGGGAGGCAAATGAAGCGCGACGCGAAGCGGCGCGCTTCATTTTCCCGAGATCGGAATGTGCCACTTTGAGCTCAAATGTGCACACTCGGTTTTAAGCATGATTCACAATAAAATAGACGAAATATAAGTTAACATCGTTCTCTCTCGCTTGCACGTACCAGATTATCGTATCTTTTCGCTCGCTTCCACTCATTGCTATAGTAAAAATGCGTTTTTAAACATAAAATTGATCTATACTGAACTACATTAAAAAAAATTATTGGAAATAGCAAAAGATAGACTAGACAAATCTAATAAATGCGAAGATGTGCGCATTCGAGCGAAAAGTGGCACATTTCCGAGCGAGGGAGGCAAATGAAGCGCGACGCGGAGCGGCGCGCTTCATTTTCCCGAGATCGGAATGTGCCACTTTGAGCTCAAATGTGCACACTCGGTTTTAAGCATGATTCACAATAAAATAGACGAAATATAAGTTAACATCGTTCTCTCTCGCTTGCACGTACCAGATTATCGTATCTTTTCGCTCGCTTCCACTCATTGCTATAGTAAAAATGCGTTTTTAAACATAAAATTGATCTATACTAAACTACATTAAAAAATTTATTGGAAATAGCAAAAGATAGACTAGACAAATCTAATAAATGCGAAGATGTGCGCATTCGAGCGAAAAGTGGCACATTTCCGAGCGAGGGAGGCAAATGAAGCGCGACGCGGAGCGGCGCGCTTCATTTTCCCGAGATCGGAATGTGCCACTTTGAGCTCGAATGTGCACACTCGGTTTTAAGCGCGATTCACAATGATTTCGGTCAATAAACTAGACGAAAATTAAGTCAATCGATTTTGTTCATTCCCTCTCGCTCGCACTGCCGCTATTGTCGTATCTTTTCGCTCCCTTCCACTCATTGCTATGGTAAATACGTTTTTTGAACGTAAAATCAATATCTACGATCCGTTTTTCTCTGAGCTAATTTGACGTTAATTTTCGAAGTCGCAAAAAGGGCAGAAAAACGTGTCCCAATTCCCCGTTCCCGAACCGCTTCAGAATTTAACAGGGCCGTCTATATGAAAAGTTTGAAAGGCATGAATAATTCCCGATATGATACCAAAGCTTTTACCTAACATAAATAAATAATAAGGAAAGTCAATAACCGTCCAAAGGCAAAAAAGCCTCGCTGCGGGAAGGGCGAACAATTTTGATTGGGACTACCGCATTAATTCCACTATAACTTCAAATTGATTACGGTGCGCGTAATAAAATTTCAATCGAAATTTGCACATTCGAGTTTCACTAAACATTGTATTTTTATTAACGCCGTTCCGGTCGCCCCTTTCGACGTCCCATTCGATTTTAATTAATTAATTAATTAAATAATAAAATTTCCATTCGAAAGGCCATAAAAAACGAGAACATTTGCAGATTTTTGTTGTGTCGCAAAATCCATCTAATTAACGCTATTGTTTTCGGCACTCTTTCGATCTTAAAAAAATTAGCGCAAAGTGCGTGCGTTTTGTGTTTTTAATTAATTCGGTTGGGGGTTTTTTTTGAATTTTTTAATAACTTTTCAAACTGCCGAGGATGGAAATTTCTATGGTCGCGGCAACTCGCACGTCCAAATGAAAAGCCGGGCAGAATTTGCGAAAATTAACCTCACATAATTAGCGCAGTCGGCAAAGAGAGTTTTAATTAAGACGTTATTGTAAAAAATAAATGAAATTAAAGCGTGGTGAATCGGAGAGCAATTGAGAGAGTACGTTTAGCAGGGGAAGGTAACGCTATACAGAAATTCCGTGCAGATTAAGAGTTGAAGCAAGCAATAATGGAATACAGATGTAATTATTAACTTCAAGTTTCTCTTCGTTAGTTGGAAAACCTTTTTGCGGAATTCTCCAGTTACTCCACTAATTATACACATATTTCAGAGTGTATACCGCGTTCCACGATCTACAATTTCAGCCTTAGATTGAATTACGCCACTTCTAACATAATTATGATTAGCGATTAACACACACCGCCAGAACGAAAAGTGAGGTTAGTGTTGTGCCGCAGGGCGACCCAGCCAGCGGTCCACGAAAGGACGATATCGACAATGACCCGAATTTTGCCTTTCATTAAAAATCATCAAAAAATATTAATATAACGTCCGAACACAAAGAAAAAAAATTTTTCTTAACGATATTAACCTTCTTAGTTTAAATTAAATATGTTAATGTTCACTGGAATTGGACACAATAAAACACAATTGTTAAGCTTGCAACGTTTCGTTTCTTTATTGAAACTTTATCAAGCAACTGATCAAGCAACTGATGTTCGACTTCAATTCCAATTTGAAAAAGTTTCCATTTTACATCGTTTAAATGTTTAAATGCTTTCTCAACAGTTATGAATTTTAAGATGGTTTTACCGTTTCTTTTACAAGAAAAGGGTCTATTTTTGCCTTTTTGTTTTCGTTCTGGTCGTTATTCGTCGAGCAGGAGTACGATCAAATGTATTTTTTGTTGTTTATAGTTTATAACAGTGTGTAACAGAAAATCGAAAAAATTAAATACTTTTGCTAAAATTATTTACCAATCAACAACGAGTGTAAACAAAAATTAAAAAAGGCTAAAGCAGTGTCCTTTTTCCAACTTGGAGAAAGCTATGATTGAATGGTTTTGGTATACACGTAGTAAAAATATTCTGGTTTCGGGAGATCATTGGAAAAATTTGTAGAAAGCCAACATTTTGGACCAATGAAGCAAAAGACAATTTTAGATTACTTTCAAACCAACAATAAATAAGACGTAAATAACCATATTACCTAAATACTTAATAACAATAAATAAAGTTAATAATTGTTTACAAATTTTGGTTATTTTGTATAAAGGATGATAAATATAGATATGATATATACACAGAAAAGTATTTAATACGATTTTTTTTGATAACTCGAATTATTTTTAGTTTCCCTTCGACGTCGACTTATCGAGGTTTGACTGTATTAATATAACACCCAAACACAAAGAAAAATAATTTTTTCTTAACCTTCTTAGTTTAAATAAAATATCTCCAATAAGTTAATGTAATAAGAGGCCTGAAGAAGTTCTAATAGAAAGAACGAAACGTTGCTTAATTAATTAAGTCTTTATATTAAGTGCCCAATTTCTTGTTTTGTTTGAAAATTATGGATGCTAAGACCTCGTTGAAAAAAATATTATTTTTTTTTCAAAATTGTATGGGGCCATCAAGGTCCTTCCACGAAATTTGCCATTTGGTTGATTTGATGAATAATTAAAAAAATATATACGTATTTCTTTTTATTCTAAAAGTCAAAAAGTTTCGTCAAAGTGGCACTAGTTTATAACTCAAAAACTGATAGAAATTTCAAAAAAAGTGATTAGTAGGTATAAAAGATTTTTCATTTGGCCAATCCTTCGATTAATATAACCACAGATTTTGTAATATTTTCAATTTAACAAAAAAGTAGGTATAAGAAGTAGTAGTAAGTAATTTGAATTAGTTTAAAAAGTAGTAAGAAGTAATTCCAAATCATTAATAATAAATTAAATTGTTAAGTACAGACATATATATTTCTATGCATTCTCTGATTTAATATTGTCTTTCCTAATATTTTTTTAATTGTTCACCTCTTTGTTATTATTGTTTTTTTCTCTCTTAGTAGATCGAACACTCAATAGTTCGAAGTTTTCTCGAGGTTCCTTAAACTTCCAATTATCGAGGTCGCCTGCAATTATATTTTTTTGACTTCGAATTTTTAACAATAATTTTCTCGGGTCGGCGGGGTCTCCTTTTCAAAAAACGTCCTCCATCGATCAACGGTCGCAGTTAATTAATCGACATGCCCAATTATTCGCGCACATTACCAAATGCACAAATATCGCATGGAAAAGCCATGTGACACGCTCGAATTCCCAATACTTTCCGCACCTACGAAATTATCTCGCATTTCATTAGGCGCAGAGAAAAATTAAAACAACAACAGCTACTTTAATTATATTAATTTAATTTCGCGGAAGGCCCCCGAATAATGCCAGAAATGTAAATATTAGTGAGACGTAAAGGTGTAACGGGTGTTTCCCTAATGAAGGGTCAAAAGGTTACATTATTCAGTGTCACTAAATTTGTCCGAAGGCTTCACAAAAGAGCGCCAGCGACTCCACGAAATTCCAAAATTAAATTAAATCTAAACAAAACTCCATGTGTGCAACTTCTCTTCGATTTTTAATTGGATCTTTAGTTTTTTTAGTCGCGTGTTATGGTACAAAGTCGGTAGATCGCAAATTTGGGTCGCGCCCACAAATAAGCGAGTTTTGATTTTTTTCTTCAATCGATGTTGTACGATAAAAGCACGTGGACGTCTTTTTTCGGCGTTCTCCGAATTTTTTCGAAGGCACCATTAAATATTTTTGATCCTATTTATGTCAAAAGGCTGAGGATTTGGATTTTGTGTCGCTTTTGACGATATTCCAACAAGTAGGCGAGCTTTGAATTTTTTAAACTGATTTAGCGAAGAGAAAAACAAGTCTACGACTTTTGCCCTTCTGTCATAGATTTTTCTAAGAGACCCACGTTGTTTTTGGTGGTATTTTTTCTTCCAAACTCTGAAAATAACAAATCTGCTTCGTTTTAAGGCCGTTTCAAAAACTAACAGCTCTATAAATTTTTAAATCGTAGAACTTCGTAAAAATCGCATCGATCCCTTCGAATGTCGCGTTAGAAAAAATTCTGCACGACTCCTACGCTCGTTATTTTTTGATTTTGCGCTAAAACAAAAGCAAAAAAATCAAATTTGAATTATTAAATTATTAAATCGTGAGCTTTTGTAATAAAGAAAAACGACGTCCCTTACTTCGACCCCAGTTTTTTCAAAAAACTTTTTAAACTTAATTTGTATAACAAATTAATAATTTCTAAATTTATTTAAGTTTTTTAATTAAATCTCCGCAAGCAACCCAGTTATTTTCTGAAATTTAAATTTTATAAACATTAAACAAACAAAATGCAAAAGTCATTTCTACTCAAATTTCCCTGCAGAAAAATTGACAAATAAATTTCGTTTAACGAAAACGTGTATAAAACCATCCCCCAATTCGATTTAAATATCAATCGACGCCAACTATTTAAAACACGTGCAGTTAATTAGTGGGGGGGGAGGAAGGCACAGCTTTATTTATTTCAAACTAATCCAAAATCCGATGTACCAAACTACCGATTAAATAAAGCTGGCCATTTTGTTCAAACGCTCAAAATAAAAGCAGAGGCGTGCATGTTCGCATTACCGCGACCAACTCGAACAATTTTTATTTCGGGCCGCAGAAAAACAAACATATTAAATTCCAAAAGCAATCCTCGAATCTCCAATGCCCTTATATTAATACGCAATAAAACTCCCTCTTTAATAAAGCCTCTCGACTTAATAAAATCTCAATTTTATTGCGGCCCTGTGCATCAAGAAAAAATCAAAATTGTTTTATTACATCTCCAACAAACTTCTCGTAATTCTCGAAAAACAACTAAGAAGCTCGTTAAAGGCGCCCATAAAAATAATTAAGGATTATAGACTTCTCGCAGTTTTAGTGGAAATTCTTTGTCCCTAAGTGAAAGTTTTCGTGCCGCTCTCGGCTCGTTCGAAAGTATGTAAAGTTGGGGCAGATCAGCGAAGACATAAATGTAATTTTCTTCGGAAAAGGGTAGGTCGTTATGAGTCGTAAAATTTTAGAGCATCGCGATTTTTTTAAGAGCTCGAATTACGTTCGAATGCGATTGCTTCCCTCTTAAAATAATCTTCGTATGAGCCGGATAGGGCCTCGACGGACGGTTAACAGTAATACATCCTAATTCGATTTAAATAAACGTCCTCTCTAATTTGTTTATAGCTCCCCAACATTTATCTTTAATGTCCTTCGGCGATCCGAACTGGTTCTCTTCGAATCGGCGCACGTCGAGATGGATGAAGCATGTCGATTAAAAAATAATATTTGAAACTTTGATTTTAAATTAAATTTCGTAAATATCAATTTTGTGTTCGAAATAAGTTTTTACCATAGCAATGAGTGGAAGGGAGCGAAAAGATACGACAATAACGGCAGTGCGAGCGAGAGGGAATGAACAAAATTAATTAACTTAATTTTCGTCTAGTTTATTGACCGAAATCATTGTGAATCGCGCTTAAAACCGAGTGTGCACATTCGAGCTCAAAGTGGCACATTCCGATCTCGGGAAAATGAAGCGCGCCGCTCCGCGTCGCGCTTCATTTGCCTCCCTCGCTCGGAAATGTGCCACTTTTCGCTCGAATGCGCACATCTTCACAATTATCGGATTTGTCTATTTTATTCTGCGCTCTTTCAAATCAAAATATTAAATTAAATTTCGTAAATATCAATTTTGTGTTCGAAAAAAGTTTTTACCATAGCAATGAGTGGAAGGGAGCGAAAAGATACGACAATAACGGCAGTGCGAGCGAGAGGGAATGAACAAAATCAATTAACTTAATTTTCGTGTAGTTTATTGACCGGAATCATTGTGAATCGCGCTTAAAACCGAGTGTGCACATTCGAGCTCAAAGTGGCACATTCCGATCTCGGGAAAATGAAGCGCGCCGCTCCGCGTCGCGCTTCATTTGCCTCCCTCGCTCGGAAATGTGCCACTTTTCGCTCGAATGCGCACATCCTCGTATTTATTGAATTTGGTCAATTAAAGTTTCTCTTCAATCAACAAATTTAATTTATTTCAGTACATATGGGTGATTCTCAGATAACCGTGATTTTTTATGTCCAGTATTTTATTTATCATCCAACATAGTTTTTTCTTATTGAGAATTCATTAATATTATAAATCTGATAATTATCTTCGACCTACATTAGGTTTTGGAACATAAGGGATCTTGGATTACTCATAACTTACGAAAATATACTCGAAATGTCATTACCGTGGTATGTCCGATTCTCTTTTTTCAAACTAAATGTATAAATTTCTATCGTTATTTGATTTGTAATTTAAAAGTTACTTCTTATAACTTAAGTCTAATATATACTCCATTAAATTATATTGCAATTATACGAAAATAATGTTTGGTAAAAAAAATAATCGTCTTTGATTTATGTCCGGGAATTTTATTCAATTTTTAAATTTGAAATGTTTGCCGCCTAATCGCCATCTTAATTTAGTTTCATCCACTCCTTCTGGCAGCATTTTCAGGAGGGACTATTTGTGCAATGTTTACAGCTGTGTATCAATTTTGAAGTTTTAAAAATATAATTAAATTAATTTGTTTTATTTTGAAAAAGGTATGTCATAAAATTACATGTCAATACCGTGGTATTGAAATTTACTGTTATTAATACGATGTTTGAATCAATTATAGTAAATTTTTATTTACTTTTACGTAAATAATCGAAATTAGTTAGGAAATTATTTTATTTATCTGCATTATAAAGTTAGGTTCATTTTAAATTCAAATGTCATAACCGTGGATGTCACTACCATGGCAAAAATAAGAAATAACTTTTTAATTTATTTTTTCCTCAATGTTTTAACTTATTTCTGTATTTATTTGTTATAGTTTTGTTAAAAAATTTCGACAGAATAACAATTGAATGTAAATTTTGCAAAAAAAACAAAAAAAAACTAGCGCTCAACAAGTAGCAACAAAGGACTTTCTAAAACGTGGTCTAGCAGAATTTTGGTCAACTATTAATGTACCAGACCAATTCTATTCAAAAGAGGGATAAAAAACAGATGTTTTGACGTTTAATTTTTTCTTATACCTTATGTAAAAAATTTATCATTGCAATAAATATTTTGAGGGTAGTCTGGCAAACAGTTGTGTCAAGAATAGGGGCGCCAGACTTAAATTTTTATATTCTACTGATCGAAACTTCTTCGAATAGTAAAACATTGTACTTATGTCTTATACATCATTTTTACAAAAAATGAGGAAAAAAAATTATGAAAAAAAAACAGTTGGACAAGTTACAGATCGCCGAACAGTTGGTTTATTTTTGTCCAATATCTAAAAAGTAATAAAGTCCATTTTGTACTTATTTTGGTTCACCCCCTTTTAACGTTCCCCGCTTGGACTATTATATGTCAGTACCGTGGCATTAAAATTTTCAAATTTTGTCATAGTTTTCACTTCGTTGTAGTTGTAGTAGAACTTCGTAAATATCAATTTTGTGTTCGAATAAAGTTTTTACCATAGCAATGAGTGGAAGGGAGCGAAAAGATACGACAATAACGGCAGTGCGAGCGAGAGGAAATGAACAAAATCAATTAACTTAACTTTCGTCTAGTTTATTGACCGAAATCATTGTGAATCACGCTTAAAACCGAGTGTGCACATTCGAGCTCAAAGTGGCACATTCCGATCTCGGGAAAATGAAGCGCGCCGCTCCGCGCCGCTCCGCGTCGCGCTTCATTTGCCTCCCTCGCTCGGAAAGGTGCCACTTTTCGCTCGAATGCGCACATCCTCGTATTTATGGAATTTGGTCAATTAAAGTTTCTCTTCAATCAACAAATTTAATGTAGTTTAGTAAATATATCGATTAGTAATTCAAAAAACGTATTTTTACTATATCAATGAGTGGGAGCGAGCGAAAAGATACGATAAACTCATAAGTACGAGTGAGAGGGAATGATAAAAATTATATACTAATTTTTGGTAGACAAAATTATTGCGAATAATGCTTAAAACCGAGTGTGCACATTCGAGCTCAAAGTGGCACATTCCGATCTCGGGAAAATGAAGCGCGCCGCTCCGCGTCGCGCTTCATTTGCCTCCCTCGCTCGGAAATGTGCCACTTTTCGCTCGAATGCGCACATCATTGCATTTATCGGATTTGTCTATTTTATTCTTCGCTCTTTCAACTCAAAATATTAAATTTTGGAAAAATTTAAATTTTTCGTTAGACTTGCGAGGCACATTATTTGAAGCAAAATAAAAAAAAAAATTATAACAAAGATATATCTAAATTTTTATTCATGGCACGTCGATCTTGGAGCCAAGGTACAATTTATTGACGGTAACCGAGGTACAACACACCGACCCTTAACGTTTAAACTCAAAAATAAAATTAAAGATTATGCTGTGCCAATATCGGATCACTACTATGCAAACATTAATAAATAATCTTTCTATTACAATGAGTCATTTGTTATTAGGTAATAAAAATCAATAAGATATTTAAGTAAAAAGAATACAAAAAAATTTACTTTTTTTCAATTAAAAATTTCAATTGATCTCATAGATTGGCCAGCTGCTGCTAACTTTACGTTAATGTCTGCCAATGTGGCATTTGAAATATCGAAAATTATGGGTCACGAAAGCCCGCAAATATTAAAAAAAATAAAGTTGCCCTAGGTACAAAGGGATCAAGGTACAACACGTTTCCGCTACCGTTGGGTGGACAAAAAAGTAATTTCGGTTTTCGCTTAAAATTCAGTTTTGTTTCAAACACACTTTCTTATCGGCCCCGAAATTTTCGTCTAATTAAGTTATGTCACCGAAGAGGCTCCCTCGAGTGCTACGCCTCTGAGTCAGCGCAAAAAAAATCCCAACGAGTCAATAAAATACCGGCTGATTTAAGAAAATCTGGATGTATCCTAAAAAACTACCCTATCTTCGCATTTTATTCTTTCGAAATAAGCCCTTCGCAAAATACACCGGTGTTTACCACGAAATATCGGTTAAAACCTTGCGAAATATTTGTTTCGCATTGAATTTGCAGATTCGCAAAGCTCGAGTAGACTTTTCCAAAAAAAAATAAACAAAAATTAAAAAATACTAATCATAATGTCTTTTTAATATTATTTAAAGTTAACAGGAATTGGAGTATGAATAAAATGTTAAATATGCAACGTTTCGTTTTTTGACTAAATTTTTTCAAGCAACTTAACATCTCAAAAAATGGGTTAACCACCAAAACCCAAAATTATACGATTTTGAGTTTGAATAAAGAAACGAAACGGTGCATATTTAACAAAAATTGTTGTATTGTTGTACAATTCGTGTTAAAATACCAACAAGTCAATAAAATACCAGCTGATTTAAGAAAACCCGGATGCATCCTAAAAAACTACCCTATCTCCACATTTTATTATTTCGAAATAAGCCCTGCGCAAATTACATTGGTGTTTACCACAAAATATCGCTTAAAACTTTGCAAAATATTTATTTCGCATTGAATTTGCAGATTTGCAAAGCCCGAGTATACTTTTCCAAAAAAAAATTAAATAAAATTAAAAGATACTAATCATAATGTCTTTTTAATATTATTTAAAGTTAACAGGAATTGGACTGTCAATAAAATGTTAAATGTGCAACGTTTCGTTTCCTTGAGGACACTTTTTCAAGCAACTTAACATCTCAAAAAATGGGTTAACCATCAAAACTCAAAATTGTACGATTTTGAGTTTCAATTGTTCTCCAATTCCTGCTAACTTTCAATAATATTTAAAAACACTGTTGCCAATTTACAAATTTGCTAATAAAACCTTGTTTCATCTCAAAATTAGTCTGTTTCAATTGAAAAAAGTCAATTTAACAAAATCGGTAGATTTTTCCCGGTCGCCGAAGCAAAATCCAATCGGACCGCGCAAAAACCGCTCGAAAAATTTAATCAAACCAAAAAGTAATTGTTTCAAAACTAATCCGGCAAACAAATCCATCCGAAACAGGCTCTAAGCAAACTCCCGACCGCGTTCCCGAACTCTTCAGGTGTTGCAAAAGTTGCAGCAGACGAAACCGCAAAGCGGCGAAATTTCCCATTCGCAGAGATAAAAATGACGCGACTCGAATTTCGTTTAAACGGGAAAAGGTCCGTTTTAGTATCGCGCGCGCCCTATCACACAATGAGTAATTTCCAAAAAAACCAAAATAATCTTCGCTGACCGCGCAACAAGGGAAATGTACTGCCTGCGACTATAAGATAAGCCTGATTATTATTTATTGCATTGCGTTCCTTTTCTCGTCTTATCAGCGATGCATTAATTACGCCGAAACGGCGAAAAAATGCGCGTGGGTGCGTGCGGTCCCCAAAAATCGAGCCAATTTGTGCCCGGCGAAATCGGACCAATAAATTATTTTTTTTAAAACCGATTATAATCAAATTAAAAATCAAAAACGGAACTAGTTTCGAACGATTTGCGCTCGCACGAATTAAAAAATTAGTTTTTTTCCGGGAGTGGGGGCGGATGTGGCATAGGGTGGTCGTTCAAAATTAAATTTTTTCCGACCCCCCAAAAAAAACTTTCTTTTAATGACAAAATACGGGGGAATTTATTTTAACAAAAATAACACGTGCCTCAAGGCAATCAAAGTTCATTTTTTTGAAAAATAAATGTAGTTTTTTGTAAGTATCTCTTAAAGTATACGAATGTGAGAAAAAGTTATTAGGAGTATTTTGTAGGAAATTAAATTCTCTATAAAAAAGGTCTTTTCCATTTATTTCATGAAATTAATATTTATAGAGATATTCTCAATAATAAATTCATTAACTTCATTTAGTCAACATTTTAAGATGATAAAACGTCATTCTTTCTTAAATATATTTAATTTCCCAAAACTATAATAAATTCTAGTTGTTACAAAATGTTTTATACTTCAGAAAAAATAAGGTTTGTAGGTCGTAAAATCTTGACTATATGGATTTAATGAATTTATTATTAAACATATCTCCATAAATACGAATTTCAGAAAGAAAATGAAAAAGACCTTTTTTATAGAAAATTTAATTTCCTACAAAATTGTTCCTATAACTTTTTCTCAAATCTATATACTTTAAGAGATACTTACAAAAAATGAACTTATATTGTTTTGAGACACGTGTAATTTTTGATAAAAAAATTTCCCCCGTATTTTTCCATTAAAAGCAAGCCTTTTTGGGGCGTCGGAAAAAATTTAATTTTTAACGACCACCCTAACGTGACCCCAAACTCAAAACCGAAAAATTTTGGAATTCAAAAGCGTCGGATTCGAAGAGAAACAAGGCAACGCAACGAAATCCATAAATTAGGGTCGCGAAACGAGCATCCCTAAGAAAATCTATTGTATATGGCGTCTTCGTGTTTCTGTTGTTATTTCTGTACATATATCATTAAATATCCGAAATCCGAAGATAAATTTCGACAAAGGAAATCGGCGCAACGAAACGATTCCGCACAACACGCCCCGAAGGAGTTCGATTTAAATTTGCGAAATTTTTTCCCCCGGCCCGATATTTGGTCCGGACGTATCCGTAAATAATTAGGGGCGCCCGTAAAAAGGCGGCCCGAAATTTATCCGAAACGGATACGCAACAAAAGACCGCCGCGAAAGCGTCCCTTCTGCGGTTAGCAATTAATTACCGGCACACATAAAGATCGATTGTTCATTAACGGCTTTTGAGCTTTTCGGACCCGGTCCCCGAAGGGGAAAAAAAATCGATCACTCACCTAGTTGGACGTACATCTTCGGCCGGACGTTCTCCTGCCAAGCCGCAAAGCACGCGGAAAGCGCGCACGCGGTGATCACCAGAAACAAGCCCATGGTCCAAGCTAAACCACTGCTACCACTTTATCATGTCCAAAAATGCACTCACACTTGATTATTATACGGGAGCAGTTCGCATCACAGTCGGCCGCGTAAAAAAACCCCAAGTACACTCTGCAAATTCACAACGGTCCTGTTACCATCATAGAAAAGTACGAAAAGGTGCGGCGTCGCTCGTGGCACGGACGCCCGACGTTGACTGGTCGAGGACGGCGTCGCGATGCCAGTGCCAGCTGACGTCCCCACTTCGGCGAAACGGCAGCGCCGGCAACCTGCAACGGACGTCTATGTTATTACGGAACGTTATGCAAGCGACAATTAGAAAAATGTTGTAACAATTGTTTTTTTTTCGCAAAACTTTCTACCATGCGAATTGTTCTTTTTTTTTCGTACAAATTACCTTTTCTTCTAATTAATTTTACTCTCAACGAGACGAAAAAGTGCCTAATTTGCAAAATTTAATCTGGCAAGATACACCTATTTTTTTTTAAATACATTTATTTACAAATAAGGCAACCTGTTGTACGTTGGTCCTTTTTTGACTTGTAATTTTTTTTTAAATTGTATATGTAATGATGAAATGAATTGCGTCGAAGGGGGCACTAATAAGGTATTTTAACATAAAATATTTGAAACTTTATTTTTAAATTAATTAATCATTGTGAATTGTTCTTAAAGTCTAGTGCGCACCCTTTCAGATCACAATATTTAATTATATTTCGTAAATATTGATTTTACGTTCAAAAAACGTATTTACCATAGCAAATGAGTGGAAGGGAGCGAAAAGATACGACAATAACGGCAGTGCGAGTGAGAGGGAATGAACAAAATCAATTAACTTAATTTTCGTCTAGTTTATTGACCGAAATCATTGTGAATCATGCTTAAAACCGAGTGTGCACATTCGAGCTCAAAGTGGCACATTCCGATCTCGGGAAAATGAAGCGCGCCGCTCCGCGTCGCGCTTCATTTGCCTCCCTCGCTCGGAAATGTGCCACTTTTCGCTCGAATGCGCACATCTTCGCATTTATCGAATTTGTCTATTTTATTCTTCGCTCTTTCAAATCAAAATATTAAATTAAATTTCGTAAATATCGATTTTGTGTTCGAAAAAAGTTTTTACCATAGCAATGAGTGGAAGGGAGCGAAAAAATACGACAATAGCGACAGTACGAGCGAGAGGGAATGAACAAAATTAATTATCTTCATTTTCGTCTAGTTTATTGACCGAAATCATTGTGAATCACGCTTAAAACCGAGTGTGCACATTCGAGCTCAAAGTGGCACATTCCGATCTCGGGAAAATGAAGCGCGCCGCTCCGCGTCGCGCTTCATTTGCCTCCCTCGCTCGGAAATGTGCCACTTTTCGCTCGAATGCGCACATCTTCGCATTTATCGAATTTGTCTATTTTATTCTTCGCTCTTTCAAATCAAAATATTAAATTAAATTTCGTAAATATCGATGTTGTGTTCGAAAAAAGTTTTTACCATAGCAATGAGTGGAAGGGAGCGAAAAGATACGACAATGGCGACAGTGCGAGCGAGAGGAAATGAACAAAATTAATTAACTTAATTTTTGTCTAGTTTATTGACCGAAATCATTGTGAATCACGCTTAAAAATTAACAAACCTTTTCTCGTATACTCAAATTTCACATACTTGAATGGTTAACTTTGCAAAAATTTTAATTTTTCGTTACACTTGCGAGGCATATTATCTGAAACAAAATTTAAAAAAAATAAGAATTTATAACAAAGGTATATCTAAATTTTTATTTATTGCACGTTGATCTTAGGGCCAAGGTACAATTTATTGACAGTTCCCCTACTTCGAGTGGCAAAAAATATATAGTAAAAAATACGACCGACAGATAGAGCATTCTAAATACTTCAAAATATAAAAAAAAAACAAATCTTTGGACTATGGGTGTTCTTGGTAAGGGGCCATCCATAAATTACGTCACACGAAATTTAGGACTTTTGAACCCCTCCCCCCGTCCTTGTCACAGGTTGTCACATTTTTCGAACCCCCTCCCCCCTGATGTGACGTCACACATTTTTTAAATTTATGCATATATATTTAAAAATAATCTAAAGAAAACAGTTATTTTCATTTTTTTCTTATTTTTATTAAATAATCTTTAATAAAATCAACATAAAGTCACATATGTCTGATAACAAAAAAATAGCTAGTTAGAAAACAATAAACGACATATTTTAACATGTTACGTCACAAAGCTTGTGACCCCCCCGCCCCTTGTCACACTATGTCACATTAACGTGTGACGTAATTAATGGATGGCCCCTAACAATCAAAGTACAAACCTATTCGAAATTTTTTAACGACGAACAAAAACACCCTTAAATATTTCAACCCTTACGATTCTTTGCCCGAGACGCTAAACTAAAAATTTTCCACGACAAACGTAAGTGGGCCGACGAACGCCCAGTTACCTAATACAGCAGATGTATCAAATTAAAAGTGGAACAAAGTTCGTCTAGCATGGACCATTTGCCACCCCAATGCGTCCCTCAGAACGGCTTCGGGAACAAGTTAAGAAAGTTAATCACCTTCTTTACGCCGCCGCACACTTACAACTGATTGCAGTTCCGGTATCCCGAACAGCCATCCGAAGAATGTCAACGAACTTCGGCCAGAAATTTACATTTTCGTAACGTTACACACACACACACACACACACACCTAAGGAATCTTATTAAAAGCGGAAACCTAAGATAAACGGATTAATATCAAAATTTTCTTGTACACCTTGTCTCCGATTATGAATTATGAGTTGATAACAGCAACATTAAACACCCTGGGATTTGCATAAGATCTAAAGGGTTCATGCTCTTCGGGCGACAGGTCAAGAGAAGGGTTGCAAATCTTCCCTAAACAATTCGAGCTAATAAATACTTGGTAAAAACGCCCTCCCACACCTCGTTAATTATTTTCGAAAAAAAAACCAACGCAAAACTACCCAATTAAAATATTATCGTACGAAAGAATGGATTTTATGTGACGGAGAAATCGTTCTTTTTATAACAAGACATTAAATTATATAAAGACGTTATTTGCCTCGAAAAAGCTGTTTATAAAAACGCAGTTTTCCGTTATCCAACATAAAAGCTAATCAATTTCGAACGAGTTCGATATTAGAACCGAAGTAATAAAATTCTATTAGCCATAATTGAATACAACATCAATATTTTAATGTATTCAATCATTTTAGATTGACAGCTCCTTAAAATTACTTCACTTCCAACCTGATAGGAGATATTAAAAATAAATATCATAAAGCAACACCCCATACGACAGCACTTATTAAAAATATTCCCTTCACAAAAAAAAAGCTCAAAGTTTCCTCGCCTATGGCTGTAGTTATTATGTACACAGCCCACGTCAAAATATTTACATCGAAAATAAAACCGGAATAAATTAAACTCGATTGAAATTCAAAAAAAAAACTTTAATTTCAACTAAAAAAACTATGCAACCAGCAAAATAATTAAACGACCCCCGATTGAGCTACAACAGCGCCCTCTATATAATACCCAATTGACCAACTTACTTATTTTTTCAAGCCCCACAAATTTGATCTGATACAATTTTTTCGTAAGACCCATAATTCCTGAGATACTTGCCTTAGTTCTTGAATCGAAGCCGAACTCCGTTAGGAGCGATTTTCTCCAAATCTAGACCGGCGTCGCCCACATTTTTTTCGAGTAACTTATGTCCCAAAGTCTAAATTTTTCAAAATACAAAGCGTCCCCGGGGGACGCCTTCAAATAAAAACGGTACCGAGCTCCCGAGGCGTTGCCGTGCAAAGAAAACGGCTACGAACTAATTTAATGATCTCAAAAATTACTTAAAAGCACTTTAGACTTTAATTGGTCGTTAGGGTTATTTTTTTTAGCTAGAAGGATGCTGTTTAGACTTAATAGAGTTATCCAATTACCTTCTTAAAACAATAATAATCGAAGGTCGCCGGAAAATGAAGACGTAAGACCTCGAACTGTGCGTTAAAGATTTTTGGAAATGAAAAAAAATTATAATGAAAGGGAAGGGTCACTTTTATCGCCAGATTATGTTAAGCCTTATTTTTCGCTAAATCTCGTTGTTGGCGGATACTTTTTTTTTCCCAGCGCGAACTGGAGTTGTGCCAAAAAACATCGGCGGAATTAAAAGGACTAGTTTTCAAAATAAATTAGAAAAAGCAAAATTGATGTTCATCAAAGCGAAAGAGATTTATAGGTTGCGAAACTAACGAGGACGACTCTCAGAATTATCGTTATTAATGGATTAAATCTGGTGCGATTTATTAGAATGGGAGAGGAAAAGTAGTAGATTTGAAAGACATCAAAGTAAATGTAAACATCTTATTTGGAAAGTGTTTCTTTCAATAAAGCACGTAATCGAGTATCAAAAAGCGAAGGTGTGTGTGTGCGCGCTGTAAACACAGATAAGGGAGCTAAAGAGGTGAAGAAAATGTCTATTTTTTAAGGTAATAATTATTTATTGCCCCGCTTTACTTCGGAATAAGGATGTATGTAAGCATCAAAACGTTCGTTAAGGACGAACAGGGAACAAAGAATGGGAGGAGATGGGATTAGCAAACCGCGTCTTCCATCACTCACGGAAAATGCAATAAAAGTTTATTCCGCTTGTTATTTCAACTTGGAAAGCAGGCAACACCGATTAAAAGAAAAAGGTTTATTTTCCCTTTTTTTTCCTCCTCCTTTTTAATTCGCAAATAAGCGCAAGTAAATTCCGTAATTAATTTAATTAAGCCTTTTGAAAATTTTAATTAGCTAATGTCGTTTTCTCCTTCTTTTTTGTTAACACACATACGCACACAAGTTCGGGGCTTCGAACCGTTATCTTTATTGTTCCGGTTCGGGTCAAAAAATACGTATCGGTTTGGTTCTGGTTTTCGTTCCGCCAAAAATATCGATTTTTTCGATTTTCGATTCAGAACCGAGCGATTAATTTAGAATATTTTATTCTTTCTTTTGTAATACTTGATGATATACCGGGTGTATCATTTCAAGTGGTACGAACTTATAATTCCTAAAATAATAGAGATTTCAAAAAAAATATGCAAGGTATAAAAGTTTTTTTAATTTATTGGATCTATGCACTAGCATAAATATAAATGTTATTATACTTCCGGTTTAACCAGAAATTGTGTCGACTCAAATAGAAGGATATTAATTTTTTTTATAATTAGATAGAGCTCCTCTGGCACTTTCCAAAAATGTAAAATAAGTTACCATTTGATTAATAAATAATTAAAATTTTTTTCGTTTCGGGAAAGTTCCACGGGCTTATAATTTCAAAATGACTAATTTTATGCAAAAATTGAAGATTTAAGCAATCACAGAAGTCGTCCAAAAACTGTAATGGAAATGCCCAAAAATTTAATTCAAATAAAACGTTAACAAAATGCTTATCGCAAACTCGAATTCCCGCACCCGTTCCCCGCACATTTCAGTTGTGCAAGGCACGTCGAAGAGCACAGTTCAACGCTGCCCAAAATTTTTATTTACTAGTGTTTATTTAAATGTGTAGAGTGACAGTGTTCATCAAGGGCCTTCTACCCCCAAGAAGCGCCCCTTCTGCAAAATTCAAAGCTGTAAGTCTATTTTTAAAGATCTCTATTAATGTTTTTCGGTTTTCGTTGGGCAAAATTAATGGTATCACAAAAAATTTTGTACCGCTGTGCTTACAAAAAAAATGACAATTTTTGAGCTTCGGCGGCTTTCGCAAAAAATTAGAACTAACCCCTAAATTAATTTTCTTCGTGTTGAATTTTGATACGTCACGGAATGACATAGAAGCTTCGGGTTATTTGCGAGCCGACCTTATCGCATTTCTTACCTGGCTTTTGAGATATCATTTTATTTTGCCTTTTTACGATTAGAGTTTTCTAACTGTACTTTACGAACGGGAGCAGCTCGAAAACCACCATTTCCACGACCGTAACGGTAAAGTCCTATTCGAAAAAATCTTTGACGAGAAAATATACCGGGTGTATGATATAAAGTGCTTGGAGCTTATTTATAATTCCTAAAATAATAAAGAGTAATAAGAGAGTTGGCACTATTTCCGGTTAAACCGGAAGTAATACAGAATTTATATTTATGCCAGTACCATACATCAAATAAATTAAAAAAACTTTTATACTTGCTCATTTTTTAAATTTTTATTAGTTTAGGGAGTTATATGCTCGTGGCACTTTAAACAAAACACCCGGTATATATTTCAGTAGCTGAGCGACCGAAAGCCATCCCATTTCCATAGCAAACTCGAAAAACGCCAAATCAACCGTGCTCGCCCAGATATTTAAATTTAAACAACCTTTTATTTGCAATAATAATAATTAATTAAGTGTAAGTGTAGTAATTCGATGTAAGGTAAAGAGCCCAGTTTCTGACACTTTAAGAGTGACAGGATAACTTACAGAAAATTTAATTTAAATAATTAATTTTTTTTTCACATATAAGTTCAAGATTACTAGAAAAGGTCATATGCGTAAAATAATTATTTGAATCAGATTAATAATTTAAATTAATGTTTTAAAAAATAATGTTTGAAGACCCAGTTTCTCACACTCCATATTTCAAAATTATTCTTCATTTTATTAGGCTATACACTATCAAGTTTAAATTTATTATAATCAAACATAATTTGTTATAATCTATCATTTATTATAAATAAAATGTTAATTTTTTCAACACAACAATAATTAAAATAATAAAATTAAATAATATAAAAACAAATATGTAAACATAACATAGGTTAGAATTTGAGTGTCAATAACTGTAACTTACCTATAAAATTGAGCCTAGTTATTGACACCCTTATTTTAATAATAAAATATAATGTACTATGATGTTTTAATATTTAAAAATAAAGAGTAGTTAATTATTAATCGAACCATATATTTTTTATACTTACATGATGATTAAATCACTAATTCAATAGTCGAACGCTCTTCTGTCAATTGCTTAGACTATAACCAAAAAATGGCTTTCACAGTCACTCTGGGCTTAAATATTATTTTATATTAAGTGAGTTTTTTTTGTAACTGATATCGTCATCAAATAGGTACACGATGAATTTATTTTAATTTTGAAAAAATTAATTTATTAATTCGAGGTAATTTTCTTTTTATTAATTCAAAGTCAAGTTGAAAATGTAAGAAACCGGATCAGTGTCAATAACTGGGTCTTTTACCTTATACAATTAAAAAAAATTACAAGTTATTTTATTAGTAATTCAAAAAAATTAATGTGAACAGACTCGATAAATACGAAGATGTGCGCGTTCGAGCGAAAAGTGGCACATTTCCGAGCGAGGGAGGCAAATGAAGCGCGACGCGGAGCGGCGCGCTTCATTTTCCCGAGATCGGAATGTGCCACTTTGAGCTCGAATGTGCACACTCGGTTTTAAGCGTGACTCACAATGATTTCGGTCAATAAACTAGACGAAAATTAAGTTAATTCGTTTTGTTCATTCCCTCTCACTCGCACTGCCTTTATTGTCGTATCTTTTCGCTCCCTTCCACTCATTGCTATGGTCAAAACTTTTTTCAAACACAAAATCGATATTTACGAAATTTAATTTAATATTTTGAGTTGAAAGACCGAAGAATAAAGTAGACGAATCGAATGAATACGAGGATGTGCGCATTCGAGCGAAAAGTGGCACATTTCCGAGCGAGGGAGGCAAATGAAGCGCGACGCGGAGCGGCGCGCTTCATTTTCCCGAGATCGGAATGTGCCACTTTGAGCTCGAATGCGCACACTCGGTATTAAGCGTGATTCACAATGATTTCGGTTAATAAACTACACGAAAATTAAGTTAATTTGTTTTGTTCATTCTCTCTCACTCGCACTGCCTTTATTGTCGTATCTTTTCGCTCCCTTCCACTCATTGCTACGGCAAATACGTTTTTTTAACGTAAAATCAATATCTACTTAACATAATTTAATATTTTGATCTGAAAGGGTGCGCACTCGACTTTAATGAACCATTCACAATAATTAATTAATTTAAAATTAAAGTTTCGAGCTGCATGTTACGAAAAACTGTTTTCTAAGATAATCGGCTTTTCTGCCAGCTAAAATTCGGCAATTCGTTTTAATTTTGGAAATGTGAGTGGGGGAGGACTTCCGTTTCCCATTTTCAAAAGATGCTAATTTAAACGGGGCACCGAAAATCGGGTGTTTTGAATAAGTAATTACGCAACTTTATTTATTATGTGGAATTCGCTAATTGGTCGTCGATTAAATGGCAGGGAAAGTTGAAATGTTACCCACTCAAAACGATTCGGGTTCCTTAAGACTGGCAATCTCGAAATATGAAACATCGGTTTGAATCGCTAAGAGAGTCTCTTTGTATTAATACATTCATTTTCGGAGGATTATGTAACCGGAATAATTTAAGGCTTAAAATAGAAAGGCGATGAGACGGCGTGGCATGTGCCAATTTAGAATTAAAGGTCGTTCACACAAAGCGCATCTGACCCCCAACAGGTGTACCGAAGAGATTCTTAACGAAAATACACTTTTTCATTGTTTACATGCGCAACGCAAAATTTATGCCATATTTAATCTTTTTTTTTGAGGCTAATTAATATTAATCAAGCTCGCTTTATAGTTGGGGGCAACGATTTTACGAATGCTAATCACTTTTCGGTGTTGTTTCTAAGTTTGTTGGCGGTTTTGCTTTGTTATTGCAAAAAAATTGGGTCTCGAACTTCGAAACAAGAATTTCCACAAGAAAATTAAACTTGGAATTAAAAAAAAAAATTACTACTTTTAGATTAGGTAAAAATGAAAAATCCTGCAACAATTAATTGTATATATTTATGAGAAAAACAATAAATTCGGTACGGTCCTGATTATGAATGAAATTGATTAAAACCCATTTGATTTATTATTTTTATTTTCTAAGTAGCTATGTTCGAGTGATTTTTTTAATTTAATGCACTTAATCGGTTACTTTTGGACTTATATCACATTTTCTGACCTTTTCGTTGATTATTTTTCCAAGTCCAGCACAATCGACTTAAATTGATTAAAATAAAATTCCAAACGATCAAGGTTTTGAAAAAATTATTAATTAAAAATTATTAAAAGGGAAAAAAGAGTTTTCCTCCACTTTTGACGCAATTTTACATTGGGTAACGGTTCAAATTTAAAAAAAAAATTTTTTTAAGTTTTTTTACTTGCTTTTATTTTAAAAAACAATGTCTAGTCACTTCTGGCACGATTTTAATACAAAAAACGGGTGCCCGTACTTTAGTACGCGTGTAAGAAGTTATACTTCTTTGGAGCGACCAAATTAAATATAACCACGTGTAAAAATTATAAATAGATTCAATAAATACGAGGATAAGCGCATTCGAGCAAAAAGTGGCACAGATCCGAGCGAGGGTTGCCGATTGGGGGGGCATCGCAAATTTATACTATTATCATTTATTAATAACATTCTAATTGATATCACTGGTCTTTTTCTTTTTTTGTTTTGAAAATTTTTCATAAATTTCATTATTAATATTTTTAATATTGCTTTAAAAAAATTTTAAAATCAAAAAACAAAAATTTGTTTATCAATTTGCTACAACATTCATTTCTTAAGAGGTAGATTAAAGTTTTTTTTGATAAGTGATATTAAATATTAAATAACAACTATAAAATCAAAAAATATTTTTGAGTTAATTAATATAGAGTAAAATAATTAAAAAAATAAACAAATTAATTATTTTTCATTGATTTAAACTAAAAATAAGGCTTTGCATGCACAATCAAAAGACTACTAAAAGAGCAAAAAAAACTTTAACTAATAAATAAATTATAAGATTAATTAAAAATACTCCTTTTATTCAATTGTATTTATTTTTTAATAATAATAATTACTCTTTCAAAACAAATTTTATTAAATATCGATTGACTTTGCAATTTATAAAATTTTCGTAAAGGTTGCCGATAGATGGGACATCGCAAATTTATACTATTATCATTTATTAATAACGTTCTAATTGATATTATTGGCCTTTTTCTTTTTTTATATTGAAGTTAAATGTATGATCTTTGAAAATTTTTCATAAATTTAATTATATATTGGTTATTAATATTTTTAATATTGCTTTAAAAAAAATTGTACGTTTAACCGTTCGGTGGAGAGGCCCTTCCCTTATATAAATGTGTACAATAAAAAAAAATTATACACTTAATAGCTGCATCACAAAAAAATTAGTTAATTAGTTTCAATCATTCCCTCTCACTCGTACTGTCACTATTGTCGTATCTTTTCGCTCCCTTCCACTCATTTGCTATATTAAATACGTTTTTCGAACATAAAATCAATATGTACTAAATGTAATATAATACTTTCATTTGAAAGAGCGAAGGATAAAGTGGGCAAATCAAATGAATACGAGGATGTGCGCATTCGAGCGAAAAGTGGCACATTTCCGAGCGAGGGAGGCAAATGAAGCGCGACGCGGAGCGGCGCGCTTCATTTTCCCGAGATCGGAATGTGCCACTTTGAGCTCGAATGTGCGCACTCGGTTTTAAGCGTGATTCACAATGATTTAGGTCAATAAACTAAACGAAAATTAAGTTAATTGATTTTGTTCATTTCCTCTCACTCCTATTGTCGCTATTGTCATATCTTTTCGCTCTCTTCCACTCATTTGCTATGGTAAATACGTTTTTCGAACATAAAATCAATATGTACTAAATGTAATATAATACTTTCATTTGAAAGAGCGAAGGATAAAGTGGGCAAATCAAATGAATACGAGGATGTGCGCATTCGAGCGAAAAGTGGCACATTTCCGAGCGAGGGAGGCAAATGAAGCGCGACGCGGAGCGGCGCGCTTCATTTTCCCGAGATCGGAATGTGCCACTTTGAGCTCGAATGCGCGCACTCGGATTTAAGCGTGATTCACAATGATTTAGGTCAATAAACTAAACAAAAATTAAGTTAATTGATTTTGTTCATTCCCTCTCACTCCTACTGTCGCTATTGTCATATCTTTTCGCTCTCTTCCACTCATTGCTACGGTAAATACATTTTTCAAACATAAAATCAATATTTACTAAATGCAATATAATTTTGAATTTTGAATTGGGGCTTTCCAGAGAAGAGCAATTTAATATAGACCGAGGTCAAGGCGCTCGCGTTCATATAAAATTTAAATCATCCCCCGCACCATAAAGTTGGCGCAACTTAAATATTCTACGGTTTAACTACGTGTTATAATTGCTGATGGTAATCGTCGTAGCGTAAACTAAACAGATACCCCGGAATAAACTGTAATTACTGGTTATTAAGGGGGTATTACAGTTAGCAGCCACTGCACTACGTTATACAATAACACACAAACTACAACAACATGGAAATAACATTATAAATGCGGATACACCGTTCGTCCTGCCTTTTGCGGCTTATTCCCTAAATTACGACCGCGCCACTTTCCGCCCTCGCCCCCCTATCGCATTCTTGCCCTTTAAAAAATAAAAGGGTCGATTTTTAATTGATCCGAAGTCGAGTTGAACGCGCGAACTGTACATCAAAGATGAATTTAATGGTCCGTACTCGATGTACGGTCACTGACCAAAACCCCTACATTAAGTAGGATTAAATTACCGCCGATTTAATGAAAGAGCTAGTGCACATATAAAGGAGGACGACAGCTGACAGGTCGCCCGGCCACCGGCTCAAGAACTACCGCGCAAGGAGAAGAGTTAGGAAATCCGCTTGTGCTGACAAATTGTAGGTGTTGTTCATAATAATTTTTTTCGTTAGAAGGTCGAAATTCGATAAGGAGAATTCATTGCTCCCCGGACTACATCTAGCGCGAAGCATTGTTTATCAAACGTGCATTCGGCCCGCTCGCGAAGACCGAAGACGCCGAAGAGAGAATTCAACTCCCAGCCCTCATATTTTCTGGCAGTTTATTATTATCAGCTCCGAGTCGGCGAGCTTTACTACTTCCACGCTCTAAAACTGAATTAGTCAAAAATTCGCTAAGTCAAAAAATCGCTAAGCCAAAATTCACTAGAAAATTAGTGAATTTGAATTGGGATCACTAGCCAATTAGCGATTTCCGATGTTAAGGTGGCGGTGTGCTCCCACCACATTTAAACTACAAGTCCAAAGTTAACCAAATTTGGATCATAGGTCAAAGGGTCGATTTTGGCCAAATTAAAAAAAAATTGCACTAATTAAAGAAGTGAATATTCACTAATCCATAGCCGTTTTTTGTTAGTAGCGATTTTTCACTAATTCAGCGCGATCACAAAGTCCGAAATTACTTTTTACGTATGCGGCTCGCCCCACTGACTCAGAAAACTAATTCGATTTCGATTTTAAAACAAAGTCGGCGCCGAAAAAAGAAGAAAACTAACGCCCCGACGTCGGATAAGACGCGTTCGATAAAGTACACCTTTGATTTCGCGGATTTCTACGGATTCACATTTATTAGCGGGGGTTGTTCGTCTCCAAGGAATTTTCTCCAATGTCTTAATAAACCACGCAACCCCTAAACATACACAAAGCCCCAACCCCGCCACCTACGCAACTCAAAAACGCAGCGTGTAATATATTTCTATAAGAAGTTCGACTCGAAAATTATAATATTAAATTAAGGGGCATAGAAGCAACCCTCTTGGTGATCTAAGCTCGGCGCACCCTCGCCATCGAAATAGAATAATAAAGGCCGTCCTTCAAAAGAATATTGAAATTCTCGTGCGGTTAAAATAACTAACACTGCGATCGCATTTGGGGAGGAAATGCTGATGTCATAGTTATCAGTGCTATTTTATCGAAAAGATTCGTCCCACAAAAGAGGGATGCAACCTTCATCAATCATTGTGCGATAGGTCCTTAAAACCTGCTTTTTGCCAACGTCGTATCTCAATCGGGATCGCCACAGAGTAAAACCGAAATTATCTTTTGAAAAAATACGCGTCTTGATGGGCCTTCATTTATTAACAACTTTCGCGTGCCGAAACGAACAAAAAAAATACATTTATTACTTCTTTTAGTGTTATATTGCGTCCTTGGGGAGCCGAGTTTAATGCGTTTTCGATTAGCGAAGCCCCCTTCGAGGCAAAGCGGTCCTTTGTGAAGCAATTGGCAATTTCTGAACTCAAAATGTAATCTTTTGAAAAATTGTAAAATAGAAATGATTCTGTCATAAGCGAATCGAGATATAGGAGAACCTGTTGTACCTTGGTCCCTTTGTACCTAGGGCAGCTTGATTTTTTTAATAATTGCGGGGCGTTCGTGACTCGTAATTTTCGTTTTATATTCTTTTTACTTAAATATCTTATTGATTTTTATTAATGATTATTTATTAATTTTTGCATAGTAGCGGTCCGATTTTGGTACAGCATAATCTTTAATTTATTAAAAATAATAAAAGAAAATATACAAATATTAGAATACAGCTCTGTGTCTAAATTATATTTTTAAATTCGTTGAAGGTTATCGTTGAATCAGAACTTTGATATCTCCAAATTTTTAGATTAGACACCTGTCTTCATATTTATTTTTATTGTTAGTCAGACTTTTGCAGTACACGGACGTATTTGTTTCGCTAGAAATCGATTATTTACATATTTAGTGTTCAATTAATTATATTATAATTGATTTATTAATAATTAAAACAATAGTGCTTTGTGAAAAATGCCTTCAAAGATAATGGACCAAAGTAAGTTATTTTTTAATTCCTTTAGTTTGGTTTTAATTAATTATTGATCATTATTTTGCAACATCCTACTATTGATTTTTCTAAAAACCAACAGTTGGTCTGATAATTACAAATAAATGGCATTAAGAAACTTGAAAATTATATAAAGCGATAAGACCCGGCATCGAATAATTTTGATATTTTAAATTCGATTAAATTGTGATCGTAGAGGAACCTATTGTACCTTGGTCCCTTTGTACCTAGGGCAACTTTATTTCTTTTAATATGTTCGGGCTTTCGTTATTTTATTAATAAATCAAAAAAAATAATGTGAACGGATTCAATAAATGCGATGATGTGCGCATTCGAGCGAAAAGTGGCACATTTCCGAGCGAGGGAAGCAAATGAAGCGCGACGCGGAGCGGCGCGCTTCATTTTCCCGAGATCGGAATGTGCCACTTTGAGCTCGAATGTGCACACTCGGTTTTAAGCGTGATTCACAATGATTTCGGTCAATAAACTAGACGAAAATTAAGTTAATTGATTTTGTTCATTCTCTCTCACTCGCACTGCTGTTATTGTCATATCTTTTCACTCCCTTCCACTCATTGCTATGGTAAAAACTTTTTTCAAACACAAAATCGATATTTAAGAAATTTAATTTAATATTTTGAGTTGAAAGAGCGAAGAATAAAATAGACAAATCCGATAAACGCGAAGATGTGCGCATTCGAGCGAAAAGTGGCACATTTCCGAGCGAGGAAGCAAATGAAGCGCGACGCGGAGCGCGCGCTTCATTCCGAGATCGAAATGTGCCATTTGAGCTCGAATGTGCACACTCGGTTTTAAGCGCGATTCACAATGATTTCAATTAATAAACTACACAAAATTAAGTTAATTAAGTTTGTTCATTAGCTCTCACTCGCACTGCCGTTATTGTCGTATCTTTTCGCTCCCTTCCACTCATTGCTATGGTAAAAACTTTTTTCGAACACAAAATCGATATTTACGAAATTTAATTTAATTTTTGATATGAAAGAGCGAAGAATAAAATAGACAAATCCGATAATTGCGAAGATGTGCGCATTCGAGCGAAAAGTGGCACATTTCCGAGCGAGGGAGGCAAATGAAGCGCGACGCGGAGCGGCGCGCTTCATTTTCCCGAGATCGAAATGTGCCACTTTGAGCTCGAATGTGCACACTCGGTTTTAAGCGTGATTCACAATGATTTCGGTCAATAAACAAAACAAAATTAAGTTAATTAAGTTTGTTCATTCCCTCTCGCTCGCACCGTCGCTATTGTCGTATCTTTTCGCTCCCCTCCACTCATTGCTATGGTAAAAACTTTTTTCGAACACAAAATCGATATTTACGAAATTTAATTTAATATTTTGAGTTGAAAGAGCGAAGAATAAAATAGACAAATCCGATAAACGCGAAGATGTGCGCATTCGAGCGAAAAGTGGCACATTTCCGAGCGAGGGAAGCAAATGAAGCGCGACGCGGAGCGGCGCGCTTCATTTTCCCGAGATCGAAATGTGCCACTTTGAGCTCGAATGTGCACACTCGGTTTTAAGCGCGATTCACAATGATTTCAATTAATAAACTACACAAAAATTAAGTTAATTAAGTTTGTTCATTAGCTCTCACTCGCACTGCCGTTATTGTCGTATCTTTTCGCTCCCTTCCACTCATTGCTATGGTAAAAACTTTTTTCGAACACAAAATCGATATTTACGAAATTTAATTTAATATTTTGAGTTGAAAGAGCGAAGAATAAAATAGACAAATCCGATAATTGCGAAGATGTGCGCATTCGAGCGAAAAGTGGCACATTTCCGAGCGAGGGAAGCAAATGAAGCGCGACGCGGAGCGGCGCGCTTCATTTTCCCGAGATCGAAATGTGCCACTTTGAGCTCGAATGTGCACACTCGGTTTTAAGCGTGATTCACAATGATTTCGGTCAATAAACTAGACGAAAATTAAGTTAATTGATTTTGTTCATTCCCTCTCACTCGCACTGCCGTTATTGTCGTATCTTTTCGCTCTCTTCCACTCATTGCTATGGTAAAAACTTTTTTCGAACACAAAATCGATATTTACGAAATTTAATTTAATATTTTGATATGAAAGAGCGAAGAATAAAATAGACAAATCCGATAAATGCGAAGATGTGCGCATTCGAGCGAAAAGTGGCACATTTCCGAGCGAGGGAGGCAAATGAAGCGCGACGCGGAGCGGCGCGCTTCATTTTCCCGAGATCGGAATGTGCCACTTTGAGCTCGAATGTGCACACTCGGTTTTAAGCGTGATTCACAATGATTTCGGTCAATAAACTACACAAAAATTAAGTTAATTAAGTTTGTTCATTCCCTCTCGCTCGCACTGCCGCTATTGTCGTATCTTTTCGCTCCCTTCCACTCATTGCTATGGTAAATACATTTTTTGAATGTGAAATCAATATCTACGAAATATAATTTAACATTTTGATCTGAAAGGGTGCGCACTCGACTTTAAGAACAATTCACAATCAACAAAAAATTACAAATAAAAAAAGAGCCAAGGTACAACAGGTTCCCCTACCTAGAATTGCGGTTTAAACTAAAATAAAAGTCATTTTTTGTTAAGAATTTTTGTAGATTGATCATTAACCTTAAAATTTAGTCATAAAAAAAAATTGATTTATAAAAAATCGCCGAGGCACCCCTTTGCTCATGTTTGGTCTTCTTTCGATCGAATCAGCCGTTCTTCGAGCAATAAAAAATTTGCGATGCCAAAAATGCAATTTTTAGAACAACCGTCGACATCCCCTTTGAGCGATTCTTAATCAACAATTATTTCCACGTAAACAAACCAATGATAAGACAATTAAATAATTAATAAATCAAAATGGCAGTTGCAAAATATGCATTATTTTTCTAATGCTCGTTATTATTTTATTTTTATTTTTATTATTATTTTTGATGAGTAATATATTGTCACTCGACAGTCATTAATTTTATCAATAAACAATGAAATATTTTTCAATAACAATGATTAATAAATAAAAATGCCATTCCCATTAAAAAAAATTACCAGTGCATTATTTTTCACATTACGTTTTTGCAAATACGATTAAAACATAAAAATTACAATATATATTTTTGAAAAAGTCCCAAAATCCAAAATTAATTCTTAATAAGAAGAGCTCAAACTGAATTCTTTTTCGACGACTAAAACTCGCATTCCAATCCAACCCCTTCTTTAGTTATAAACAATTTCAAACCTAAAAATGTAATTTTTCGAACAAATACCAACTCCTTTAGTTGCAATAGATAATTAAAGCATGTTATCAAAATATAAAAATATATAAAATGATGATTAGGTTTTCTCAAATGACCATTGATTTAAATTTATTTTGGGAGTTAATTGTTTAAAACTGTTTTGGGGAAAGTTGTCTCAACTTAACGGGGGCTAGTTGTCACATGTGTAAAGCAACACCATAGATATGTGCGGCCTTTTTATTGTTTTCTAGGGGTTTTACTACATAAACGATTGGCTGTAATTATATTTGTGTCATTTTTGTTAACATAACCTAAGTTCGTTAGATAGAAGTTACTATTCGCTCACAGCAAATACTTTTTATTGTTTTTAATTACGAATAAGATATTTTTCGTTCCTTTCTTAGGTAAAATTTCTTACAAACAACATTTTACCTTTAATAAAAATAGGCATTTGTTTCGTCGTTTTGTATTTTACCTTTTATTTAGTGTGCGACAACTTACCCCAGACACGGGGTTAAAAGTCGCACATCTCTTTCTTCCTAAAAATTACAATATGTTCTCATTAGATAATGGCTCTATAAATGCAAAAGAACAAACAATTGTGACTTCTAACCCCGGTCCCCCTACGTTTCTTCGACAGCGTCGAATTTTAGATGTTTCCCAAGCAAAATCGAAGCGTGGACAGACCCGAACAAACAACCCTCGGCAAACATAAATTCGTGATTAATTCTCCGCAATTACAGATGTATAAGTAAAGAGCAAACGTATGTGTATATTAATTCCTAGAATGTAGCTTTCCCGAAACCTTTAATTAAACTTGTACTTAATTTAAATTTCCATCAGATACACGTGTGTGTCCAGGGCCCAAAAAAAACGTCTGAAATCCCATAAATACTTGATCGGTTCGCATGCGACCCCGAAAAAACTTGCGTTTCGCTTTGTGAAAAAGTTTTCGCCAATTAATTATTTAAATTAAGCGCCAAAATAATGGAATTAAAAAGGCATAAGCGTCCCCATTTGGAAGAAAGAATTGCAAAAGTGGATGGACGTTTTAACGAAATTTGTCTGTCGGGCAATAGAAATGGCAACGTACGACATGCCATCCGCCGTGCGATATAACATCCCTAATAGCGGTAGATATGGGGTTGCGACCCCCGTTGGGGTCACTGTACTCGCCAGAGTCCTGTTGCAATCGTCGGATGCATTTTCTAAATTGATGGATACGAAAAGAAAAAAAAAGTAAGACGAAAAAGTACTTTAATTTTATTACCGCATGTTGAGCTCTTTATAAGGTTACAGAAATTACGTTCAACCCCCAATAAATCCGTCCGATTCGCATTAACTTATTCAAAACATCCGAGTCGATACACCGACTTCATTGACCCCACGTTATGAAAATGCATGCTGTCTATTTTGTAACCCGCCCTTAATGCGCCATCTAAATTTATATTGTTGTACGGTATGTAGTTTAAGTACTCGTGTTTAACCCGCCACCGATATGAAATTTTAATTTTTAATTTTGAAATAATTGTAAGAAACTTATTTAATATTTTATAGCCAATGAAAGTATTGAATTACATTTAGTACATATTGATTTTATGGTCGAAAAAGGTATTTACCATAGCAATGGGTGGAAGGGAGCGAAAAGATACGACAATAGCGGCAGTGCGAGTGAGAGGGAATGACCAAAATCAATTTATTGGCCTAAATTATTGCGAATCATGCTTAAAACCGAGTGTGCACATTCGAGCTCAAAGTGGCACATTCCGATCTCGGGAAAATGAAGCGCGCCGCTCCGCGTCGCGCTTCATTTGCCTCCCTCGCTCGGAAATGTGCCACTTTTCGCTCGAATGCGCACATCCTCGTATTTATTACATTTGTATAATTTATCCTACGCCCCTTCAAATCAAAAATTTGAACTTAATTTAGTAGGTATCGAATTTTGATTGGAAAAAGGTATTTACCATAGCAATGAGTGGAAGGGAGCGAAAACATACGATAATCTTGTCGATGCAAGAGAGAGGGAATGATTAAAATTATTCGATTAATTTTTCGTGTAATTGATTGGTCTAAATTTTTGCGAATCATTACGAAATTGCCATGAAATTAATTTGTATTTCAATAAGAAGGCAAGAATGAAATTTTTGTTAGGATTTCTTAATACAGTCGAACCTCAATAAGTCGAACGTCGATAAATCGAAGTTAAATTTTACAATTTTTCATAAAAGTACAATACCTGGTAAGATTAAAGAACGGGTTTGTTCGGTGTTATTGCCGGTCAAAATGGCTATTGTAAAATAGGATGAAAAGGTCGAAACCTACTACAAGACTTTGATGTTTTGACGTCGACACTTCAATTGGATTTAAATAATAATTTATATTTAAATGCTTTCTCAACAGTTATGAAATTTAAGATGGTTTTACCGTTTCTTTTACAAGAAAAGGGTCCATTTTTGCCTTTTTGTTTTCGTTCTGGTCGTTATTCGTCGAGCAGGAGTACGATCGAATGTATTTTTTGTTGTTTATAGTTTATAACAGTGTGTAACAGAAAATCTAAAAGAATTAAATACTTTTTCTAAAATTATTTACCGAATCAACAACGAGTGTAAACGAAAATTAAAAAAAGGCTAAAGGAGTGCCTTTTTCCAACTTGGAGAAAGCTATGATTGAATGGTTTTGGTACACACGTAGTAAAAATATTCTGGTTTCGGGAGATCATTGGAAAAATTTGTAGAAACTCAACATTTTGGATCAATGAAGCAAAAGACAATATTGGATTACTTTGAAACCAACAATAAATAAGATGTAAATAACCATATTACCTAAATACTAAATAACAATAAATAATATTAATAATTGTTTACAAATTTTGGTTATTTTGTATAAAGGATGGTAAATATAGATATGATTTATACACAGAAAACCATTTAACTCGCCCTTTTTTGATAACTCGAATTATTTTTAATTTCCCTTCGACTTCGAGTTATCAAGGCTCGACTGTATATAAGGTTAACAGACATTGCACATCAATAAAACAACTCTTGTTAAATATGCAACGTTTCGTTTTTTGCTTTTTTTTGAGTTTTGATGGTTAACACATTTTGAAGTTAAGTTGCTGGAAGAAGATTCAATAAAAAAACGAAACGTTGCATATTTAACATTTTATTAACAGTCCAATTCCGGTCAACTTGACAGATTTAAAAGATGTAGGACGTTAACATTATGATTAGTTAAATAAAGTTATTAATTTTTTTTTCTAATTGAAATTTCGGTGGGAAAAAACTTCGTTGGGGTCGGTGGAGAGAAGAGATTAGAATGTATTTCGGGGGGGCCGTAATAAATTTTGATGTAACAAATAGGTGTACATGTTTATTCATAAATGTGAACTGTGACACAGGAAACGGTGTAATCTGCTGTAACGTAGTAATCTATCAGGATATTCAAACACACTAAAACGGACTGGATTCAGTAAAATAACTTAATCAGGATATCCAAACAGTAACAGCTCTTATAATAACTTCGCCTCTTCATTAGTAAAAACTTTAATCAAACGGGGAACGAATTTAATTGGACCGACAACGAAAATCTGCTCGTTAAGAAAACTACTTCCTTTTTCTTCCATTTTTACATTCCGACTCCCGAAGATTAAGTAACTAAAATTAGTCGAAATGCTTCTCGATTTAATTCTTTGAATTCTTAATTAGTTTTAAACGGACTCAAAATTCGGGAAAGCGAAAAAGGAACTATTTCTTCTTCTTTTAAGGCGAACTAGAAAATTATTTTTGAGAGCCAGTAAATTGTATCGTGGGCCATCGAAGACCTTATTTTTTGCTGATTTCAAAAATGTATACATACTTAAAAAAATTCCCATAAACAAAAAAGTTGTTTAAGCGGAAAACCCGAATTTTCTGAAAACCCTATTTTTCTAACTTTGTTATTAATTGAGATAAATTGAATCAGAAAAAACTTATATGTGGTACTTTTTTCTCTACTTTTTGATGGCGAGATCAGAAAAAAATTCCATGGTCAATTCGTTTGTTTTTTTTCGCGCCATAATCGTTTAATTTAGAAAGCATATTTTTTGCTGGCTTAAAAAACTCATAAAAAATCATAAAAATCAATAATTTAACCAACTTTAAAAAAAATTAAATACAAAAACACTTAGTTTACAGTATGTAAAAATTACACAAATACTTAATTATTTGTTCACAAGTAAATATGTAAACATTTCGACCGCTTTTTGCGGCAAATAAATTATAACTAACTCCTGTCTCAGAAAGTTAGCGGCCGAGTTATAAATTTAAAGAGTCTCGTAATTAAGGTGTGTGAGACGTCGAGTTAACACATCGTAATTCTGTATTGAAGGCAATTCCAAAAAGAAGAAGAAGAAGACGAAAGAAAATGTATTTCTGACGACGCTCGTTTTTTGCGGCGAATGTAAAACGGCGCATTTTTGTACCGATATCGTAATTACCGATCGGGCATTCGCGGCCCGATATAATAAACTTAATTTACAAAATCATTCGAGAAAGCTTTTCATCGTTAGATTGCTTTCTGAAACGGCACATTAGCAGCCAGACTTTTAAACGATTCCAATATAGTTTTAAACGAGTTTGCGGCCCCCCTTTTCGCTGTTTACCATCGAACTATACGGCCCCTTTGCATTAATAGCTTTATTTACGTGTCCCGAGTCACACTGCAGCTCATAATGTTTAAGCGTTTTATTGCAATTTCGAAATTATTATTTCGCTTTAGAAAGTTACGAGCTTCTGGTTTATTGTGTTTGTGATTCGGGGGCGCGAATCTTCTTTTTGGGGCGCTTTTTTTACATCTTCGTCTTATTTACTACAGTTTATAATTAAAAACAAGAATCGTTACTGCGACTCCCTTAGAAAATCTAGTCTTTGCACATGTGGCCCAATTTTTTGTATGGGAAAGCGTGTAAATCAAAAATAAAGCAAAATATGCAAAAATTGATGTAAGCAAATTCAATAAATACGAGCTCGAACGTGCACACTCGGCGATTCACAATAATTTAGGTCAATAAAATACATGAAAATGTAGTTAATTACCGGAAAAATTTTATATAATTATATATAAATTATCATATATAATTATATACGAATTTTGGCGCGATATAATTTTATCTAGTTTTATATAATTTTACATAATTCTATAAAATTTTATATAAATGATTATGTATAATTTTACATAATTATATAAAATTATATATAAATATAAAAAATAAATTTTATATAATAATTCCCCTACAGCAACATTTGTGGTAATTACCATCAGTCTACTAATTAGAACCTTTGTGATTCGGTATCTGCTTATTTAGTGGAAGGAAAGGTAGTTTGCAATGAGTAGCGCGGTGTGCGATTGATTATGTCATCGATGATGAATCTGAAACAGAATTATGTACCTTTTTTGGGGATTTGAACTCCGGACCCCGGTATCGAGAGACTGCTTGCTCTGCCACTGACCTACGAAGCCTTCTCAAATATTTACTAAAAATGTCTTATAAAAATGACTTACTAAATTGACAATCTTTCATGTTTGACACGTGTACAATTTTGAGGTTAGATGGTTAAAATATATATAATTATGTATATATTTATATAATATTATAACATTATATATAATTTAATATAAGCAATTTAATATAATTTTATATAATTATGTAAAAAAATATAATATATATAATTATATTAAAATTTATATGGTTTTATATAATTATATAAAAATTAATATAATTTTATATATAATTATATACAATTTTACATAATTACATATGATTATATAAAATACTGTTTTCCCAAAATAAGATACTTTATAAAATTTTATATAGTTTTATATTATTATATAAATTTATACATAATTATAAATAGATTAATATAAAACCATATATAATTGTATAAAACTATATAAAGTTATACATGATTATATATAATTATATAAAAAAATTTTCCCGGGTAGTTTTAATCGTTTTCTCTCACTCGCACTGTAACTATTTTCGTATCTTTTCGCTCCCTTTCACTCGTTGCTATGGTAAATACCTTTTTCGACCATAAAATCAATATTTTCTAAATATAATTTAATGTTTTGAATTGAAAGAGCGAAAGATAAAGTAGACAAATCGAATGAATGCGAGGATGTGCACGTTCGAGCGAAAAGTGGCACATTTCCGAGCGAGGGAAGCAAATGAAGCGCGACGCGGAGCGGCGCGCTTCATTTTCCCGAGATCGGAATGTGCCACTTTGAGCTCGAACGTGCGCACTCGGTTTTAAGCGTGATTCACAATAATTTAGGTCGATAACATGATTTTGGTCATTCCCTCTCACTCGCACTGCCGCTATTGTCGTATCTTTTCGCTCCCTTTCACTCGTTGCTATGGTGAATTCGTTTTTCGACCATAAAATCAATATTTACTAAATATAATTTAATGTTTGGAATTGAAAGAGCGAAAGATAAAGTAGACAAATCGAATGAATGCGAGGATGTGCCGTTCGAGCGAAAAGTGGCACATTTCCGAGCGAGGAGCAAATGAAGCGCGACGCGGAGCGGCGCGCTTCATTTTCCCGAGATCGGAATGTGCCACTTTGAGCTCAAACGTGCGCACTCGATTTTAAGCGTGATTCACAATAATTTAGGTCGATAACATGATTTTGGTCATTCCCTCTCACTCGCACTGCCGCTATTGTCGTATCTTTTCGCTCCCTTCCACTCGTTGCTATGGTAAATACCTTTTTCGACCATAAAATCAATATTTACTAAATATAATTTAATGTTTTGATTTGAAAGAGCGAAAGATAAAGTAGGCAAATCGAACAAATACGAAGATGTGCGCGTTCGAGCAAAAGTGGCACATTTCCGAGCGAGGGAGACAAATGAAGCGCGACGCGGAGCGGCGCGCTTCATTTTCCCGAGATCGGAATGTGCCACTTTGAGCTCGAACGTGCGCACTCGGTTTTAAGCGTGATTCACAATAATTTAGGTCGATAACATGATTTTGGTCATTCCCTCTCACTCGCACTGCCGCTATTGTCGTATCTTTTCGCTCCCTTCCACTCATTGCTATGGTGAATACGTTTTTCGACCATAAAATCAATATTTACTAAATGTAATGTAATATTTTGATTTGTAAGAAGCCAAAAGAAGTATAACTTCAAAAAAGTGCTAATGGTCTGCTGTGGCAATTGATTAGAACTAACATGAGTCATAGAATTTTCCTCTTGATATGCGGTTTAACAATATCGATTTGACTATGCAATCAGGACGACGTCAACCCAATTTTTTCCACCTCGGCTATGGCAGAGGACATAATTATGGCGTTTAGTCGCAGCTATGTGATTTTTCCACCTTGGTTTTTGAAAAACAAAACGAAAAATTCGGAGCGAAGTCGTTGTTAAGTGTGTCATCTAAAAACATTAGCAATATAAAGCTACGTTTTATGGCTTAATAAAACTTGCTATCAATCAGGATTTATTACGTTTACTGATACCGTTTTTCTTTCTTTGCGTAATTGAAGAAGCCATGAAAGTCGCTCACACGCCAGAGTAAGAGCTTTTAATTTTTCGAGGAAACGCGGATATTACATACTATTATTTAGCGAACCCCAAGTGTTCCATTTTATGTGCCCGGTAAGCACGTACTTTCTTCGATAATAAAGTTCTAAGTCGATATGTTGGCCATTTTACAAGGGACATTTACGGCGCCCCCTTCGTCTTTCGAACAAATTTCAATCATTGCAATTGAAATCGAAAATTTCGGCCTAAAACCAGTTGTCAATTAATTATTAAGGAGTTATAAAAATTGGATTTTTTCAATGAAAAAACCCCAATTACAAAAAACCGGGAGCGTTAGAAGTTATACCTCTTTTTTGCGTAATTTAAATTAAATATAATGCGCATTTAATAAAAAATACAGGACCGTACTTCCGTTAAGAACGCCAAATCTGTTCGAACGCATTTAAACTCGAAAATACACAAAATGCAGTTACAATCATTCCCTCTCGCTCGCACCGTCGCTTTTGTCGTATCTTTTCGCTCCCTTCCACTCGTTGCTATGGCGAATACGTTTTTGAACATAGCTATTGAAAAAAGGCTTTTTCCTGAACTTTTTAAACAGGTAACGTCAAGCGTCAAAAGAAGTATAACGTCAAAAAATTGTATGGCAAAAGTGTAAGGACTACATATTTAACTTTATTCAATTTTTTTTAAATGAAATTGTGCGCAAGTAATTAAAATGAGAAAACAGGTGAACTTTGTGTAATTACAAACGTAATATTTTATATTGAATTATTCAAAACGCTTGCGTTTGACCGACTAATAAACCATAACATGTAGTACCTTATGAATAAATAATAACTATCATTTTGTGGCCGACTGTAACCAATTTTGTTTGGAAAGTATGTTATTGATAAATATTTATTGAGCAGGACCGGCTTCAATTTTTTTTTGCAAAGGGCTAGCGTTCTATCTTTGCCAAAGGGCGTAAACAAATTAAAATCACGAGCAAAAAACAATTTATTAATTATAAACAAATATACACAACATTAGTAACTAATGTACTTAAGTAGCAATATAAAAAAAGATGAACATATTAATTTTATTCAAATAATAGCTATTTTGAGATATTCAGCAATTCCATATTTGGTCACTTTGCTCTAATATTTGGCGTTTTCGTTTCATTTTTTAATAACAATATCTTTTGTAGGGTAACACGCCCAATGAATGACCGATTTGTTGCATCGATAGCTATTTCGATGTAAAAAAAGATAGTAAATAGATTAATAAATTGAAAACGACCTTTGCAATTGAAATGAGATGTTATTTTTGTCTATGAATCAATGAAAACATTATCGCAATTTGGTCATAACCTTTGTAAACTTAATTATACGAGTAGTTCAGTAAATGACCTTTTCGCCTAAAAATGACCGGGTTATATGTATAAGAATTGACGCTAGTAAAGAAGTGAAAAGGTGTACTACGAAAATTAGGCTTTTCGCGCAAGTCATTGCAAAAATTTCTTCGTCTTTTTCCGGTCGCACATAAGAAAATACATTTTCCTGGGTGCGCAGGCGCGCCACCCAAAAACCAAGGCTTTAATGATTAGTATCGGCGCGAAATTTGTTGTTTTGCGGCTTTTGTTCTTAGCATCATAAGAAGATATTTTAAAAGTAATTAAAGAGGAGTGATGAAAATTCAAGAATGTTGTAGTTAGCGAACTTCTTATAAACTAAGTAAATTTAAAGTAACTCGAATGTCTGGTTATTACAAAGAAGTTTCGCAATTAAATTACTTAGTTTCGTTAGTTTCTCGACAATCATTCTTTTCTGTGGCGTTTCATGTACAGCCGTCTACTTGAACTTCTAAAATTAAACAAGATGTTTGTTTAAATAGATAAATGAATTGCTCTGTTTGATATAAATACTGTTCTGTTTGTTGTTCTTTGCTTTGTTGATAGAAATGACGGATTACAGGGCGCGCTTTGAAACGAAGAAGCCTCCGTTTTAAGTGGTTAAATTACGCGCCCCTCTTTATTTCCTTTTTTTGAAGTTACACTTCTTTTGGCTTCTTTCGCTCCTTCAAATCGAAATATTACGTTATATTTAGTAAATATTGATTTTATGTTCGAAAAACGTATTTACCATAGCAATGAGTGGAAGGGAGCGAAAAGATACGACAATAGCGGCAGTGCGAGTGAGAGGGAATGACCAAAATCAATTTATTGACCTAAATTATTGTGAATCATGCTTAAAACCGAGTGCGCACGTTCGAGCTCAAAGTGGCACATTCCGATCTCGGGAAAATGAAGCGCGCCGCTCCGCGTCGCGCTTCATTTGCCTCCCTCGCTCGGAAATGTGCCACTTTTCGCTCGAACGCGCACATCTTCGTATTTGTTCGATTTGCCTACTTTATCTTTCGCTCTTTCAAATCAAAACATTAAATTAGATTTAGTAAATATTGATTCTATGTTCGAAAAACGTATTTACCATAGCAATGAGTGGAAGGGAGCGAAAAGATACGACAATGCGGATAGTACGAGAGAGAGGGAATGATTAAAATAAATTAATTAGATTTTCATCCAATTTAGAGAGCTAAATTGTTGTGAATCATGCTCAAAACCGAATTGCCACAGCAGATCATTAGCACTTTTTGAAAGTTATACTTCTTTTGGCTTCTTTCGCATTTTCAAATCAAAATATTACATTATATTTGGTAAATATTGATTTTATGTTCGAAAAACATATTTTCCATAGCAATGAGTGGAAGGGAGCGAAAAGATACGACAATGCGGATAGTACGAGAGAAAGGGAATGATTAAAATAAATTAATTAGATTTTCATCTAATTTAGAGAGCTAAATTGTTGTGAATCATGCTCAAAACCGAATTGTCACAGCAGATCATTAGCACTTTTTGAAAGTTATACTTCTTTTGGCTTCTTTCGCACTTTCAAATCAAAATATTACATTATATTTGGTAAATATTGATTTTATGTTCGAAAAACATATTTTCCATAGCAATGAGTGGAAGGGAGCGAAAAGATACGACAATAGCGGCAGTGCGAGTAAGAGGGAATGACCAAAATCAATTTATTTACCTAAATTATTGTGAATCACGCTTAAAACCGAGTGCGCACGTTCGAGCTCAAAGTGGCACATTCCGATCTCGGGAAAATGAAGCGCGCCGCTCCGCGTCGCGCTTCATTTGCCTCCCTCGCTCGGAAATGTGCCACTTTTCGCTCGAACGCGCACATCTTCGTATTTGTTCGATTTGCCTACTTTATCTTTCGCTCTTTCAAATCAAAACATAAAATTATATTTAGTAAATATTGATTCTATGTTCGAAAAACGTATTTACCATAGCAATGAGTGGAAGGGGGCGAAAATATACGACAATGGGGATAGTACGAGAGAGAGAGATTGATTAAAATAAAATAATTAAATTTTCATCTAATTTAGAGAACTAAATTGTTGTGAATCATGCTCAAAACCGAATTGCCACAGCAGATCATTAGCACTTTTTTGAAGTTATAGTTCTTTTAGCTTCTTTCGCTCTTTCAAATCAAAATATTACATTATATTTAGTAAATATTGATTTTATGTTCGAAAAACATATTTACCATAGCAATGAGTGGAAGGGAGCGAAAAGATACGACAATAGCGGCAGTGCAAGTGAGAGGGAATGACCTAAATCAATTTATTTACCTAAATTATTGTGAATCACGCTTAAAACCGAGTGCGCACGTTCGAGCTCAAAGTGGCACATTCCGATCTCGGGAAAATGAAGCGCGCCGCTCCGCGTCGCGCTTCATTTGCCTCCCTCGCTCGGAAATGTGCCACTTTTCGCTCGAACGCGCACATCTTCGTATTCGTTCACATTAATTTATGCATATTTTGCTTGGTTCTCGCTTTACACGTCTTCCCATACAAAAAATAATGACTATGGGAAATAAACACAAGGTGCGCAACATAACACGTGGTTATAATTAATTTTGGCTAGACCAAAGAAGTATAACTTCTAACGCGCGCCCATAAGAACACGCACTCGTTTTTTTTTCAATTCGGCACCTCGTTTTCTCGGCCATAAGAGGCGCGAAAGTGATTTCGACCGGCCAAAACGCCAATCCCAAAACGTCACGACTTTTCACCGACATTTTCCGCAGAACGTGCCCCGTCAAACGCGCATCCCTTTGTAACGTGCGGAAAAGCGATTTGTTTTTTAATTTGTCGCGAACGTCGCGCAATTAAAACGAATAAATTTATTATTGCGGGCCGAACGAAATTCGTTTCCTTTGTGCGTATGTGTGCGTAGCTCTTAATATATTTATGCGTAATATATTTGAGTGTCTTTGTTTGAATGTGTACGAATGCATAAAAGGCGAAGGGGTTGCGTGCCGGGCCACTAAAACAATACCTCGTTTTGAATATTTATTTGTTGTACTACTTTTATGTTAAGTATGCATACGGCGAGGGGGCATATGTCGCCGGAAAAAGTTTTTCCTCTTTGTTCCACTTTTTATGCCGTCTCGTTTTGTATTACGAGCGTTCTTCGAGAGAGTCCTTTTTTCTTTGTTTTTGGTTTACGGGACTTTTTTCTTTTGCTTACAAATTGTTTTATTTGTTCCATTAAAATTAATCTAGAAATGGGGGGTCGGAGAAGAATAAACAAATTGGAGAAATTATGCGGAATTATTAGGTGTATTATTTTATGGAAGTTGTGGCTTTTATCAATTAGCGGTTTTGCGGTTTTATGCTATAAATAAGCGAGGTTGTTTATAATAGATTTAGTTTTTATGGCGTCTGTAATGTAATAAGGCGTTTTTGTGATTTAATATGATTTTTTTTTAAGGTCACATTAGATTTTCGGCAAAAATCCCTGTTGTATTGTTTTTTAATGGATCTTTTCCAAAATTTAAGATAACATAAGAGGTTATTTTAAACTGATAAAGACAAATTTAAATAATTAGCTGTGACGCCTTTTGAGAAATTATTTTTTATAAATTGTATTAAAAATTAGCGAATTTCTACTATCATACGTTTTTTGAGCACAAAGTCGTAATTATTCAAAAACAAGATGTCCGATCAAAACGCGCTTTTCGCCAAACGAAAACGCATTAAATTTGAGCAAATAGGTGTCTCGTCGATTTTTCTAAAAACCAACTTTGAGTTGTGTGTGAATGCACAAATAAAACAATTAAAACATAATGTGTAAAAAATTGGCATTTCGTAAAAACGTACGTTAATAAGTTCAAACTGGCCGATAATAGACTATATTTTATGTATTTTAGTCTGACGAAAACTGCGTTTAATTATCTCTTTTGGTTTTTGAAAAAATATTTTTTTTTAGTAACTTGCATTAAAAGATACAATGCATTTGTTGGTCAAAAAGTATTTATTGCTCGAAAACGAAGGGTCCGATTAAAACGGGGTTGTCACCAAACGAAAAGGCATTAAATTTGGGCACATATGTGTCCTACCGATTTTTTTAAAAAATTATATTGAGTTTTCTACAAGCGCACCAAAACCACAAAATCTTGTATTAAAGCTCTCATTTTGAAAAATTAATTGTTTCATTACTTAAATCAACTAAATGCATTTCATAACTGTTGATTTTATTATAACAATATCATAAACAATTTTCTCAAAGAAAATAATTAAATAACAAATCATTTGAATTGCATTCGAAATTATTCGTCTTAAGCAATTACAGGGAATTAAGTACAGACTAAAACATTCATTAAAGACTCGTTTTGATTAATAATAATTTCGTGTAGAATAAGAAATTAATTTTTCTAGCAATGCAAAACGTTTAAAAGAAAATTTAAATAGAAATTCGTCGTCTGCAAGCTTAATTGAAAACGTCGTTTTTCCATTCGAAGTAAAAGTCGAGGCATAAGTCCCAAATTGCTATTTATTTTTATTTAGTTAGTAATTTCGTCCAATTTATTCATAAATCGGTTATTATTATAATGAAGGACGAAATTTTACATTTGTCGACTGAATAATTGATCAACTAAAAATCTGTTTTTTTATGAAAAGGCACCACTTTGCCGTTTGTTATTTTTATCGACGTGTTTTACTTACGTTCACAATTTGTAAATGTTAAATTATATTAATTTACGATGCAAATATTGATAATTTATTTACCGCATTAAACGTTTCCGCGCTTTCGGACGATAGAGGGCGCCCTTCGCATTTCTTTTATTATACAGGGTGTTCCTCTATCTTTATCGTTGGCTTTAAAACAAATTAAAATTAATTCGATGTGACTGTACAGAAAATTAAATTTTATAAACGGATTTGGAAATAAAAAATTTAATTCCAATTGACGCTGTGTTTTTATTTAAATCGTGTGTTGCGGCAAAAGGTCATAATTTTCAAAATCAAATAACTTTGCGCACGATGAAGATAGAGGGCCGTCCTGATTGACTTTTCGTGGGCATTTTTCGTGTAGATTTTAAATTTGCCCGTTGAGCTGACATGAACGGGGACGCCCTGTATGTGCCGTGCACATTTTAAGTTGCAAAATAGAAGGAAGCGAACTCTATAAATTTAGAAAGGTTTACGAGTGAAAGACAATCAGTATAAAAATGATGAACTGTGTGAAATTCTGCAACACTCCATAAACCAGGAGGTGTATTCAGGTATTACCTGCCCTCTTACGATGTGCAAATTTATCAGGGAAGCACTTTGGTTGATCTGACATATTCGAAGTAGAAATTGAAAATATAGCATCTTTTTATGTGTATCAACGTCATATCTATTTGATGGATTGCAAGTTTCTTTCTCGTTTTAAACATTTCCCTAATGGAAATGTCACATTTTACTTGAACTCTTAAATTCTAACGAACCTTTCGCTATTTGTTCAAACGGTCCGCTTTTTATTTATTTTTTCTTTGAGTCAGAAGGCAAAATTTTGGCAATTGGTTTTTTGGGGAAGGACTCCGTGACACTCGAAGTGTCTCCAGATCAATAGCAAGAAAGTCCAGCTCCGAGGGTGTGTACAACACGCAATGCGTAAATTGTTAATCGAAACGTGGGGGCGAACAATCTCCGAAACGAAATTATTTAAATAAAAATCTCGCCTCGCTCTCTCTCTCTCTCTCTCGCAACGTCCGCATTTCTTACGGTCAAACACGTCAGAAGTGCTTAATTAAATTTTTAATTACAGTTGCAACCGGTAACGTGTTTTAAAATAATATAAACACAACTTGCAGTGCGACGAGTATTTATTTAAAAAAAGCGAATTTAATTAATTTTTTTCTCAAAGTGCGCACGTGAAATATGAAAGAGCACGATTTTTAATAAACGTTCTAGTAATAACGAGGCAAAGAAAATTAAAAACGTCTTTGCGAAGAAAAACGTAATAAAAATATCGGTGTTAATTTTCGTCAAATCGTTTTCGATTTGTGTGAATTAAAGTTCGTTGGGCACACCTTTCAGAAAATAATTGTCTTTCAAAATTTTTTGTTAAAATTAATTTTTAATCCCTCGTACAGGTTCGGGTTTTATTTTTTTTCGTACTAAGAAACTATTTTTTATGAGAAAGGACGAAAGTGAGTAGAAAAATAAGATGATATGCGATACGAATATCTTATAAGACGATGTTATTTTTCAGTAGCCTTGGATCAAGCTTTCAGAAAGCATCTCTTTGTATTCTTAAGAGTATAACTCCTAAATCTGCTCTTTGTAGACTTAACAATATATATCTGATCAACGTCCAAGTTGTGGAAAGAATGCGATAGTTGACGGTTTCTCAAAAATTTATGACGAATTTCCATCGGATGCGCCTTTCATATGCATCGACTTTTAAAACGACAATTTCTCTCCGACAAGAGGCGAAGAAATAAAATGAATGGGACGCGTTAGGAGGTAACCCTAGACTAAAGTTAATTGAAAGAAGGATCTCTGGCCCTTGAACCAAGGATAACGCCAAAATGTGAACATTTTTTACGCCGTTTTCGAGCTTTCGCATTTTTCTCGGATTGGTTGCCGCTTTTCTGCCTTTTTATCAAAACAACACGATCGAAGTTTTGTGATAATCATTTTTTTTTTGTTCGGTAATTGGTTTAATAATTTGACCAACAGTTTTGGTGCTTTTTGAACTTAAAAATATTGTTCTTTGACTTGCAGTCGGTCGATCCTCTTAAATTAAATTTTAGCAAATAGTTAGTTCACTTTTTGACTAAGGCCCTACAAGAAAAATGAGAATTAGATGTTCATTATTAAATTACACGTGAATTGAAACTAGTTATTTTAATTGCTTTCCGTTAACATAAGGCGTTTAGAATAATAAAGTTTCTGACCAGTTTAATACAATAAAATATGATTTGCTTCGTAATTAAATCTTGGATAACATAATGTTTTTAGTAGATTAATGAACTTTAATTAAATATACAGTCGAACCTCGATAAGTCGAAGTCGAAGGGAAACTAAAAATAATTCGAGTTATCAAAAAAAATCGTATTAAATACTTTTCTGTGTATATATCATATCTATATTTACCATCCTTTATACAAAATAACCACAATTTGTAAACAATTATTAAGATTATTTATTGTTATTAAGTATTTAGGTAATATGGTTATTTACATCTTATTTATTGTTGATTTGAAAGTAATCTAAAATTGTCTTTTGCTTCATTGATCCAAAATGTTGGGTTTCTACAAATTTTTCCAATGATCTCCCAAAACCAGAATTTTTTACTACGTGTATACCAAAACCATTCAATCATAGATTTCTCCAAGTTGGAAAAAAGACACTCCTTTAGCTTTTTTTTAATTTTTGTTTACACTTCTTGTTGATCGATAAATAATTTTAGAAAAAGTATTTAATTCTTTTAGATTTTCTGTTACACACTGTTATAAACTATAAACAACAAAAAATACATTTGATCGTACTCCTGCTCGACGAATAACGACCAGAACAAAAACAAAAAGGCAAAAATAGACCCTTTTCTTGGAAAAGAAACGGTAAAACCATCTTAAATTTCATAACTGTTGAGAAAGCATTTAAACATAAATTAGTATTTAAATTCAATTGAAGTGCCGACGTCAAAACATTAAAGTCTTGTAGTAGGTTTCAACCTTTTCATCCTATTTTACAATAGCCATTTTGACCAGTAATACCACCGAACAAACCCGTTCTTTAATCCTACCAGGTATTGTACTTTTATGAAAAGTTGTAAAATTTAACTTCGAGTTATCGAAAAATTCGACTTATCGAGGGTCGACTTATGTAGGTTCGACTGTATAATAAGACGCCCGAGGAAGTTCTAATAAAAAAAACGAAACGTTGCTCAATTAATTAAGTCTTTACATTAAGTGCCCAATTTCGAGTTTTGTTATTTGAAAATTATGGATGCTAAGACGTCCTTGAAAAAGATATTATTTTTTCAAAATTGTATGGAGCCCATCAAGGACCTTCCACAAAATTTGCCATTTGGTTGATTTCATAAATAATTAAAAAAATATATACGTATTTCTTTTTATTCTAAAAATCAAAAGGTTTCGTCAAAGTGGCACTAGTTTATATCTCAAAAACTGATAGAGATTTCAAAAAAAAGTGAATAGCATACAAGATTTTTTATTTGGGCAATCCTTCCATTATTATAACCATAGATTTTGTAATATTTTCGATTCAACAAAAAAGTGGCTATAAAAAGTAATTTGAAATAGTTTAAAAAGTAGTAATAATTAGTTCCAAATAATTAATAATAAATTAAATTGTTAGGTACAGACATATATATTTCTATGCACAAAACGGTAATACGATCTGATTTAATATTGACTCTCCTAATATTTTTTTAATTGATCACTTCTTTGTTTTTTTTTCAAACACTCAACAGTTCGAAGTTTTCTTGAGGTCCCTTAAACCTCAAATAATCGAATAATGCAATTATTTTTTTTTGTCTTCGGAGCCCCTAACCAATCGATTTTTAACAATAATTTGCTTGAGTCGGAGGGCGCCTTTTCAAAAAACGTCCTCCATCGATCAAAAAAACCCGTTCTTTAATCCTACCAAGTATTGTACTTTTATGAAAAGTTGTAAAATTTAACTTCAAGTTATCGAAATTCGAGTTATCGAGGTTCGACTTATTGAGGTTCGACTGTATTAAGAAATCCTAACAAGAATTTCATTCTTGCCTCCTTATTGCAATACAAATTAATTGCACGGCAATTTCTTAATGATTCGCAATAATTTAGACCAATCAATTACACGAAAAATTAATCGAATAATTTTAATCATTCCCTCTCACTCGCATCGACAAGATTATCGTATCTTTTCGCTCCCTTCCACTCATTGTTATAGTAAATACCTTTTTCCAATAAAAATTCGATACTTACTAAATAAAGTTCACATTTTTGATTTGAAGGGGCGTAGGATAAATTATACCAATGTAATAAATACAAAGATGTGCGCATTCGAGCGAAAAGTGGCACATTTCCGAGCGAGGGAGGCAAATGAAGCGCGACGCGGAGCGGCGCGCTTCATTTTCCCGAGATCGGAATGTGCCACTTTGAGCTCGAATGTGCACACTCCGTTTTAAGTGTAATTCACAATGATTTAGGTTAATAAACTAGACGAAAATTAAATTAATTAATTTTGATCATTCCGTCTCGCTCGTACTGTCGCTATTGTCGTATCTTTTCGCTCCCTTCCACTCATTGCTATGGTAAATACTTTTTCCAATCAAAATTCGATACCTACTAAATTAAGTTCAAATTTTTGATTTGAAGGGGCGTAGGATAAATTATACAAATGTAATAAACACAAAGATGTGCGCATTCGAGCGAAAAGTGGCACATTTCCGAGCGAGGGAGGCAAATGAAGCGCGACGCGGAGCGGCGCGCTTCATTTTCCCGAGATCGGAATGTGCCACTTTGAGCTCGAATGTGCGCACTGCGTTTTAAGCGCGATTCACAATGATTTAGGTCAATAAACTAGACGACAATTAAATTAATTAATTTTGATCATTCCCTCTCGCTCGTACTGTCGCTATTGTCGTATCTTTTCGCTCCCTTCCACTCATTGCTATGGTATATCAAAAATTCGACTTATCGAAGTTCGACTGTAACTTTATTTAACGTTAACATACTACTCGTTATTAAGTAAGACTTTTCTTTGTAAGAAACTGCCCAAAAATCAAAAATCGACCACGACGTGATGGATTATGCATTCGTACTTCCACCAAAAAAAAACACGAAGGGGGCTGATTGATTGGCTCGAGCGACACATGAAGATAATTAAAGCAGATGAAAATATAATCTAGGCCGGTATTCAGAGATAATTAACAAGGTTGTGGGTTTTGCTGATTAAGTAACCGAGCATCTGGGAACTGCATGTCACGTGTCGAAACACGTGCCCTCAAAAAGGAGTTTACAAATCAACCCTTTCTCGTCCAAAGATCGTTACGTTCGGTTCGGATGACGGCTATATGTGGAAAAATAGCAATCGCGCCCAACGAACGTCGGATTTCGACGCCTTTTTGCAAAAACGTCGATCAAATTAAATTTTCTAAAATAAAACCGCGACTGCGAACCGAAAATTTTTGCCCCGACCGAAAACCGAAAAAATATGCGAGAATAAATAGAGGGGTTTTTATTATGGTCAAGGGCGGCCTCGCAAAGTCCTTATCAGTAACCCAGAAACTCTTAAAAATGATTTGCCATAAAAAGTCCTGACAGAACGTTCAGTCTTAGCTCTTATCTAAGTTTACAAAAGAATCAAACTGAATACCAAGCAGATCCGACTTAATTAACTTCTTTGTGCTGTATCTCAATAAATTAATTAATTAAAAAGTCCTTTTCTTTGATTTTAATAAAAGCGTACCTGCTCGACAAAAAAAATGTTAAACGGTAATTGGGCAATTATTAATCAGTTTTTCATAAATACAATGCTCTAGCATTATTGATGTGTCCCCAAGCAGTGATTCGAGGTGGGGGGAGGGGTGCCAAAATGTTGAACATTTAAGTTTCGCGATTATTTTAAAAAAATTCAAAGTTAATTAGCAAGCATTTAATTTTTGAAATAACGGCAACGTTGTATTTAGCAATAATGACAGAAAATTTAAATATATTAAATTGTATGGTTTAAGGTTATATAATTAACATATATGGTATAAGTAAAGAATATTAAGTTTAACTAATAATAGTTTTGCAATGGGTACTAGTTTTTATTAATAAAATAGAGATAGATATTAACAAAGTATTTATGTTGAAAATTGCCTTTAAAAAAATAACAATATAAATAAATAAGTAAAACTTAAATCCAATATAACTCAAATATATTCATATTGAGATTTTAATAATTGTTTTTAGAACAAATATAGATTAATATAAAATAATAAGTAATGTGTAATAATAAGTAACCACAAAATTAAATATATCTATATCAGTGTTTCCCAACCTTTTTTGTGCCATGCCCCACCTAAACCTTTAAAAATTTATTATGTCCCACCATGTAACACAGACATAATTTTTAATATTCGAAATTTTTAATTATTTACTAAATAGCTTAAATGATGGACTTTAAGAAGAAATCACAAGGAAGTTATTAAAAAAACTAAGAGGCCTAGAGTCACCATATGGTTAAATTTACATTCTGGAAAAGTCGTTTTTTTTTAATTGCCCCTTAAGCAATCGAGTTGCCCCACGTTGGGAAACGCTGATCTATATATGTATTAGCGTGTCAGTAGAGCCAATAGTAAATTACGTTAGTGTTGCCGTTTCGAAATAAAAGCAATTTTGAGATTTTTAATTCTCATTTTGAATTCATTATTTTATTTTTAACTATTAAATTTTTTTTTTTATTTTTGTTATATCATTTGCTTTAATAATTTTTCAAAATTTATAAAACATAATTAATCTCTGTATCTTTCTATACGTTTGAACAAAACATACAAAAGTTAATCCATTCATCTACAATTTAATAAAAGTAAATAAACAATATAGGTATATCAGATTAAAAAATTTTCACCAATAATAATAAATATAGTTAGTGTTATAATGGTGTTTAATCGTTTAATACAAAGCATTTTGGTAAGACAACATTGCAAATTTTTGGTTGGAACTATCCCCACCTCAACCCCTTAATTAGATAGAAATTAATTGCACAGTCAATTCCTTAACGAAAAAAGTTAAGAATTATTAAAAAATTATGAAAAACACCGGAATTGGACACTCAATAAAACAACAATTGTTAAATTTGCAACGTTTCGTTTCTTTTATTGAAACTTTATCAAGCAACTGAAAATATATATATATATATATAAATATATATATGTATATGTTGTATAATGACATCTTAAATAAAATAAAATCTTATAATTAAAATCAAAATTATACAACTACAAATAATCTCTATTTAGAATCATAGTTACAATCTTTCATGAAACTATTTAGAACCATAGTTACATATTTATAATCTTTCATGTTTGACGCATGTAGAATTTTTGAGTTTTGACGGTAAAAATTATTTTTGTGTTGTTATTGTTGTTATACTTTGTTAATTTTCAGTTGCTTGATAAAGTTTCAATAAAAGAAACGAAACGTTGCAAATTTAACAATTGTTGTTTTATTGGGTGTCCCATTCCAGTAAAGATTAAACATTATTTAAAGATATTGGACGTAAACATTATGATTAATTATGAAAAACAAACAAAAACGACGAAAGAATGAATTTTTATCGTTCCCTCTCGCTCCCACTGTCGCTATTATCGTATCTTTGCGCTCCCTTCCACTCATTGCTATGGTAAATACATTTTCGAACATAAAATCAATATTTACTAGATATAATTTAATATTTTAATTTGAAAGGGTGACAGATAAAGTAGACAAACCGAACGAATACGAGGATGCGCGCATTCGAGCGAAAAGTGGCACATTTCCGAGCGAGGGAGGCAAATGAAGCGCGACGCGGAGCGGCGCGCTTCATTTTCCCGAGATCGGAATGTGCCACTTTGAGCTCGAATGTGCGCACTCGGTTTTAAGCACGATTCACATAAATTTAAGCCAATAAATTAGACAAAAATTTAGTTAATTTATTTTAATCGGTCCATCTCACTCTCACCGTCGCTATTATCGTATCTTTTCGCTCTCTTCCACTCATTGCTATGGTAAATACATTTTTCGAACATAAAATCAATATTTACTAGATATAATTTAATATTTTGATTTGAAAGGGTGACAGATAAAGTAAATAAATCGAACGAATACGAGGATGCGCGCATTCGAGCGAAAAGTGGCACATTTCCGAGCGAGGGAGGCAAATGAAGCGCGACGCGGAGCGGCGCGCTTCATTTTCCCGAGATCGGAATGTGCCACTTTGAGCTCGAATGTGCGCACTCAGTTTTAAGCACGATTCACAAAAATTTAAGCCAAAATTTAGTTAATTGATTTTAATCGGTCCATCTCACTCCCACCCTCGCTATAATCGTATCTTTGTGCTCCCTTCCACTCATTGCTATGGTAAATACATTTTTCAAACATCAAATCAAAAAATTACCGTTCTAAGCATTATTGACCTGCTAACATGTTCGGATTCACAATATTTTTAATTGAAATTAAATAAACGATCAAGGTCAAAAATTCAATAATAACAAAAACAGCAGCAACGTGTGGGTTTTCAGCTCGTGAGTCAGCTTTCCGTTTATTACAGGTGAGCCATCGGGTCCTCTTAAATTTATGGCGTATCGAGTGCAGGTAACGAGAGCCAGTCTTGGGGGGCCCCCTAACAACCGGTCGGGCATGTGCCCTTAAAATGGAAGCACACAATACGGGAAGCCAGGTGCACTTCTTGATACGACCAATTCTACAATTTCCACATCTGCCTTTTCCGCATCGTTATAGCAATTTCGCCTTCACAAAGGCCCCAGCCAACTCAGACCTTCATCTTCAAAATTTCCACGTCCGACTTCTTCGAGCTGACGCGCATTACGTCAGAGAGAAGGACCGAAGACTTCTGGTCCATGGTAATTATCGAGGCCCGAGGCCGAACAGGTGTTCAATTTCGGCCCGACAATGTAACACTTGAATTCGTCGAACAAGCAATGAACTAACTCGATAAAAGGGGATTCGTTCAGAATTACCCAAAAAATTTTTAATTAGCAAACTTGTAAGGGCGCCCCGTCTTCATCTAATTAGGATTTTGCGCGAGATCAATTGAACGATGGGTAAGCCAACAGTGGCGGGCCAAAGAACACAACGAAACGGCCGTCTTCCAAAAAGGCTTCGTTTTCAGTCAAAAATTTAATTAGTCGAAAAATGAATGATCCCTTTATTTTCGTTATTGACCTCGCCGATTGAAGAAATGAACCGAAGCAGTCAAAGACCGTTTTTTTTAAATTAAATCTTTGTCGTTAACAATAATAATCAAAAAAATATAATGAACCTTTTGATTAAAACCATTTTTCTTGGTATCAAACGAAAAACATATGAAATTCCAGTGGATAGCTTGCAAGCAACTGATTGAGAAGAAAATTGTTTAAAAAAAAGCGATTTTTTGGATTTTTCCATATTTGTTTAAAAACCGGAAATATTTTAAGGCCGGTCCTGTTGCGTAACGTGAGACAAGAGCGCTTATCATTACCAAGCCTCTTATGGAGGTCATTTTTCTTCGTTGTTAATAAATATTTATTATCGTTTACAATGCACTTGAGCTGATAAGGAAACGGAACGCAGTTCAAGAAACTCGTTCGATTCGACTTGATATTTTAACAACCCTTAATAACTGTATTGGGTTTTTTACGGCACACTTGTCAGAACTTAATTTGTAACTAACTTAGTCGAAAGCTAATTAAAAATAACTTCAAAGCTGCTTTCTGCGGTAGTTAACGCAAACTTTGTAGATCGTGATTGGAAAATTGGAAGAGTCAGTTTACAAGTTGAAAATTCGATCGTTTTTCTCCCCGTTATCGTTTTGGATCGCTCCCAGAAATTGAAAAATTAGAAACGTTAATTAAAAACGCACCCACGACCAGATGGTCGGGATTAATTTTTTTTTTAATAAAGTCAAAAGTTGAAACGGATTATCTAAAGCAATTGGACTAATCGCAATCTCCTCGGATTTTAAGAGTAACATTTTAATATCTCTTAACAACTTTGGTAGAAAGAAAAAGAACTTTTATCAAAACCAACTTAAAAGTTTCTTTTTTGTTTCAAAAGACGATTTTCATCTCGCCAAAGAAAATCGTATAAATTTCGCTAAATATGCTTTTGTAGGAATTCGGAGATGATTTCGCTGCGATATTTTTGTCGGGCGAATGTGCCCAAATTTAGCAACAGTTTTATTGAAAGTGGTTCTCTTTGAAGTGAAGTACGAATTGTGCAATAGAGCTTGCGACTTTGTTGCCACGTGAACGATTATTTTGTAATGGCACATAAGGTTGTTTGGACTTAAGATAAGGTCTTGGTCAACAGATCCTTCAAAGAGCTTCCCCAAATCGGATTTGCGCGAGGTAAAAATTAATATACCGGGTGTCGTCAAAAAAACTAAACTGAACTAGTGATGAGCAAAGCAAGACCAAGACCAAGACCAAGACTGTAATAGTCTTGGTATTGGTCTTGGTCTTGTTTATTCGGTCTTGGTCTTGCAAGCATAAAAACAGTCTTGGTCGTGCAAAAATGCAAGACCAAGACCAAGACTGCAAGACCAAGACCAATTTTGCTCATCACTAAATTGAACTAAAACATACCCCACGTCATTAGAAATTTCATATCAAATGAGCTTTAAAATAGAGAAGATGCGACCAGTGTGCCAATTAGTAATAGATTTGGGACATATTGCAAACAAACTTTGTTTAAATTGGTCTCAGTACCTATTCATCTGACACCCAATAAAGCAGCTTTAAGAAGTTGCTTGGAGACTCCAAAGTCTGAAGTGACCGAACAAATTCTTCTATATATTTTTAAAATTTTGCACACTTTCGTGATTGGCCCAAACGATCAAAACCGGCCCTGGCATAGATATAAAAGCAACCACTTTTTTTGAATATCGCACTTGGTATTCATAGCTTCACTTCTTTAACTCTCAGTTACCATTCAGTGACCATTGTAAGTGCATAATGGCCATCTTTGAGGTTTGTTTACACTTGTTATCTGATAATATTATTCATGCTTCTCACAGGCCTCGCTAAGCGCTACTTCCTTTTCAAACTAAATGCTTATGGAATTTTAAATAATAGTCTTTGGACAAACCGTAATCGTCGCTTCGTACAATTAAACTATTTAGCATTGTTTAATTCGACTGCATAAATAAAGTGCAATCTTCTTTAGATTTATTCATCAAAGGTCTTCGCTGTTTGAAAAACTAACTCAAGGTTCGCAGATATCCTTCGACTATAATTAATCTACATCTCTGCTATTTTTAAACGTTTGAATTGATTGTAATTCAGGATGCACATCAAATTTCCAAATTTGGTCGACGATTTTTGACCAAGAGAAAAAAGCGCGATTTTATCAAACTTTTGCATCCTGTGTCTTCAATTATCATTGTTTTCAGTATCATTTGGTCTCTTCTTTTTTGATATGTTTTGATATGTTCTTCGCCCATTATTATATATATTGCCATATAATCCAATTATTCAAAATAATTTTGTGTAAATCACATCGTTTTCGGATGATTTACCTTCAATCTAATTTTATGCCAAAACGTCCGAAGATAATGATTCGGAGTTCTTCCTCAAAATAGAAGAATTTGAAGAAGTTTAGAAGTGAACATTTTAAAATTTTTCGACTTTTTTTAACTTTCATTCTTAATGGACCAAAAATGTTAAATTCTTTGTACTCTTCGATTTGCACCCCTATTTGTTTTGTGAACTCAAGAAAATCTAAATGTGTATCGCTTCCAATTTTGTATGTATTAATAAGTGATAATTTATTGGAATAATCTGATAATGGAAATGTAAGCCAAGATCGCTTACCGAACCTTTTTTTAAACACATTCTTTAAATAACAGTACACGTACGAAGTCATAGAATTGAGTGAAAGTCAGCACAACTTTCGTAGAATCCAAAATAAAAAAAAATACAACTATGTTAACAGTACCCACCAAGTAATTTGTTGGATAAAGATGCAATTTTTAGAACCTCCAAAAATTTATATCAACACATCCTAGTTAAGGGTTGTTAAAACACACACGTATTCGTTCCAAAGTAGAAGAACAATCCCGAAAAGCACTCGCTCAATACATAGCCATGTGTATTTCGTTTCAACTTCACTTCTTCACTTTAATATCATGTTTTGTATTGTAAAAAACACATGATAAACATTTCAGACACTAAACAAATCGATGTTTTTCACAAGGCGCTTGCTCCGGTCGTACATAACAGAATGGCCTTTCGTAGAAAACGAAGGCACTGAATCCATACGAAACGAAAATTGTATTTTGACACATTCGGCGCCATCCATTCAGTAACGCGCGAACTTTCCTTTCGATTTTAATTTAAACTCTGCATGGCGGCGACATCTTTGCGCTACTCACTGAACTGCAATGTATATACATTTTTGAAAGGACAGTCGAACCTCGATAAGTCTACACATTAAACCTTGATCTAATTTTACCTATTTGTACACTTTATGGTAAATAATTACATAAGCGTGGAGTAATTTACAATTTTTCTAACATTTATAACTTAAAGACTTCTGGTATTTCAATATATTGCAAACCATTTGCAGGTTGATTAAACGAAAATAAAGCAGGATAACAGAATTTGATATTCATGAATAAAGTCTGAAGAAACCAAACTTAAATATAATTTACTTCCTAAAAACGCCCTTTAAATGGAATTACGTTTTTAAAGAATTTTATTACTTTTTAACACTGTAATGTACTGTAACAACTTGCAAAACAATTCTGTTTGTTGTTGAAGAATGTTACTTGAATTGGAAATTTTTTATTTTTTTTTGAAAAAAAAAATCAAAAATGTGTGTTCGGGTTCTATCCTATGTATAGTCTTCAACGGTGAACTTATATTATCCTGGGCGGGATATTATTAGTTCAGCATTAGAAGCCTAACATAACTGATCAGATGTAGTCATTGGCATGTCCGTCAGGGAGGAATACGCACTCAAACACTGACGGACTAGCAGCATTCCTGCTGCCTCAATGATAACACCTTCTCAGGTATTATAGGATATCAGGCGAACCCGACACACTTAAGTATATAGAAAGTGAAAAATGTATTTAAAGAGCTTTCAGTCCTTGTTTAATTGTAGTTTTTTATAATGGTTAAAATTTAATTAATACAATATCAAACAAAATAATCGAAAGTTACTCTACAGTTATGTTATAAAAAATATGTTTGATTTTTCTGTCTAAAGACAATTTAGCTAATTATAGATAAACAAATTTTAAATTGCATTTTATTAACTTATATGGAAAATCCTTATGAATAGCCCACAATGTGTCAAAGTGACAGAACAATAATCAAATTTAAAATAATAATTATTATAAGCAATTGAAGCATATACAAAAAAGAATCATAATAAATGAACTAGAATATATAATTAAAATATATAAAAGCAGATTATTTTAATACTAGTTTTAATATATATGACTTGTAAGTATTTATAATACTATGCAATGAATCTAATAGCAAGACACCAGCTTGACGTAATCAGAAGTGTTCAGGATTCGAGGTTGTGTTTACATTCGTTTTTATGTGTAATGGTCTATTTGTTTATTATTTTTAATTCTTATTGATCAAGAACTGTTTAAAATATGTTAATAACCAAGGGTTCAATTACTTAGGTTAGTTGTGAATGTTATATGGGATTTCATAAGAGAGGTTAATCTGCTTTCTAAATGTTAGTTATTTCTTTTCCTGTTGTAGGTGATGGATGTAGGTGGACCCTGTGGATCTGTAAATCAATGTCTTCCTTGGATTCATGTAAACGATGGAGCTAAATTTATATCCTTTACCATAGAAAGGCAGGTTGTTGATGCAGTGTTAAACAATGCTACTGCTCAAATAATAACAAATAAGGAGGTTGTTGACAAAATCAGGACTTATCAGCTGAAGAATGTGGAGAAAATGGATGACATTAATGAAAGGAAAAAGATTGAGGCTTTGGATTGGAATTCTATTACTAAAATTGTTTTTTGGAACTTGTTTTTGGAACCTTAATATGAAACGTAACTTCAAGGACACAGCCATTGCAGTGAATTAGATGGGATAATAACATGTATTGAATGAGTCTGATTGCAAATTATAAAGTGTGCAGGTCCTCAGTTTGGTAAAATGAGGTGAGTACTTATGTTTATTATGAACAATGTGCACCTTTGTTTTGATGATGGCACATTAACCCACGTTTCATAATATTCAATGATCCAATTAACTGCACTGTTTATTTTCTTTACTTTTACAGATGATGAGGAATTGGTATAAGGTTAGAGGGACGAAGGTTTACGAAGGAGGTTGGACATTCTTAGCACCGAAAGCTGGTTTAGTTTTATATTTTGATTTGAGGCTTTATTAAACGTTACCCTTAGAAATTAAATATTAATGTGAGTAGCATGTGCTTTTATTTCATCGCTTAACTGCAAATTAGTTTAATTTTATTCGAGCTTTCTTAATTGTATTGCATTATGTTTTAGGCACAAAAAATAATGTCTGATTAAAGTAAAACGGACTTACTCCAAGCACAGCCATAAACTTTGCTTATACAAAATGAATTTCAGTTTTGAAAAGGTTGATTCCTAAATGGTTGATGTTATACATTTTATGGAGAAACAGGTAGTACGTTTTAAATATAATTTAGTTCTCTTTATTTGATAGAACAATTTTTAGTTGGAACGCTTTCTTCACATAGAACGTGCAAGTCGACTCACTCCGAATTGTGTGAAAGGATATGTAGAAGCTCCTAAATTGACAGACATTCCTGTAATAATCTTATATGTGTTCGATGAATCTACCCTATTGAATTCTGTTCGAGAAGAATTGTAGAAACTTGCTCATTTATAATCTGGTGGTAACTTCTAAGCACATCTGAGCAGATACCAGAAGTTAATCTGCATTTACCTATAGGTAATGGTTTAGAAGTATATCTATATTTGGGATCTTAGTATATGCTTGAGACAATCTGATGGTTCCCAATTCTCTACATATAATTATCTGTTAATTCAAAACGAAAATCTTCAATATAAAATAGCATATTTATATTAGTTTTTAGAGATATTTTATACAAGATTTATAGTACAGAAACAGTTCAAAGAGTTAAATAATTATTAACTAGTTTGTCGATTTAAAGTGCTTGCATAATTTCATTCAATTTCATTACTGAATATTCTTAATATCCATTGTTCGATGGGTTTCAATAAACGTGCAGCATCTCGCAGTTTTTAATTTTTTAATTCGGCACTTCTAGGTCTTCCAACACGCATTTTTAATTTTTGTTATATAATAATTGCTCATTACGACATTGTTGGAGCAACTTATTTGCTCTTGAAAACCTGAAAAACAAATGTTTTTAATTGATCTAAATTAAATCGAATACTTACAAACCGTTTCTATTGTTCTTAAAGATCCTGCATTTGCTTTTTGAATTTTTCAGTCTCTTTGTCGATCGTTTAACTGTTCGTTCTTCAATTGTGAACTTGTTTTATTTGTTTATGTTTTTGGTTTTGCTTTTGGACTGCTTCTTGTTTAATTTTATTTTCTGCATTCATTGAGAATTGTGTTTTAAATTGTTTTAGGTCTCAAATTAAGTTTGGTTGGGTTGTTAATTTTATTTTGTTCTTTCAGGAGTGGATTTTTTGTTCGACAACTTCAATGGCTTCGAAGAGCCTCAATTCTTCTGCTAACATGTCGAAGGAGCACTTTGTGGTGAGTTTTAAATTCTGCTCCTTGTTCACTTTTGGACATGTGTTCAAATATAGATTTTCGTTCTTTTCCAACCATAACTTTTAATTTAAAAATGACTTTTAAAAATACGTAATTTATCTAATTGGTTTCTATTATTTGACTTTTAATAGCAATACTATATATATTTAATTTTATCGCAAATTTTTATTTTAGAGCGAGAGCGCCAGGAAATCGCACCTGCTATAGTCGCTAGGGGTACGTAGGAACATACCCTTATAAAGCAATTCTATTTTTTTCATTTTTTGCCAAAAAAACATGGATTAACATCCTTTTAAATGCATGGAAATATTATAGATTAAAGGGGTGTGTTGTTTATGTCTTATAGATTCTATAATTAAAAAGGGCTTTATTTCAACGATTCAAAATTAATTTCGGTTTTAACTTTATTCCTTTTTGATTAATAACGATTCAAATGTATTTAGCAACAATTACATCTGGACATAATGAAAGGGAGGAATAAGGTACAAGCCTTGATTGAATTTCAGTGGGAGCTAACATTTTTATATAACATTCTTTATCGGTGTTTGCGGAAAATAAAATAATCAATTATTTTATTTAAAATTATCAATGCTCTTTTTACATGGGCTTCGGGTTAACTGATATGACGATTAACGACTTTCTAGAAACGTTTTCGATTTATGATTCATTGTTAAATGTAAAGTCAAGCTGAATAGTTGTGTTTTAAATACGTGCTCTTTAAAATTTAAATTTCGACCCTTAAAACAAGGTCAATATTAATTCTACGTGTTTCTATTAAAACTTACAGCTTTCGTAGAGGTTTTGTGTTAACATGTTTTTTTCCATTTTTTTACAGTAAGGAATCTACAAGCAAAGATGTCCTACATTACATCGCACCCTCCTTCCGACATCAGTTTTGGAAATATCGAACTTATTGAAGGTCTTCTAAAGCAGTCGGTGGAAATCTTCGGTGAAAGGTAGGCTCCCAGTTTTTGGGTTGTTTTTACCTTCCTCTTTTGCCATCGTTTCGAAATTAAAGCCTTTTTGACACACCATTTGAAATTATCGAAAAAAAAACGTAGTTGAGATTGTTTTAAAAACATGTTACCAATTCCGGGGTTTTGAGCTAGCACCGGTTTCCGATGGAATAAGGCCCCGTACTATCGGAAATAAAAGGATTTCGGGAAATAATCAAAAATAAAACGGTTAGAACAATTTCAAGTTTTGATTTTAAAAAATAATTGACGCTTTGGAATGTCGAAGCTTTCGATATAATTAGAGGTTACTTATTTTTCAAAATCAAAAATTTAAATGGGGCTAACCTTTTTATTTTTGAAAATAATCGACTTTACTATACGACAACCTATTCTAGAGATAATTTTGCATTGGGAAACGTTCATTTTTTCTAGCCTTATCTAAAACTAATTAGAATACACCACCAGCTCCAATTTACATATTGTGCTAGTGGTGTCAACTTGTGAATAGGGCCATATCACTTGTATTTTTATGCAAGGGCTATTTAATTGAGACTTTCGGGAGCATTTCATTTATATAGCAATTTGTTGTAATTCCACTAATAAGCCCAGAAAAAATTAATAACTTTTCTAGTTGTTATAAATTATTGCCAAAAAACAAAAACATTTTTCGGAATTTAATAAATCTAATGTAAGGGCTGTTTAGTCGGGACTTTCGGGAGCATTTTATTTATATAGCAATTTGTTGTAACTCTACTAATAATCCTAGCAACAAATTAATAACTTTTCTACTTGTTTTAAATTATTTACTAAAATGCAATTTGTTTTCCGAATTTACTGCGTTGGTTCCTTTGTGTGTCTTCGAAAAATTGTAGTTTGCGTTTTGCTACAGATACGTTTTTTTTTTCGAAGAAGTTAAACACCTATTATTCGTTAATGTTTGCTATTACTCAGATGCATTTCATAGTTTTCCAAATTGACTACTCAGGTGAATAGAACAGTTCTTCAAAGAGCATTTAAAGTCGTCTTTTTTTATGTTCCTCAGTTTGAAGCTTTAAAGCAATTACAAGCTTGTTCAAAAAACCATTAGTCTTATGTCCCTTAAACAAATAAATATTATTATTTATTAATGAAATAAAATTAATATTCAATTACCTGTAAATAAAATAAGCCCTTTTATCTATTAGAACTTGTTTTTCCTTTTCTTTTTATTGTCTCTGCTTTTCATACTTTAAATCTTAATACACTCACACACATTATAATCAAATTGGTTTTTAACAGTTTTAGTTAGCACATCATGCAAATCATTTAATAAACCATATTTCATAATGCTACGTAATTCGAGCTTTTAATGATATTATTGAAAATTAGTTTCCAATTTATAGAACTAAATTGAGTTATCGATGGAGACCTTTTAGGAATTGGGCTACATTATTAATATAGAAATTGCAATTTAATTTTGCATATCTTCGTATAAATTCTTGAGTTCCATATGTATCTTTTTCGCATGTAATGTATGCAAGTGATCTTCCCCATTTGTTCCGTTGTACATACTCATACAAATAATCCAATCCATAAAGTTGTACAAGTTATAATAAGTAGAAGACTGCTACAAATCCATCCTATAAATTTATTATAAGTAAACTTGTATTAACGTTATTGAATACATTTACACCGATCATCGGTAGAATGTTTCAAACACTACAAACTCCACTTCTAAAGATTAAATTGTGAAATAATCTCGGTCTGCATGTTTTGGACGTCTAAAAGCTACAACAACCATGTCCATAGTCATTTCCTCAAAAGCGACCAAATTTTAACCCCCGAGTAACCTTCATTTGATTCTTGCCTTAATTTGTAGAAAACTTTTTCCTTCATTGTAAGTTGCTGGAAACTAAAGGCTTGCAATTTAGATAAACCACACTTATTTATACCATTTTATATAATTTATTCTTCTTATAGATTCATAATTGTAACACTCTAAAATAGGACAAAAAGGTTAAGTTTTTTGTGTGATTTCTAATTGGCCATTGTCAGGTGCCGACGTCATCGGCGGCCATCGATGTGTAGACGACCTTGGTGTTATGAATGAAAAATAGTAAACTGACCTGCGCAACATTCCTTTCGTAGTAAACCGCGTGGCTTCATATCGAGCGTTACCTTAAAACAGACTCCGATATTAATTATTTTTTGCTGTTCTTTTGGATAAATTGAAAAAAATAAATATGCTTTATATTTTCAGGCGAGATACCTATGGGCTCGTAGTGTCCATAACAAAAGCCCTTTTGCTCTGTTAACCTTTTAACGCTGAAAATTTCCGATATTTTCAGACGTCAATTATTTTTCAAAATCAAAATTTTAAATGACGCTAACTTTTTTAATTTTAATTATTTCCCGAAATCCTTTTATTTCCGAACGTATTAGACCTTATGTTATTGGAAACCGGTACTAACTCAAAATCCCCAAAAACGCCAAAAACGTCAAAAAACGAGCAAAAGCATGGGTTAAACCCTTTGCTTATTTTTGAAAAATTGAAAAAACAGATTTGTTTTATATTTTAAGGGGAGGTACTTATGGGTCCGTAGTGTCCATAGAGGGAGACATATTAAAAGTTTAATACACACACACACATGTCACTATGAAATCTAAAGTAGATTCTAGTGAAAAATAATTATTATTTTCATTGTCACATTCCATGTACAATACATCATTATTTTTTCATTCTAAATTAACCCCAGAATATTGTTCAATAAAATTAAAATAAATTTTTTTAGACGACGTTTTTAAATAATATAATTAACGTACACAATGAATTTTCGATAATTATTTCAAACATATTTTAACTCATTAAACAGATTTTTTTTTCTCATCTGCATACATTACGAAATTCGACTTAATCGAATAAAAAAATTTATCAATTTAATTAAAATTAAGTATATCGCAGTTTTTATTTTGGCTAGAATTTGTTTTTTTTTAATTAATCGTAAGTGCATAGTTTTTTGAAAAGATGTTTTAAATGTCTTTAATAACTGTTTATTTAAATTAAATTTGTGTTTCCATCGTAGGTATGCAAGGCCACTTGTGTCTTCGTTGTAGTCTATGCGATATCGTGGAATTTTTGAAAGGACCAACGTCGATGGTTAACTTGTGAGGATTAACAGCAGGACCAGCACGCTCGAACGTGGGCCTTCCTGTCCAGGATAAAGCGGGCTCCCCAGGATCGTGCTCCGTCAACCCTCATCCCTCGAGGGACCCATGCTTGGCAATGAAAAATTGTCGGTTTTAGAAGATTATTAAATTATTGTTTTGCGCTTTTTTTATGACTTTGTTGCCATATTAAATCGGTGGTTCTTAACTCTTGTATGTTTACAAGACACGTTTGTTTATAAATGCTTTGCAAAATTATAAAACTTTTAAATTTTAAAATTTTAAAATTTTAAAATCGTACAATACAAAGACATTTTTTTTATTTATTTATAATAAATAATTGATTGAAAATTGAATCACTTAAATGAATACTTGTCAAAGAAAAATTTATGGGTTGTTGTTTTTCCAAAGAAATTTAATTCTGAGGTAACACTAATTTAAAAAAAAATGTTTTATTGAACACCTTTTAGTAAATTTTCGTGACAGTTAAAACATCGATTAAGAACCACTGTTTTACACATTGTTTATAGTTATTGTTGGAATTGTTAAAATGTTATATTTTTATGTTGGTTCGTTTATGTGTGCGGTCAATTTTAATTGCTGCGTTTTCTCCTGAAGACAATTCATAAGACCATCAACTTTGGTCTTTGTTTAGTTATTAATATTTTGATCAAGTCGGGAGTTTTAAATTTTAGCTTCAAATATATTTTTTTTAATTTACATCTTTTGCAAAATTTAACTCAGTTTATAATTCCTGGATGACAATTTAAGCTTCCGAGATGAAACTCGAATGGTTTACATTTTAATAAAGTAAGCATTTGTATAATCAAAAAACATTATTTCATTATAATTAAATTAAATAATAAATTAAAAATTATTCGTGCAGCATAAAAAAAGCATGGTAGCAAACGCATTATTGATAACGCAAGCCCGTCTTCTGAAAAAACTTCGACGATTGGAAGTTTTCTTTTAAATCTTCGGCAACTTGTTAAAATATTTCTTCTATTTTTTTGGACATTGTTTCTTCGTAATTATAAGTTTAGCTGATGACAGTAGTGGTCCTTGTGTTGTACCACGAGTCCCTTGCTGTTTGACTCATTGTTTTAGGGTAGATTTTAAGTATCCCTACACAATCACACACAAAATTCAAATTTTGGCATTTTAATTATTTTTTTTTTTGACTCTTAAAAGATTCTTTGACTAGGGTTACCAACTCAAAATTTGAGAGTTTTGGAAATTGTTCCAATAAGTTCGGAGATAATTATTTAAAAATGCAGTACAAAAAAAAATGCTTTTTTGATTTGGATATTTGCAAAATTAAGACATAATAATCTGCTAATTATTTTATTTATTTTTAAATTTTACGAAATATAAAATAACGTGAATACCCTGACGGATTGCTAAAACCGTTTAAAGTAAGTTTTGCTCGGGTTTATTTCAAGTTCTGGAATAAATCAAATTTAAATTGGATTTATTTTCAGCTTTGTTAATTATGGTTAATTTTCGGGATTTAATTGAAAATTAATTTAAAATGAGTTCATTTAATGTTTATGTTTTTTTCATATTGGTTTCTTTTCAGTTCAGTACGGAATTATTTAAAATTCGATTTTTTTTGTGCACATTTAAATTGTTTAATTATAATTTATTAAGCGTTTATTCGAATCCGTCAGGGTAGTTTTGTGGTTGTACATTTTTTTTTAATTGAATTATTGTTCATAGGGGTTGAATATTTTTGTTTATAAGAATCGAAAAATCCTGAGACTCTTTTTCGTAAACTGGTAACCGGGAAAAAATGTAATTTTTCTACACTCTCTGGACTAAAACTGGAGGGTTGGTAACCCCATTTTTAATAATAGGATTACCAAAATTATTGTTTTTTAATAATTTCGACAATTTAGTTTTTTAAATCAAAATTTTTTTCAAACGTTTTTCTAAATAAATAAAACGAAATTTGTTGTTAAATTCATTTTACAGATTTTCATTACCTATTAGAAAATTACAAAATCGAAATACATTAATTATTACCACACATCTCATTTAGAAGTAATCATAATTAGAGAGAAATAAAAATATGAGTTTTATTCTATTTTAATAATGTGATAAGAAACAATGTCCAAAAATATTTATGATCTCATTGGCACACATAAACGAACTTTGTATTCCCCAAACGTGGGATGGAGAAACGCCAAAAAAGACGTACAAAAGGTACTGTTTCTATTTACCCTTCCTCCGATTTATAAACACACAGACACACATACAAACTCACACACACACACGTTGTAGCGCCGTTATTTGTGGACGGATCTTTAAAAACCATTCGAATTCGGATTTGGCAGCCTTTTTGGCTTCGGATAGGATTAAGAAACCATAGGCGTGCTATTCCAAAGCTTTGGGAAAACGTTTTGAAAAAACAAAATCGATGGGTTTTAAACCCATCGATTTGTGGACGGATCTTTAAAAATTATTCAGTTTCGGATTTGGCAGTCTTTTTGACTTCGGATAGGCCTAAGAAACCATAGGCGTGTTGTTCCAGAGCTTTGGGAAAACGTTTTGAAAAATCAAAATCGATGGGTTAAAACCCATGTCTTTTTGGCAAAATATGAAAAAAATAGAATTGCTTTATATTGCAAGGGGATGTTCCTACGTACCCCTAGTACCTATAACCTGTGTCATTTCCCCGCGCTTCCCCTCTAAAATAAAATTTTTTGGTAAAACTAAATAAATAACAAAACGTACCTCTCGATTTACAAAAAAAATCGTAGCGCCCTTATTTTCTATCCAATCATTACAAACGACACGTATTCGGAATCCTGAGGCTTTTTTACATAAGATACATGTATAATATGTATAGGGTGCGACGTTAATTTTTCGAAAATAAAAAATTGCGATTTTTAGAGCTCATTTTGAGCCAATTTTAAACTTTCAAAAAATTGTAGCGCCGTTATTTGTGGACGGATCTTTAAAAGCTATTCAGATTCCGATTTGGCAGCCGTTTTAGCTTCGGATAGGCCTAAGAAACCGGAGGCGTGCTATTCCAGAGCTTTGGGAAAACGTTTTGAAAATTCAAAATCGATGGGTTTTAGTCCATGTATTTTGGGTAAAAAATGAAAAAAATAGAATTGCTTTATATTGCGAGGAGACGTTCCTACGTACCCCTAGTAATTATAACCGGTGTCATTTCCCCGCGCTTCCCCTCTAAAATAAAAATTTTCGATACAAACTAAATGAATAGAAATACGTACTCCTTGATTCACAAAAAAAATCCTAGCGCCGTTATTTTTGATCCAATCATTACAAACGACACGTATTCGGAATCCTGAGGCTTTTTTACATAAGATACATGTATAATATGTATAGGGTGCGACGTTAATTTTTCGAAAATAAAAAATTGCGATTTTAGAGCTCATTTTGAGCCAATTTTAAACTTTCAAAAAATTGTAGCGCCGTTATTTGTGGACGGATCTTTAAAAACTATTCAGCTTCCGATTTGGCAGCCGTTTTAGTTTCGGATAGGCCTAAGAAACCGGAGGCGTGCTATTCCAGAGCTTTGGGAAAACGTTTTGAAAATTCAATATCGATGGGTTTTAGTCCATGTATTTTGGGTAAAAAATGAAAAAAATAGAATTGCTTTATATTGCGAGGAGACGTTCCTACGTACCCCTAGTAATTATAACCGGTGTCATTTCCCCGCGCTTCCCCTCTAAAATAAAAATTTTCGATACAAACTAAATGAATAGAAATACGTACCCCTTGATTCACAAAAAAAATCGTAGCGCCGTTATTTTCGATCCAATCATTACAAACGACACGGATTCGGAATCCTGAGGCTTTTTTACATAAGATACATGTATAATATGTATAGGGTGCGACGTTAATTTTTCGAAAATAAAAAATTGCGATTTTTAGAGCTCATTTTGAGCCAATTTTGAACTTTCAAAAAATTGTAGCGCCGTTATTTGTAGACGGATCTTTAAAAACTATTCAGAATCGGATTTGGCAGCCGTTTTAGCTTCGGATAGGCCTAAGAAACCGGAGGCGTGCTATTCCAGAGCTTTGGGAAAACGTTTTGAAAATTCAAAATCGATGGGTTTTAGTCCATGTATTTTGGGTAAAAAATGAAAAAAATAGAATTGCTTTATATTGCGAGGGGACGTTCCTACGTACCCCTAGTGACTATAACCGGTGTCATTTCCCCGCGCTTCTCCTCTAAAATAAAAATTTTCGATACAAACTAAATGAATAGAAATACGTACCCCTTGATTCACAAAAAAAATCGTAGCGCCGTTATTTTCGATCCAATCATTACAAACGACACGTATTCGGAATTCTGAGGCTTTTTTACATAAGATACATGTATAATATGTATAGGGTGCGACGTTAATTTTTCGAAAATAAAAAATTGCGATTTTTAGAGCTCATTTTGAGCCAATTTTGAACTTTCAAAAAATTGTAGCGCCGTTATTTGTGGACGGATCTTTAAAAACTATTCAGATTCCGATTTGGCAGCCGTTTTAGCTTCGGATAGGCCTAAGAAACCGGAGGCGTGCTATTCCAGAGCTTTGGGAAAACGTTTTGAAAATTCAAAATCGATGGGTTTTAGTCCATGTATTTTGGGTAAAAAATGAAAAAAATAGAATTGCTTTATATTGCGAGGGGACGTTCCTACGTACCCCTAGTAATTATAACCGGTGTCATTTCCCCGCGCTTCCCCTCTAAAATAAAAATTTTCGATACAAACTAAATGAATAGAAATACGTACTCCTTGATTCACAAAAAAAATCGTAGCGCCGTTATTTTCGATCCAATCATTACAAACGACACGGATTCGGAATCCTGAGGCTTTTTTACATAAGATACATGTATAATATGTATAGGGTGCGACGTTAATTTTTCGAAAATAAAAAATTGCGATTTTTAGAGCTCATTTTGAGCCAATTTTGAACTTTCAAAAAATTGTAGCGCCGTTATTTGTAGACGGATCTTTAAAAACTATTCAGAATCGGATTTGGCAGCCGTTTTAGCTTCGGATAGGCCTAAGAAACCGGAGGCGTGCTATTCCAGAGCTTTGGGAAAACGTTTTGAAAATTCAAAATCGATGGGTTTTAGTCCATGTATTTTGGGTAAAAAATGAAAAAAATAGAATTGCTTTATATTGCGAGGAGACGTTCCTACGTACCCCTAGTAATTATAACCGGTGTCATTTCCCCGCGCTTCCCCTCTAAAATAAAAATTTTCGATACAAACTAAATGAATAGAAATACGTACTCCTTGATTCACAAAAAAAATCCTAGCGCCGTTATTTTTGATCCAATCATTACAAACGACACGTATTCGGAATCCTGAGGCTTTTTTACATAAGATACATGTATAATATGTATAGGGTGCGACGTTAATTTTTCGAAAATAAAAAATTGCGATTTTTAGAGCTCATTTTGAGCCAATTTTGAACTTTCAAAAAATTGTAGCGCCGTTATTTGTAAACGGATATTTAAAAACTATTCAGAATCGGATTTGGCAGCCTTTTTGGCTTCGGATAGGCCTAAGAAACCGTAGGCGTGCTATTCCAGAGCTTTGGGAAACGTTTTGAAAAAACAAAATCGATGGGTTAAAACCCATGTTCTTTTGGCAAATAATGAAAAAAATAGAATTGCTTTATTTTGTCAGGGGATGTTCCAACGTACCCCTACTAACTATAGCCGGTGTCATTTCTCGGCGCTCTCGCTCTATAATAAAAATTTGCGATAGAACTAAATAAATAAAAAAACGTACCTCTTGATTCACAAAAAAAATCGTAGCGCCCTTATTTTTGTTCCAATCATTACAAACGAGACGGATTCGGAATTCTGGGACGTTTTTACATAAGATATATGCAAAATTAGTATAGGGCGCAACGTAAATTTTTCCAAAATTAAAAATTGCAATTTTTGGACCTCATTTTTACACGATTTTGAACTTTGAAAAAATTGTAGCGCCATTATTATTATATTATCTTTTCACACACATTAAAACACCTTCCTTTTCCCTTTTATTTATAGTATGTAATGGTAATGTAATGTAATTGTAAAAAAAGTTGCAATCCCAAGATTGACGTGCAAATCACTCTTAGTTTACATATTACCCATAAAGTTTCTTCTTAATTCATTACAACAAAAACAATCGTATGGGTTGCAACTTTTTATTATATTGAAACTTTGTTATTTTAATTATTTTTTTAGGTAATATAATTTTTAAATTAAGATAAAAAAAATAATTATATTAATAATGTATAATTTAAAACAGATAAGAAGTTTCAATTAAATATTTCTGAAGCCGCGGACTTCAAAAATGTGTGATTCAAACTTCTTAACTGTTAAATTTAAACTCTGTAAAAAAACTTGTATAAATTATTAGATATAATAAAGAGTCTTTATTGTTACCGGAATTTTAATAATTATTAATTGGAAGAGCATGAGCAAGAGCAAGAGCAAGAGTCAGGTGGGCTTTTACACCTAACTACTTAAACATTCAAAAATAAATTTTAAATTACTATTATAGAACCTGTACTTTATAAGGTTTAAAACACTTACTTCGTATAACAACGCCATAGCTCAGATGGTTAGCGATCGGTTATTTGTTCAAATGGTCTCGAGTTCGATTCCCATACCGGTCGAAAATTTAAATTTTTAAAAATCTCTAAGAAAAATCCAACGAGCAACGAGCCGAACGAGACGAATGACGAATGACGAATGACCGTAGGATACTCGTGATTTGAAAAATATTTTTAAAAATCTCTAAGATAAACCCTCGGCCGACTCGGCCGACTCGGCCGACTGCCACTCGCGATTTGAAAATACATTTTCGCAAAGATAAAAAGCTGTTTTTTATTGCGTGGGCCGTTTCACGCTCCAGCGCGTTTTGAAAACATTGGCAAAACGACTTAAAAACTTTTATAGCCCGAGGCTACAAAGATTTTCGCAAAGATAAGAGACTTTTTATTATTTTTTTAAACTCGGCCGACTGTAACTCGCGATTTGAAACATTAAATTTTTCCAAATTTTCTTTTATGCCCCTGTTAAGAGTTGACACATTCTTATTAAGAAAAGAAACAACAGGAATTTATTTTTTAAGCAAATTAAAAAAGAAACAAGAGTTAGTTTATAATTTAATTTATTTCCCAATCCCCCTTTACAACCCAAATGATTCAAAATGAACGAAAAGATAAATAATTAAAGTCCAATAATGAAATAACGGTAGCGCGGCTTTCTTATTTTTAAGAATAACTAAATATATAAATTAAAACTAAGTGTTCCTCTTTGGCTGGTCCAGCAGTATCTTTCTTGGGTTGATCTCTCGGTGAATTGAAGGTTGGCCCTCCATGAGATGTATTATTCAAAGATCCTTAAACTGAGTTTTAAAGTGTAAGAAATAAATTTTAAATTAATATTAAAGGACCTGTACTTTATATGGTTTAAAACACTTACTATTAAACAATGTTCCATCTCTAGATGGTTAGCGATCGTTGTTTGTTGAAATGTCTCGAGTTGAATTCCCATACCGGTCAAAGATTTAAAATTTTTAAAATTTAAGAAAAATCTAAATACAACAGCCGATACGTAGACGAATGACTGAATGATCGAAATGAGTCCGTAGTGATACTACCGGTCGATTTAAAATATTTTAAAATCTCTAAGATAAATCCTCGGCCGACTCGGCGACTCGGCGAATGACCGTAGGACTCGTGATTTCAAAATTACATTTTAAAAGTATTTTCTAACTTTTAATTCCGCCAAAAGTTGACTAACCTTTTCTCCTCTGTACTCCTGTTACAAATTACAATTTAGATGCATTTTGTCCAAGTTTTCTTTCAAATGTTTTGATAGCCTGCGGCTATACTTTTCTTAAGTTTCAAATCGAACCAATTTTCGTGCAATTTGTATCAGGATCACGATGATATATGAGGAGGTATTCGAAATCAAAATTTTAAAGCGTTTTGATTTTCTTAATTTTGAAACCGAACGAATTTTGTCAATTTGTATCAGGATCACATGATATATGAGGAGGTATTCAAATTTAAAAATTTTAAAGCGTTTTGAAAAGTTTCCTCTAATTTTTATATTTTTTATGTAGGTAAATTTTAAAATAAAAAAAAGAAGACGTGTACATAAATTTTATATATTTTCCCAATTTTCCCTTTACATCCCTTTGCTTATTAACTAAATAATTTGTTACAAATTTAATAACATCAAAATAATAAAAAGCTACATCCTTTTTTGTCGTTATAATAGAAGAAACCTTATTTAAATTAAATGCTTAATGTGTAAATTAACAAATCATTAATAGACATGAATATTATAAGACAACTTCTTTTACAATATTTAAAAAATATAATTAATTTGGTAAGTGACAAGAGTTTAATTTGAAATCAGAGGGATCAGAGTTGACGGAGAAAGTTACAGCGATGTACACTCTTCTCGACAAAAGCTAGCTCCGTAATGGAATTTGAAACAAAACAGGCCATCCATAATATTTTTATATTCGTCATGCGTCGACGTAGACCAATCGATAGGTGACTAGATATGACGTCACTTTTGAAACCCCCTCTATTGAACATATGGCCGAACTAGCGACAGCATTTTACAGGCATTTTCATTATCGGCCAGGGCTGCAACCCGTCATACAAACACATGGGCGCCATGTATTTGTATTCACCAATTCAATTTCTGAAAAACAAACATAAATCAAAAACTATAAATAAAAAAATTAATTAAATGTTAATTACTATATATACCCTAATCCCCCAATTAATAATTATTATTAAACACATGTTTATCTTAAAAATAAAAGAGTATAGTTCAAATGAAAATATTCTATAAAGCTAACAGAAATATTATCGAGCACCAACGGCATCACAATTAAGAAAGTTTAAAAGGTAGTAAAATAATTTGTAGTTAAGACATAAAATACAAACACATATTACTCACATTAATGTTTAATATGTAAGGCTAGTATTACCCCCTAAACTTCCAAAGAAGTATACAT